>JARBWK010000002.1:5559552-5862735 GCA_030556195.1 Anolis apletophallus | reverse complement strand
TTTTTCTTATACAGGGTGATGATAACTGCATCTCGGAGATCTGATGGCAGTTCACCTTTTTCCCAGCAACTCACAAGGAGCTCGTGGAATTTAGCATGCAGTACATGACCTCCCTGTTTCCAAGCTTCAGGTGGGATTCCATCGATCCCGGCTGCCTTGCCATTTTTCATCTGCTGTATGGCCTCAAGGGTCTCTTCCAGAGTGGGAGCTGTGTCCAGTTCATTTTCATTGGTTGTTGTATCATGTCTTGGATAGCTGAACCTTGGACTACTCGGCTGGCATTAAAGAGACCCTGAAAATGTTCAGCCCATCGGTTCAGGATGGAGGTTTTATCAGTAATTAGTGTTTGACCATCTGTACTGTATAAGGGCTTTGGACCTGATAAGTAGGTCCAAACACTGCTTTGAGAGCTTCATAAAAACCTCTGTGATCACCGAGATCTGCACAGCGTTGTGTCTTTTCTGATAAATCAATCCACCACTTGTTCTGGATGTCTCTGAGTTTTTGTTGGAGTTTACTACATGCGAGACGAAAGGCTGCTTTTCTTACATGGCAAGATGGCTGGGCGAGGAATGCCTGGTGAGTGGTTCTCTTCTTTGCCAACAGCTCCTGGATCTCTTGGTTGTTTTCATCAAACCAGTCTTGGTTTTCTTAAGGGAGAATCCTAGGGATTCTTCAGCAGACTGCAGGATACTGTTTTTGATGTGTTGCCAGAGCGCTGTAGGAGAAGAATCTGTAGGGTGGACTTCAAGTTTTGCTTGCAGATTTACCTGGAAGTTGTCTCTCACAACAGCCTGTTGAAGACTGTTGACTTGGAGTCTCCTCTTTAAGATGCCACCCCTCTTAGGTTTGAGCTTAAGGTGTAGATTTAGTTTACATCTTACAAGGCGATGGTCTGTTTGACATTCTGCACTGGGCATCACTCGAGTATGACGGACATCACGAATGTTTCTCTGGCGCACTAAAACATAGTCAATGAGGTGCCACTGCTTGGATCGGGGATGCATCCAGGTGGTCTTCAAGCTATCTTTCTGCTGAAAGATGGTGTTTGTAATAGTCAGCTGCTGTTCTGCACAAAACTCTAGCAGAAGGCGCCCATTATCATTACAGTTTCCAACACCGTGCTTGCCTAATACACCTTTCCAGGCTTCAAAGTTTTTTCCTACTCTGGCATTGAAATCACCAAGGATAATGATTTTATCTTCTGCAGGGACCTTTTGTATGAGGTGGCGATACACAAATACAGTAAATAAAATAAATAAGTGCAATCTCCCCCCACCCCCCTTTGTAGGTTGAGTCCATTGCTCCATGTTTTAACCTCTGGAGCAGGAGAAAATATACTTTCCCCTTCCTCAATATGACATCCTTTCAAATATTTAACCATGGCTACCATGTCTCTTCTCAACCTTCTTTTATCCAAGCTAAACATACCCAGTTCCCTAAGCTGCTTCTCAAATGGTTTGGTTTCCAGACCTGTGACTATTGTGATTGTCCTTCTCTGGACATGGACCAGCTTGTCAATATTCCTCTTGAATTGCAGTGCCCAGAACCAGATGCAGTATTCTAGTGAGGTCTGACCAAAACAGAACAGAACAATACTATTACTTCATTTGATCTAGACTAGGGGTGCTCACACTTTTTTGGCCTACCGCCCACTTTCCAGAATTTTTTTTACTCACCACCCCCTAGAAATCAATTTTTTAAATTTTTTAAATAGCAATTAAACAGAAAGATATGCGTATTCATATTTCTACCTTTTTCGTAAAACATAATAAAGAAAATTGTAAATTAGAAACATTGAAGTTTGAAATTATGAAACTATTTATTGAACTTAGGATAGAAAGGTAATACAAAAAAAGTTAAAACACTCGAAATCATCTTAATGAGAAGGATGAACCTGGCCTGCTGCTACCAATCTAGTAATCCTCCGCTCTGTTTTCGTCAGCAGTAATCTCTAATCACCGCGATTGACTATTTTGCAATAGGTTTCTTTTTTTGTTAATAAATTGGTTACTGCACTGAATCCACGTTCCACTAAATATGTTGAAGGACAATATTATTATTGTTATAAGACTCAACCAGTTGGAAGGGAACCCCAAAGGTATTAATATTATTATTATTATCCCTTGCTTGGTGAGAGGAGGCGGAGAGAGCAGGAGGTGGGAAGAAGAGAGAGACACACAGAGATGGATAGTAGCCTGTCAACTGGTTCATGCCACTGCCCGACCGCCCCCTTACAGGGGTTCAGCAGCCCCCCCAAATTCTCCTGAGCCTTCCAGTGCCCCCCTAGATCGCCCCACCACCCACCAGGAGTGGTAACGCCCACTTTAGGAACCACTGGTCTAGAGCAATGATTCTCAACCTGTGGGTCCCCAGATTTTCTTCAACTCCCAGAAATCCTAACAACTGGCTAGGATTTTTGGGAATTGTAGGCCAAAACACCTGGGGACCCACAGGTTGAGAACCACTGATCTAGACAAAATGTAGTTGTAAATGTTGTGGTTATTGTTTTTTTTATTGTTTGTGAGTCGCCCCGAGCCGAATGGGAGTGACTATGGATAAATTTGAATAAAATAAATAAATAAATAAATACTCATGTTGATGAGGTCTAGAATAGTATTGGGTTGTTTAGCTGCAACAACACACTGTGACACAGCCAGATATAAACTCAAATTACTCATATATATGCCATTAACAGAAGGGCAGCCAGTAGATGGGAAAATGTTTCCTGGCTTACCTGATATGGATAATGCTTCCTAAATTGAAATGGAATCCTTTTTTCCTACTTTCTTTTGTCATTTCCAGATAGTACTGTCAATACAAAATTTACTTTGATTAAGCTGTGCTTTTATTTTTTTTTAAAAAACCCAGTCTTTTCCTTTAAATTTTGCATCAGCACCCATGTTTACAAGTGATCCATTATGCATTTTAAAGGTTTCCTTAATGTTGTTTGTGAAAACACTGATTCTTATTCCAGGGCCCAAGGTTACCTTGGGATTGTGGCTCTTTTCCATGCAATGTGTGTGAAAGATTGGGAGACCAGGGCAAGGGGTAAGGGTGGAGGTGAGCCAAAACGACAAGATGCCCAAATAAATGGCTAGGTTCATCGCAGTTGTGCAAAACAACAAGCCTAAATCTGTGTTTGTTTGTTCTTTTCAAAATGTTGTAGATTGGCAGGCTTAGATTTGGGTGGGATGAGTAACTTTGTGTCATGAAATTAGAGTCACTGGAGTGTGCAGAAGAAAGCATCAAAATGTATTTCGTGTCTCGACACTTGAACACGAAACTGGCAGAAATCTTTTATTTTACTAAGCTAAATCACCCACTTGCAAATGAAGGAGGAAATGTGGAAAGGAGGGAGGAAGGAGGAGGAGAGAGGAGGGGAGAAGGAAGGGGTGAAGGAAGAAAAGAAAGAGAGAAGGAAAGGAAAGAGGAATAGGCAGGACCAACAGAGGCTTGTACTAAAACCGCAGCCAGCCTTCTAAACCCTCTTGCTTCTCTGATTGATACTTTTCAATTATACCTTCCCATTTCACTGACATTTGAAATGCTATTTTTTTTCTCTCTCTCTCCTAGCGATAACTTCAAATGCTTAAGTTCCAACAGCACGGGTAACCCTGTTTAGCTGTAGTAGTAAATTGCTTCCTTGTACAACATAATGGCGGTGACAGGCTTTTGCTAGGGAAATGAGTTCTCCAATGGGACATGCCTATGATAAGACGTCCAGTTTTGAAATTGTATTTCTCTGTATCAGAATTAAATCTGGACTTTATATTTCATTGCTGCCACTGCTCTCTAGCTGGTCCCTATACAGTACGACCAAAGACTGACAAGTAATGCTTACATAGGAACCCTTTCACTTAAATTGGATTTGTGCTTTTATGTTGCCTCCTATTATTAGCTATTAAAATCTCACCACTTCTTCTTCTTCTTCATTGGTGGAGGGGGGGGGGGACTCGCACACAGTGATAGGGTTTGCCAAAACATATGGGGGCCAGAGTGAGGAGGGAGAAAGAGAGAGAGGGGGAAGGGAGGGAGGGAAAGAGTGGAAGAGTGTTCGTTTTAACCAAAGGGGATTTTTCTCCCTTAAGATCACAAAGTGTAAAATTAACTTAAATTTGGTAATGGTGCCGTGTAATCTGCTACTTCAGATTTTCCTTTCAAAAGCACCGGTATTGAAATGCACTCTGTGGATGTTGTATTAAAGAAAGGGCCTTGGGGAGGTTCCCCCAAACAACACTTATCAGCACTGCTTTGCATACCTATACAAAACTTCACTCTTTTCCGCTTTCTTTCGCCCTCCCCACTTTTTCCCCCTCTGGCTGTCGTATTGTGTTCCTTAAGAGCCTTTAATGGTTAAAACAATTGTAAGTCACCTCCTGTGTCTTTTGATTTCCATTGGTATTTGACAGTACCACAAGTACGTACATTTTGCTTAATGCTGTGATTAACATACACTATAATGGAATATTACAATGGAGGCCACTAGGAGATTATCAGCACATGTAATTTCTCCTTAACCTTAGGTTCATATTATCACTTAAATAACAAAATAATAATCGGGCGAGGGTGAAGGGAGAGGAAGGGTGGTTTTCTCTGTTCTCCTTTTGTGTTAAAACTTAACTCAATGCAATCCCTTTGTTACCCTTTCCCTTCCTTTTTGTTCTCCTTTCTTCTTGCCCAGTGGAAATGCCAGTATTTTCCACCTGATTCTTCCCTCCCCTTCTTCATTCCTCCTTTCCCTCAGAAAGATACTGTTTCCCCTCATATTTCAAGCCCAATGAAATAAGTTATGTCAAGGGCTATCTGAATCCGGCGCAGTCTGGTTTTAGCCTGGGGCATGGTACCAAGGCAGCCTTGGTCGCCTTAGTTGTCACACTACAGGGTCTTCAGGCATCCCTTTTGCCTGGGTCTACAGTGAATCACCAGAGCTGTAAAACAGTTAAACAGTCAGGCTGATGCTTTCCAGGCCCCATCAGGGCCACATTGCATTCTCGTGTGAAACTGGCACGGAATGCGAAGATAGCTCTCCAAGGTTACCAAAACTTAGCCTCCCCATTGCAAGGCACTTTTGGGAAGAGCCATAAAGTACTCCCTTTCAAGACAGCTGTGCCCGGTAATTGGCAAGCACATTGGTGGGCCTTAGGTAACAATAAACATATAGAATCTCATCAATCATTGGGCTTGATGTTCGACGCACCGGGGCTGGCCAGCTAACCCTATATCTGTGGTCCCTTTCACAATAGGATCCATCCTGGATCAACGTTGCTAAAGGAAGATGCTTCTTTGAAGACTGGCCGTTGCCGGCCTGCTTAAGCTACCTCTGCCCTTTCCAACGGGCAGCCTGGTTCGCTGAACTCTGTGTGCGCTCTGCTCAAGCCTTGTTCCTGAAAAGACTCTGTTGCTAAACTTTGATGCTTTCCAAGTGCCTGTTTGCTGAAGCGGAGGGAATCTACCTAGAAGCTCTCCTGGTGCATCCGGCTTGGATCCCCGCTGCAGGACTATACCTTCCTGTGTTCCTGATTGCTACTTTTAAGGCTTTGTATCAGCCTTCACGCTTTCCTGATTTCCTGCACAATAAAACTGTGTTGTACCTCAAAGCTGTGTGGTTTGTTCAGGGAGGTCAAGTGTGCCAAGGCCTTAGGCGGCGACATTAGTAGATGATCTACGCTGGAAGCTAGACAGGGGGAGTGCGTCCCTGTTGGTTCTGCTGGACCTCTCAGTGGCTTTCGATACCGTCGACCATGGTATCCTTCTGAGTTGCCTTTCAAGAATGGGCCTTGGAGGTACTGTTTTACAGTGGCTCTCGTCTTTCTGGAGGGTCGTACCCAGAAGGTGTTACTGGGAGACACCTGTTCTACCCCACAACCATTGTCTTGTGGGGTTCCTCAGGGTTCAATACTGTCCCCCATGTTTTTTTAACTTTTACATGAAGCCGCTGAAGGAGATCATCCGGAGTTTCGGGGTGCGGTGTTATCTGTCACTCCTTCCCACCTGCTACTAAGGAGGCTATCCAAGTCCTGAACCAGTGCTTGGCTGCTGTGACTGACTGGATGAGGGTGAACAAATTGAAATTGAATCCAGACAAGACAGAGGTACTCCTGGTCAGTTGCAAGGCCGAACAGGGCATAGGGTTACAGCCTGTGTTGGATGGGGTGACACTCCCCCTGAAGATGCAGGTTCGCAGCTTGGGAGTGATCCTGGATTCATCACTGAGCCTGAAATCCCAGGTTTTGATGGTGACCAGGGGAGAATTTGCACAGTTAAAACTTGTGTGCCAGCTGCGCCCATACCTTGGGAAGTCTGACTTGGCCACAGTTGTCCACGCTCTGGTTGCATCCCGTATAGACTACTGCAACGTGCTCTACATGAGTTTGCCTTTGAAGACTGTTCGGAAGCTTCAATTGGTCCAGGGCAGTTCGAGACAGCCCTTTATCCCAAAAGCATCCATGTTAAAAACACATGGATGTTTGGGGGAAGGGTGGCTGCACCCATGCCAGAAAGCACATGCTTTCTGGGGTGGGTTGTCCACACGTTCTCTTGGGACTAGCCTGAGAGAACCCATGGAGTCCCTCCACCCCAACCCCCAGACCTTTTAGAAAACTAAGCAATTTTCTTAGTTTTTGAAGGGATCTAGGAGCTTGTGGAGAGGGAGGTGGGTATTCCCACAGTTTACTGGGCTTATTTAGCCCAGCAAACTGTGGGAATGTACATTTATCCCAAGAAGGCATAGAATATATGCACTATCAAATTAATTCACTACAAAACAGGATTTTCCAAGTTTGCCTATGCCGGGTGTAGGTGCACCCATCATTCCAATGCTCAAATTACTTATCTATATTGGTTCATCTATGTTGTGTTCATCGAAACAGGCCCAGGTTTCACACTGCGTGTATAAATACATTTAAAAATGTATCAACTATATGTATTACTGTGTTAGAGCGTCATTTTGTGACATTTTTGTTGGTGGTGTGCCCCAGGATTTTGTAAATGTAAAAAGTGTGCCATGGCTCAAAAAAGGTTGGGAAACACTGCTTTAGTGTACTTTGAATTGTAACAAAATATTAGCAACAAAGCATTTCAAAGCTAAAGAACATGCTTTTCATATTTGAATATTGAAGGCAGTGAAGTGTATTCACATCGACGTTTTACCTCCCCCTTCTCGTGACCCATCCACCCCTATTTGCTTCTGGAATTACTCTTGGATGGGATGGTCATGCCATAAAGCTGGAACTTCATCAAGAAGGATGGATGAACTCGCCTCAAAATCCACTGCTGAAATAACCTGACATAAATGGATTAATTAAATGACAGCTGCTGTACCTTGGCCTAAGTCCCAATCAGTCCCCTACGTCCTTGAACAAGGCATGACTCATTTCCCATGCTTCTCAGAGCACTGTATTACCATTTGCTCAGAGTTTGAGAAAGTTACTTTTTTGGACTCCCAAGATCCCCCAGGCACCATGGCCAGTGGGATTTGGAAAACTATAATAAAAAGTACATTTTTCACATTCCATAACCAGTAGCTTTTGTTACCATCTGAAACTATAGATGTATTTTAAGTATGTGAGGGCTGTACAATTAATGTAATCTGGCAGCACTTTAACAGCTATGAAATTGTGGGAACTGTAGTTTTACAAAGTCTTCAGCCTTCTCTGCCATAGAGTGCTGGTGCCTCAGTAGACTACGAATCTTAGTGTTTCATAATATTTAGTCATGACAGTTAGAGTAGGATCAAACTGCATTAATTCCACAGTGTAGGTGCACCCTAAGAGTGCAGTGACCAGTTAAGTCTCTGGAAAGTAATGTTTGAATTTTTCTGGAATTCCCTGGAACAATCTTTGCCTCAGAGACAGAGATGCCAGAAATATAATCAAACAAAGGGAGTTTGTCAAAGATCCCATTAAATTACTTTCTCATAGGAAGAGTCCATTAATCAATGCTTTAAATCTTCAACAATCTACTGAATATTTAAATTGTGTTTTATAATCTACTAGACGTCCTCTGCCACGCGTTGCTGTGGCCCAGTCTGTGTATATGTGTTTTGTGTGTGTATATATGTGTATATATTTGTGTATATGTATATATGTATATATATGCATGTGTGTGTGGTTTTGAGCATACGTTGTAATGTATTTTTTTGTTTTTTGGCTTTTTAAGTCTCTTCTGCTGTGTTTTTCAGTGTTTTTATGTGTGATGGTCACTTGTTGGGCTGATAGGTGTATAGTGTCCAAATTTGGTGTCAATTCATTTGGTGTTATTTGAGTTATATTAATCCCACAAACGAACATTACATTTACATTACATTACATTACATTACACTCCCTTCCAACTTCCATGGGCTCATCTCCCGCTAACTCCCGGACTTTCTCCTGTGATCCGTAACCACCTGGTTTCTCATACTGATTATCTGATTCAGTCTCAACAGTGTCAGTCTGACTTTCCCAGCTCTCATACCCATCGGGCCAACCATGATCCCATGCTAAGCTTTCTGTAGGAGAGGAAGGCCCAGCTGCCTCATCATCCCCTTCTTCTGCATCTACATTTGCCTCAATTGGCCCTAATGCAAGTGGGACCCCCGGGGTGGCCCCCTGCCCCCCGGCACGAATGAGAACTGGGTTGCTACAGATATTTAGATATGCAACCTAAATGCCTATAGGTTTCTATTTTTCCATGGCTTCTAAGAAATTTTGTCAGATGTGCAGTGGGGTCTGGTTCAAAATGGCAACTGCTTTATAATGAATAATTTTTGAAATTTCCTGGAATTGTTTCCAAATAGTTCATTTTAATGAGGTTCCTTCCAAATTGAATAGCACTCTCTCGTTGTTCATGCTGCTAAGAGCTTCCATGATTGATAGGGTCCGTTTGTATTTAAATCTCAATTGTTATTTCCTGATTTTTTCCCCATCTTGTTACCATTTAATTTTAGTTTTTTTAAAGTGACAATATGAAGGCAGGTCTCCATTTAAGACCAACCTTTCTAATAAATTGAGCACAGTTGCCATTCTGTAGCATCAAATGTAGGGTAGGAGGTGGAGGAAATGACCAGTATACAACGTGATGGTCCCTGTCAGTGTTTTCAAAATGCCATTAATAATCAGAAACATTGAATACAGAAGGGTAAGTTAAATCCTGTCATTGAAACAGCAAACAGCTTTAGTCAAATGTATTGGCACAGGATTAAAAATGCATCAAGCATGTATTTGTCTTCTCAATGGGAAGCCCTTATTAATAGTTTGAAGAGTGGAAAGCTTAGCCTTATACAATAAGCACTGTAGTGGCTTTTTTGAAAAAAAAATGTTTTAATGTGCAAAATTGCAGGATACAAAGGTTGTCTTTAAAGCTTCTCACCAGCTCCAGTAATTTCCCCACTTAGACGCCATTCTTTCCCATTTACAAAAGAGGGTCCCGTAGTGGTCGCAGCAGAAATGTGACGATACCAGGATGAGCCTGGTGTTCTACCAAGTTTAATGACTTTGGTGCTGTCAAAATATTGGGTGTAGCAATGAAGGAACATGACAATGTAGGGTTCCTGGGGTCCGGCCTCCCTTCTCTTATCACTTGGCTTCACCCTGGATTTACTGAGGAGAATGGAATTCTCTTTGTGACAAATCTATACACAGGAGGAAGAATGAAATAATCTATAAATACAAACACATCTCTGCTCAGCCTTGAAGAGCAGCGTTGGGCAAATCACTTATTGTGAGAATATGTGGCATTTATTTTAGTGATGGGCAAACGACTAATGCAACATGAGCTTGCCATGAAACAGGAATGAAATGGGGCGGTGGTTTACTTTTATTAGAGTTCATGTAGCTGTTGCAGATGTTGATTTAAGAACCAAATACACCAATGGCTCGGAAAAAGAAAAATAATATTTCCATTCTAAGATAGGAAAGTTGCTCAGGGTGCTGATCTAATCTAGCTACACCTTGGAAGATCAAGAGAGAAAAGGGAGGACTTGTGGGAAGAAGACGAGACTGGGGGGGGGGGGGGGGCAGGGATGACATCCCCAAGAGTATCAGGTTACATTACAGAGGGGCATGGTTAGGTAGACAGAGAAGGAGGATGCTTCAGTTACCTCAAACTATCTAACTCTATTATCACTCCCCGCTGTGAAGCCTTCTACACTCTTGAAGCACTAAATGTTGTTGCATTTCCAAAAACTTTGTCTTATCTTTGCTATCTAAGAATAGCAAAGATATAAAAGGCAATTGTTTATGTATGGAATAGGATTTAGGTACCCCCACAAGGATGCCCCCTTCTTAGCATACTCTGTTGCAACAGGGTGGGAGGGGGCGGGGAAAGGTGGGGGCTGACATGATTGAAAGCCAATCAGAAAAACAAAGCCAATCATGCATCTTTCTGCAAAGCTAATCCCTCTCTAGCCCTTACCTGTAGCACACCAGTTCTCATTTGTGCCTGGAGGGCAGGGGGCAGCACCGGGGGTCCCACTAGCATTAGAGCCAGTTGATTCGGAAGAGGATTTGGAGGGGCTAGAAGAAGGGGATTTTGAGATCGCTGGGCCTTCTTCTCCCACAGAAAGTCTGGCTTGGGATGACGGCTGGCCTGACCCTTACGAACAGCAGGAAAGCCAGTCGGAATTCGAAAGCAGTGATAGTGAAGGTTACGAGCGGCCGGGGGGGCGAGGCTCGCAAGAGAGGATGTGGGAAACAACCGAGGGAGAGGCCCGGGAGGCAGATGGGGAGTTTGACTCTCACGAAGATAGGGAAGCAGGTGCTGGGAGGCAAGGTCGAACCTTTGATAGGAGACGGAGCATTGAGACCAGCAGGAGGGGTTGGTTCCACAGCCTAGACAGACCGAGGGCTCGCAGCACAGATTGGAGGAGGAGAAGCCTAGAGCGTCGGGGGCCTCGCCAAGGGGATTAAGTATAGGATCCGTGGGAACGGATCCTCAGTACTTCGGCCACGTCTCACCTATGCAGATGTGTAGCGAAGCCAAGACCACGTAGCTAAGTTTGGGGCTAGTGGCCTGCCATGAAGAGTTTATCTTGTAGCCTTGCTTTGTTCCTGATCCGCTAGCTAAGCGGAGCCTTGCCAAGTTTTTGGAAGTATTGCCAAGTTTGCCTTTTGGACTATACCTTTACTTTTGGATTACTTTGATACTTTTATGGACAATTACCTTTTCAACTGTTTTTATACTTCAATAAAGTAGTTAGCTGATTATCGTCTCTGTGTGTGTGATTAAGGGGCCGGCCTAGGTCTTGCATCGTGACATTACCTACCTACCTTACCCTCAAATCCTTCTGTTATTAGCTTAGTGTGTGTTGTTGTTGCTGTGTGCTTGCCTCTTCTCCACCCCCCAAATATAAAAAAAATAACAAAAAGCCCTTTGTTAGCTCTGTGTTTTGTTATGTGACTGTGTTTGTTGTGGTCTATTTTTCTTGCTGTGTGTGCACATTTCAAACTCCTGTACCATACACAAGTAGCCTAGCTAGTGCAGAGAAGCTCACATACAAAATAATAAAATATGATTACAATATCTGTGCAGAGGGGCAGAGAGGGAGTAGGCATAGCTGGCATTTCGAACAGCACTTTCAGCAGGGAGGAACCTTTCTCCATGGCTGACAGGCAGCTGACAGGCAGCAACATCAGGGGAAGGGTTCTTTGCCAGGGCCTTGGCAAAGACGGTTGGGCCTGAGTACACCCAGCCACGCAAGATAGACCTGGCTGAGGTCTCTGTGAATCAGTACCTGAAGGAGCCAGTGGAGGGTCTGTCCGGTGACCCCTTGTCCTACTGGGCATCCTGGAGCCAGATGTGGCAGGATCTGGTGACAGTTGCCGAGAAACATCTCAGCTGTTCACCAACTAGCACGATGAGTCAGAGGATGTTCAGCATGAGTGGAGATGTTGTCACCCCTCACTGGACCATGCTGGACCCTGTCTAGGTAGAACACCTGGTGTTCCTCAAGGTCAACCTCCCCCTCATCGGCTTTCTAGAGCTGGACCTTCAGTTGAAGTGAATGTGGCAGGTACTCATTTCATTTCATTTCATTGTCAGAACACTCTGTCAGAAACACTTTATCAAGTCACTCCTCCGGGCACTTGGTGGTTTGCTGCACTGCTGCTGGAGAATAGTCTTCTCCCACTCCACCAATATGAGTGGTTTTGAACCATTGCTGATTAACCTCCCTCACTCACTGTAGCCCCTTTAATTTGCACAACACTCTGTTAGAAAAAAAACTTTATCAAGTCACCCAATCAGGAACTCATTGGCTGTACTGTATCTGCTGCTGGTGAATCGTCTTCTCTCACTCCACCAATGTCAATGGTTTTGGACCATAATTTGCCACAAATTCTCAACATTGTATTCTGTGTCAAGGCAGCCTTTATTTTGACCCTGCATGTGCTTAAACTGAATTTTTAAAAAATCAGTGGTTGACCAAAGCATTCTGAAACTTTGCAGGATTGGTGCCCTGTTTAAGATGTTTCCTTGTGCAGAAATTCAAGGGGATACCTGTGCCATCACGCCCAGGCACTTAAAGGCTAAGGATAAGATGTGCTCCCTAGCTAAAGCCTGGGGGACTGCGGGTGCCTTCTTTTGAAGCTCAGGGGTCCCAAAAAGTAAAACCACCTCAGGATGGAATAAAACAGAGTTCTTTATTGGACAAAGTTCTGGAAGAACTTGGCACAGATCTTAACAGTTTCCAATAAGATGATGAAACAATTTCCCTGGATGGTTCTTTCTCTATACTTGATTGCTGGGATAAAGATTGAAAAATCCCCCTTTGCTACCACCAATGATAGGGAAATCCGGGGATATTCCCTATCCTGACCCTGGCTGGCTATTTAGGAAGAATGGATCTTCCCCTATCTAAGCACAAAGTCAGTTTTATAGGCAGAACGAGTGAAGGTTGAATCCAGATAACCCCAAAAAATACAGCAGGATAGTACATGACTATAACAAGGTAAACTGGCTAACTATCCACACTACAACAAACACAGAGTTAAAGGTAGTTAGAAGACCCTAGTACTTACAATGGCCTGTCTAAGCTGACTTGGCTTGACCAAGGCCCATCTGAGTCATTCTCTAGCCTGGAGAAGACTGAAGAGAGAACTCAAAATTGAGAACTCATCCCCAGGGAAAAAAGGATCGGGCCCCAAACCAAAGGGATACATTTTGCAAGGCTCTAGCAGCAAGCTTTGCAAAACTGGCTGCAAACCTGTAAATGATTAACTAACAGGGTGCCAGTGGGTCTATGGCAACCCTAAAGGAAAATTCAAAGGGGTGCTGTTTTCTAGAACTGGGGGCAATACAAAACAGGTGTCTGTTAAAAAAAATTGTGAAAGAAGTTTCCTAAAAATCAGTGGATGACCTAAACGTTCCAAAACTTTGCCGGATTTATGCCCTGCTCATGTTTTTTTGATTGTTCGGAAATTTGAGGGGATATCTCTTTTAGGTTTTTTTTATTTAAAAAAATCTTATTTGTAAAAATGTTTAAAAATTCCTAAAAATAAGTAGATGACTGAAACATTCTGAAAGGCTTAAAGTCATAAATGTTGCTTACAACCATGCCAAGTTTTAACCCGATAACTATAAAAATTACAGAGAAATAAGCCTCACAATTTTCCCCATTGTCTTTAATGGAACAAATCTTAATGAAACCATTACGAAGCTTTGGAGATTTGGATTACGAATTGAAATGACACCCCTCCAAATCTTTATTAGTGAAAGTAGGGGCCTTCCAGATCTCCAAAACGAATTACTAATCAAATTTCAGCTATTTCGCACACCCCTATTAGATATACCATTTTCTTGATACATTCATGCTTATTGTCCAAGGGCCATCTCACATATCATTCTTTTCCCTTTAAAAAGCTAGGACTCTACTTGTTTTTTAATTTTAAAAAAGCAAACATGAGAGAATCAAAATTCTAGTTGCCCATACAATTTAAATCCACGGAGCAGTGTGCACCATAAAATGTGATTCTGTCCCCCGTCCCACACACACACACACACTCCATGGTACACCATTTTAGAAGATACTTTATCCACAGCCTCAAATCTGGTGCTACACTTTCACAGTAAAACAGAAGCAACATCAGCCTGAGAACTATCCCATTGTGACCTTTTCTTTTGTTAATCTTCTCCTTGCAGCTGCCAGCTTTGGTCTCATCACTTATCGCTTGGCCACATCGGTTCCAATCTGTCACCGTCAACTCAACTCCAGACCCTTATCTGTGCTTGACCTAGCTGGCTAGGTTCTTATCTGACTCTGAATTCTGAATCCCAGAGACAGGTCTCATCCATACACTCCATTTCTAACAGGGCTGCATTATAGGCTCCTGTCATGGGTGGTTAGCTGCAAAGAACCGTACAGGAGCTTTAAGGTCCTCAAATTCTTCTCTAACTCTTGTTATATCAAACAAAACCGAGACAGGCAAGAAATGAAGGAATGATGGACTACAGGCATTGCTGAAGGAAAATCAACATGGTTTCTGCAAAGGCAAATCATGTCTTACTAACTTGTTAGAATTCTTTGAGGGTGTAAATAAACACATAAATAAAGGGGACCCAGTCGATATTTTTTACCTTGACTTTCAAAAGGCTTTTGACAAAGTCCCTCACCAAAGGCTCCTAAATAAGCTCTTCAGCCATGGAATCAGAGGACAGGTCTTGTCCTGGATTGGAACCTGGCTAAACTGTAGGAAACAAAGGGTGGTAATAAACGGACATTTCTCTGGATGGAAAGAGGTGAGAAGTGGCGTACCCCAAGGTTCAGTTTTGGGTCCGTTACTTTTTAATTTATTCATTAATGACCTGGATGTAGGAGTGAATTCTGAGGTAGCAAAGTTTGCAGACGACACTAAATTGTTCAGGGTAGTTAAAAATGAAACTGATTGTAAAGAGCTCCAGAAAGATCTCTCGAAATTGAGTGAATGGGCAACAAAGTGGCAAATGCATTTTAACCTAAACAAGTGTAAAGTCATGCACATCGGGGCAAAGAACCCCAACTACACCTACCAATTGATGGGGTCAAAGCTTTCCGAGACAAACCAGGAAAGGGATCTTGGGGTTTTGGTGGACAGCTCAATGAAGATGTCAACCCAGTGCGCAGCAGCAGTGAAAAAAGCAAATTCTATGCTTGGCATGATCAGGAAGGGAATCAAAAATAGGTCAGCAAATGATGTATTGCCTCTCTACAAATCTATGGTGAGGCCACATCTGGAGTACTGTGTACAATTCTGGTCACCGCACCTCAAGAAGGAAATAACGGAACTGGAAAAGGTACAGAAAAGGGCAACAAGAATGATCCAAGGGATGGAGCAGCTCCCTTACGAAATCAGGTTGCAATGCCTTGGTCTTTTCAGCCTTGAAAGACGGCGTTTAAGAGGTGACTTGATCGAAGTGTATAAAATCATGCATGGGATAGAAAAGGTGAATAAAGAAAAATATATGTTCTCTGTCACACAACACTAGGACTAGGGGGCACTCCCTAAAGCTCCAAGGTAGGAAAGTTAGGACTAATAAAGGGAAATATTTCTTCACCCAGAGGGTCATTGGGTTATGGAACTCACTTCCAGAGGAGGTTGTGACAGCTGTCAGCCTGGACAGCTTCAAGGCAGGATTTGACAGATTCATGGATACCAAGGGAATCAGTAGCTACTGAAATGGACATCCAAGTGCCACCTCTGTGTTGATGGAGGCAGGCAGGATTTTCCCCGGGTACTGGTTGTGGGGGGTCGGGAGCAGGTGAGGGTTTTGCCCTCCTTTCTGCTAGAGATCCCTGTGTACAACTAGTGGACCACTGTGTGACACAGAATGCTGGACTAGATGGGCTGAGGCCCGATTCAGCATGGCTCTTCTTATGTTCTTATGTTCTTATGTTCTTATAGTCTACTTGAGTCAGTGACAAACTTCCAATTGATTGTAATAGATGTTGATCGCTTCTAGAGCCAGAAATATATATATATATATATATATATATATATATATATATATATATATATATATGGCACAGACAATCCACCAAACATCTCACCCCAAGGAATATATTTAGGAGAGGCTGGATTTATAGTTAATCCTCAAATATAATCCAACATGCATTTAATCATCTCCTAGGAATAATGTAGGAGACGAATAATTATTATAACTGAATTAAATTCTCATGATGTTTACTTTTTGATATGAATCCTCATTTATATCAGAAAAGACGGTTACATTCTCATGATGTTGAATTATTTTGAAGAGTTTGATGTGTACTTGTATGTAATGGAGTCTGGAATTCCTGCTTCAGGATTCTTTTATGATGATGTGGAAAATGGGGACTGTGTGTGTGTTGCAGAGTGATTGTGAGAGTGAGTATGAGGATGCTTCTTTTGGATGGTGCACAGGGGCCTAAAAAGAGGAAGGAGGAACAATTGAGTCGGAAGAAATGGCTATTTTTCATTTCAAAGGGATTGAAAATAATGTTATATCTCATCTGAGAATGAGCCCTCATTTTTTCCTCCTACAAGCCTGGATTATCTATATTTTCTTGCTCTTTGTTACCTCCTGTTCCATCTCCTCTCTACTAGAAGGACCAGCTATAGCAGTCTCTCTTGGGGTTTGATGGCTAATGGGAGATGTAACTGCATGGGTGTAGTAGGGTTGCCACTTTTTGATATAAGAAATAAGGGACATTTACCTAAATTTTCACAAAAATAAAGGACACTTCCTAAAAACTTGAAAATCACACTACATACTAGGCATGAGAAAAAAGTTATGAAAATGAAATGATTCGGAAGAAATTCGTAAGAAATGCTACTTTTGAGTATTTCCGCACCTGGAACGCCAACCAGGAAGTGGACTTTCTTTATAGAACTTCGGGGGCCAGGATTTTCTTAAATGTCATTATTAGGTCGTAAGGGGGGGGGGACCCTCCTTCTCTCTCACCACCCTCCCGCCTCCCTTGCCAATAAGTATTATGGCAAGGCAAGCCCTAAACTCGCTCCTTCTTTCGGCTGGAAGCCTGGAAAAATGTAAACAGAGAGGATTACTCAGAGTAAATCTGCAAAGGAGGGCACTTTGGATGAAGGGCCCTCCTTTGTGGATTTACTTCTGAGTAAACCTCTCTGTTTACATTTTTCCAGGCTTCCTGCCTCCTGCCTGCCAGGATCTAAAGCATCAAAGAGTATTGGGGTGAGAAACCAACCTAATGTATAATAGAATGAATGCTACTGTAAGTGCCTAATATTATAAGTAATCCAACTGGTCATACCTACATTCCATGCACATGCAATAATACAGCAGTAATAACAATGGGTATAAGAAGAGGTAAAATTCAAACCGAAGTATTCTGACTGTGGTCCCTCCTCAAAATGCAAAAGGCTCTTCTCTCTGAGCCCGGAAAAAGCCAAAACCCGGGCACAGCGTTTGCTGCCTGGGTGCACACACATACATATTCTTTGGGGGATTTGCTGCAGAATCTTCTCTATGAGCCCGGGATTCTGCAGCAAATCCCCCCCCCCCCAAAGAATATGTATGTGTGTGCTCCCAAGCAGCAAACGCTGGCTTTTCCCGGGCTCACAGAGAAGAGCCTTTTGCAGTTTGAGGAGGGACCACAGTCAGAATACTTCGGTTTGAATTTTACCTCTTCTTATACCCATTGTTATTACTGCTGTATTATTGCATGTGCATGGAATGTAGGTATATGACCAGTTGGATTCCTTATAATATTAGGCACTTACAGTAGCATTCATTCTATTATACATTAGGTTGGTTTCTCACCCCAATACTCTTTGATGCTTTAGATCCTGGCAGGGCAGGAGGAGTGGACGGCCCTCCCTGCCCCTTCTGCCTGCCAGGATCTAAAGCCTTGAAGAGGCTTCATGAGGGGCCAACTTCAGCCCTCCAGGTGTTTTGGACTTCAACTCCCACCATTCATCACAGCCTCAGGCCTCTTCCTTTTCCTCTCAGCCTGGGCAAACTTGGGCCCTCGCTCCCTCAGGATCGGGGTGAGAGAGAGGCAGCGAGGAGCGAGGGGGGGCCTCCTCCTTTTTTTGCTGCTTCCAAGAATAGAATACCCCCTCCCCTCCCTCGCTCCTTCCTATTTGGAGAGTCCCATCTAGAATTCAGTGTGATTTATTCAAGTTTGGGCCTACAACTCCCAGAAATCCCAGCCAATTTACCAGCTGTTAGGATTTCTGGGAGTTGTAGGCCAAAACCATCTGGAATGCGCATGCGCTGGCATACGAACTACTAACAAATTTCGTTAGTAATTAAGTTACATTTTAGAATTTTTTGGAAAATTTTTTGTAAGTCTTTCTATTACTAATAAAAAAAATCCCCCCCCCCCCCCCATTTGATTTTAGAATCACGATTTTTGGGTTCGAAACCATGCCTACTACATACACTACTACTATTACTACTACAAATAATAATAGGTTTATAATAGCAGTACAATGCATTAGGTATGACAAAACATGCAGAAAAAAACTTGCAGAGGCCCAGTTTCAATTTTTGCGGGCGCCCAATTTCTTCACACCAGAAGTAACTTGCAGTATATTCCCAATTTGCTTCTGACACAATAATAAAGAAAAAACCCTATCTGCATCTGTGGCTGGCATCTTCAAATGATCTTCCAGATAATTTTGGCCTTCAGCTTCCAGAAACCCCACTGGGATGGGTGATTAATAAATCCCAAAATAAATACATAAATAAAATAAAATAAACACTAGACCTGCTGGCAGAGGCTTCTGGGAGCTGAAGTCCAAAACAGGTGGAAGCTCAAAGCTTGAGACCCTTCAGTTAAAGAACTGCCATGTCAATAATCTCTTGGAGACATTTCTGGAAACAGACGCTGCGAGGCATTTATCAGCTTTAGCGTTCATCTTCTACGCTATAGGATCAATGCAGTTTGACACATGCTTCAACTGCTATGCCTCACCACTATGGAATCCTTGTGAGGTACCAGCACTCTGGTCGAGGAGGCTAGAAACCTTGCAAAACTATAAGTCCTAGGATGTCCTAACATTGAGCCATGGCTGTTAAAGTGGTGTCAGACTGCATGAGGTCGACAGTTCCCACCACTGGACCTAGAGCCAAGCCAAGGCTTCCAGCAGAGGCACGTTTTTTCGTCCAGTGGGAAAGGCCGTGGCCCAAGCCTGCTCTCCGCACAGGAAACCCGGCCGAGTCCTCGCCAGCCCTCCTTCACTGCCACACCCAGGGCTGAGTCCACCACGGGCAGAAGCGCTTGAGAGGTCGAGGAGGCCAGGTACAGCACCGAATCCCTGCCAGCAACTCACGCCGGAGGGTTGGGCCTACCCTTAGCATCGGAGCCCGACTCGAAGTTAGAGTTGGAGCCGCCGTATGAGGCGAGTGCAACAATGGCGGCTGGACATTTTAGCAACACCGGAAGTGGGCCACCAGCTGGAAGGCGCGCAGGCAAGGAGCGCCCGCCGGGTTCTGGGAGCGCTGTGAACAACTTTCCGCCTTCCCTCACAATCACTTCAGGCCTCCTTCTCCGATCGGCTGCGAGTGAGTGCGAAGCAAGTGAGTGCAAGTGTGACAAGAAAGCGGGGTGGTTGCAAAATAACGTGGTCAAAAAGAGGATACACACGTAATTCAATAATGCAGAAATGTTTATGAGCAAGACAATAATATTCACAAGCCGCACCGGGCTGAAGTATATGTATATATAGTCACCAAATAAACAATATGCACCAATGTGCTAGTAGCAATAAAGTGTCCCAGAGGGTGAGTACCCCAGGGTGTATCCTCTTTTTGACCAAGTGTGTATCCTCTTTTTGACCAAGTGAGCGCAAGTGCCACAGAGAAGCTGCTGGTGCTTTGGTGGCGCTCACTGCTGGCCCGGCCTAGTCTCTTGCTGCCACCTGTCCTGTCAAAACGGGACACGAGGTAAAAATACGGGACACAAACTTTGGGGCTGAAATACGGGACGTTCCGTAGGATACGGTACATATGGCAACTCTAGGGTGTAGTAGCATACAGGGCCACTTGATGTAGGATTTTGGCTTGCCTATTGTCAGATACAATCTCTCTTGGTTCAGAAAATAAATTCCCTTTGAGGTAGTAACATTTGATTTAAGAAAACAGGAGCAAATGCATTCCTGATTATTGTCAGACCTGTCAATCATAGCAAGCATCATATACTCATAGGTAACATAATTCAAATAATTTGTGTGCTATTTCCCCATTTGTCAAGATGCAGTATACTTTATACACCTGAGGGTTTGGTTCCAGGACCACCAGTGGATACTAAAATCCATTGATGCTCAATCCCATTGTATACAATGCTGTAGTAAAATGGTCTCCCTTATATTAAATGGTAGAATCAAAGTCTGCTTTTTTGGATTTTGTAAAATATTTCTAGGCCACTGGTAGCTGAATCCATGGATACAGAATCTGTAGATATGAAGGACCAACCACACTTTTATATAGTTAATGGAATACCGGCATGTGTAAGCTCTCTCCATCTGGTGGGCTTTGGAATAGGATTGGTAAAATGATTTATCTCTGCTATCCTCATAAAAAAGGGAAATAAATTATATGAGGGACCATTCCAATATTTAACTCAGGGCTAATCTACATGGGCACTCTATCCTTAAAGGCAGTGGCAGGGGAGTGTGTGTGTAGGGGGGAGCCAACTCTGTGGTGGCTACATGACTCATGGAACTGATTCAGCCTTGAACCATGTTAACAAAAAGTGCAGGTAGCTCCAGAGTTTCTCCGAGTATCTGGAAGTAACCCTGACTCTTCACCCATGTTGAGCCAATTCTGAGATGTTTACAAGGTCATCCTTTATTCTCTGTGTTTGGGGCGGAAAGGTTATGGGGTGGCACTTACCATCCCCCTCCTGTTTTCATTGTAGGGGCCCAAAGGACAACCAAGAAGAGAGTGGGAAAGGAGGGACCATTCCTCATCTTCCCTCCTCTTCTGCATTGCTCTGCGTCCCCCTCACCCGATGTCACTTCAATAAGTAATAGTTACTACTAGCCATTTCTTGCCTGGTGGCCCCATTACAATGAAAACAGGAGGACTCCATCCTGCCTCCATAGCAGCCCAGGGACCAGTGGTATAAATCATAAGAACATAAGAACATAAGAAGAGCCATGCTGAATCGGACCTCAGCCCATCTAGTCCAGCATTCTGTATCACACAGTGGCCCACCAGTTGTACACGGGGATCTCGAGCAGAAGGGAGGGCAAAACCCTGACCTGCTCCCGACCCCCCACAACCAGTACCCAGGGAAATCCTGCCTACTTCAACCAACTCCGAGGTGGCACTTGAATGTCCTTTTCAGTAACTACCGATACACTTGGTATCCATGAATCTGTCTAATCCTGCCTTGAAGTTGTTCAGGCTGACAGCTGTCACAACCTCTTCTGGAAGTGAGTTCCATATCCCAATGACCCTCTGGGTGAAGAAATATTTCCCTTTATTAGTCCTAATTTTCCTACCTAGGCAAGCCAAAATCATCCTGGAGCTGATCCAGAGTTTGACATTGGATCAACCTCAAGATAAAGTGTCTATGTATAACTTCCCTCAGCCATATTCTCTGTGGTATTGTTGGTGTGTATTCCATGCATGTGTCAGGGTTGTATGAAGACAGCATAATTTTGACTGAATTATGAGGCCATTAAAAAAGGAACAACAAGGGACGCTGGAACGCTGAGAGATGAGGAGTGTGTCAGCTCCCCCTGGTGGCCAGAGTTTGCCTCTGTTCGTCTATGTGTGTGTATTGTGGAAAACAGCAGGGATTGTCTACTAAGTATATGTACCTGTAATCTGCTCTGAGTCCCCTTCCGGGTGAGAAGAATGAAATATAAATCAAGTGTATTATTATTATTATTATTATTATTAGGTGGCATGCTAAAAAGCAAAAACTAAGAAGATGATAGCCTGGGAACCACTCTGATCTGACTAGATTTGACTTCAATAACATATAGAGGAAGCAATGTGGTGTTGTTCCAGCACGTTCCTCTTCCTCCCCGATCTTTTATCGTTCTCTAATACTTTGCAAAAGTCCACTTCCTATTCCTCCCAAGAGAATGAAATATAATAGCTGGCTATGGATGAACAACACCCTGAGATTTCTCTCTCATAGAGAGAAAAATCACCCCACTAACTGGTATAAAGCATAATGGAGCGATGGGATGGGATGAAGCAGAGCAGCTGCATTCCCTCCGAGGAGAAATTGGAGTTAATTATTGCTGTTATAAAGCACTAAGGGACCAGGGAGAGAGAGAAAGGAAGGGAGAGAAGACATATAAAATGTATTTATTTATTTAAAAATAAAATAATAATGGAAGAGGGGAGGGCTTCCATTCTTCCCCGATTCCCCGTGGAGCCTTCAGTTTCTCGGGTGGCCTGAGGAGAGATCAGTGAAGCTGTGCTTTGTAGTCTATTACTGCACAGCTGTTCATCAATTAGAATGGAGAAAATAACCCTGCTGCTTTCAAATAGTGGGGTGGTCATGGTATATTATCAGGAAGAATGTAAAGACACTTGGAAAACCACACAGTATGGTTTGTTTTTGTGTTTTTGAGTGGGTCATTTGTTGTTTTGCTTTCTGCAGGGCCACCTCTTATTTCAGTATTTCCTCTCTGCTCAGCTGCGCCTCCCTGATGCATGTGTGGATGTGTGTTGTGTGACTTCCAGTCGGTTCTGACTTATAGAGACCCAAAGGCAAGCCTAGTGTGGTGTTTTCTCAGCAAGATTTATTCAGTAGGGGTTTGCTATTGCTTTTCTCTGAGGCCGAGAGAATGTGATTTGCCAGAGGTCACCCAGTAGATTTATATGGCTGAACAGGAATTCAAAACTTGGTGTCCCTGAGTCGTAGTCCAACTCAAAACGTTATGCTATTCTGTCTCTCCTTTATCCTAACATAATTTTCTATTTTATACCTCTTACTAGCTTGGGGACCCGGCCCTGCCCGGGTTATTTGTGAAGCGCAGCAGGATGTAGAGTGGGTCATGGGGGCTCTGTGTGCCAAGTTTGGTCTTGATCCATCATTATTGGGAGTTGCAGTGGTATCATGAAATTACTGAAGGTAGTGCAAGTCCCATCATCTCTGCCCCCCCCCCCAAAGTGTAGTAGGATGTAGATTGGGTCATGGGGGCTCTGTATGCTAAGTTTGGTCTGTATTGGTGAATGGATGAGGGATGCATTCTTTTTCAGAAGTGAGTGAAGGTACTTCAAGTCCCATCATCCGTGGTCCGTCTCACAGTAAAGTGCACCAGGCTGTAGAGTGGGTCATGAGGGCTCTGTGTGCCAGATTTGGTGTTGATCAGTCATTGGATTAGGTTTGTAGCAGGATTGGGAAGTGAGGGAAGGTACTGCAAGTCCCATCATCCATGTTCTCTCCCCCTCCAAACTTCAGTAGGATGTAGAGTGGGTCACTGGGGCTCTGTGGGCCAAGTGTGGACTTTCTCGGTGTTTTTTGGGGGCCACAGTGGTCTGTGGGAACAGAGGGGTGTGAAAATACTACAAATTCCATCATCCATTGTCAGTCCTCCCCCGAACCTCACCAGGACGTGAAGGCAGTCATGGGGGTTATGTGTGCCAAGTTTGGTCTCAATCGGTAATTGGATGAGGGTCGCAGCAGACTTGGGAAGGGAGTAGAGGTACTTCAAGTCCCATCATCCATGGTCCACCCTCCTCCGAACTGCACCAGGTCATGGGGGCTGTGTGTGCTGAGTGTGGTCTGTATTGGTCCTTTTTGGTGGCCTCAGTGGTCTGTGGGAACCAAAGTGTTGGAAAGTACTACAAATCCCATAATCCGTGGGTCATGTCCCCCGACCCACGCCAGGACGTAAAGGGGGTTAGGGGGGTTATGTGTACCAAGTTTGGTGCAGGTCCATCACCCGTGCTGGTCGCTGTGGCCTGTGAAAGTGGCTGCCACATATCCGCCCTGGCCTGTGAAAGTGGCTGCTTCCGCCCTTCTGCCCTCCCGCCCTCCGCATACACACATACAAACATTCCATTTTATAAAGGTATACAGATACAGATTATAGGCAGAACAAAATTTCCCTTAGTATAGAAAAGCATGGGGAAATTGAATTTAAAACATACACAAACAAATCAACTTTTTCTATAACATGTTAATGGCAGAAAAGAAGAGAGAAAAAAATGAATCATTATATTGCTCCAAAAATAAATACAGGTTGAAAATCCCTTGTCCGAAATGTTTTAGTTTGCTACTTATTCTCACGTATGGAGCATTAACATTGTAATTGTAAATATGTATTTGTTTACCCAATACAAGTTTATCTCTATTGATTATTGACTTATACATACTGTTGTATTTGTGGGTATAGATTACTTTGGTATACATTCAGGAACCCATTTAATTTAGATTCTTCCAAAATGTCTGGGACCCAGAATGTTTTGGGGTTTGGGGTCGCGGCCCCCCCCCCCCCCCGATTTTAGAATATCTATATTTGTTTATGTGATCATAATGAGCCACCTTGGAGATGAAACTCCAGTTTAAACATGTTTCATATATACTTATACATAAAACCTGGAACTAATTTTATTTAATATAAAATTTGTGCATAGAAAAAAATGTATACATTGAACAAAGGAAAGTTGTCACTATTTCCAGCTACCCTTGTGGACAATTTTCAATTTTGGAGTATTTTGTATTTCAGAAATCAGGATAAGGGATGTTTAACCTGTAACTAGATTCTAGCACCAGTTTCTTTCAACTGCATTCTGAAGGATGGCTTCTCCCCAGTATCAAAGCTCTTGGCTTCTTTTGTCATTTGTACACCAACTCATGCGGAGCCCCCGGTGGCACAGTGGGTTAAACACCTATGCCGGCAGGACTGAAGACCGACAGGTCGCAGGTTTGAATCCGGGGAAAGCGTGGATGGGCTCCCCCTGTCAGCTCCAGCTCCCCATGCCAGGACATGAGAGAAGGCTCCCACAAGGATGGTAAAACATCAAAAACACCCGGGCGCCCCCTGGGCAACGTCCTTGCAGACGGCCAATTCTCTCACACCAGAAGTGACTTGCAGTTTCTCAAGTCACTCCTGACATGACGGGGGGGGGGGGGGGGACAAAAAACAACTCATGCCATGTCTTGGTGCTGCGGCTCTCAGGGAGTTTGGCAGGTATGCTTTGTGGCTGACCAGTGGTGGAAGGATTGCAAGTGAGCAATTATCCATGCGTAGCCTGCATTTCTGGTATCTCCTCCAGTAACTTTAGCAAAGGCTTGTGTTAAATAGTTTGTTCTAGACAGAGAGATTTGTCAGAAGGCAGAGGAAAATGTGAAAGAAGAAAACCAAGACACCCTGCACGCAAGAGTAAACAGGGGTCAAGCAGAAACCAGGATAGCGATTGAGAAAACAAACGAACACGAGAGCACAAGAGAGAAAATCCAAATCTGACATTACATTTAGCTATTCAAGATGCTTACACCCCCCTCTCGTGATTTTCCTTGTAATGCGGCAGTGAGAGATCTGGTGAAAAGCAGATAGTTAGTGCTACTTTGCCACCATATGCCTTTCTATTTGGAAATTTGCATAAATAGCAAAACAGTAAAACAGGATTTATAACCTAGCTTCACTCCTTCTCCATCAACCCTCTGCTGAAAATCGGCAAGAAATGGGAAAGAGAGCCTTATACTGCCATTTGGAGTGGCATTTATTTTAAAGGAGGACATATTGAATGTGAGGGAACATACCTCCAAACAAGGCATTTAGGATTATGGCCTTGGGTTAAAGAAATATCTTATTCCCAAATGCTTTCATTTGTATATTACTATTATATATACCAGTATATTTAATACCTCTGTAAAAAAAATAGTCGTAATGCATTGGATGAAGTGGGTTGGAGTCCAAGAAAGCTTGTGGCGAATAAAGCATATTAGCCTTTAAGATACTAGAAGGCTCTTTGTTGGTTATAAAGCAACTGGGGCCCCGTCCAGACAGTACCTTTGTAGTCGAGCCAGGAAGCCCCAAATCCAGGAGATCTAACCGCAGAGAGTCCCCAGTATTCCTCTTGGCCCATGGCCCAAGTTGCACCAGTACCAAGCCTTTTTTCCTTTTCTGCCTCACCTGGTCCCATACACCACTACATCAACCTTGTCCCTCCCAGGAAACCCAGCCACCATTACCTCCCATCTCCACATTTACAACACTTCATACAGCACATAGTATGGAAGACATTTTGGCCACACGTTACAAAACAATAAATAAACACCCTGCCAATTCTCCCATCGTTTCCTCTTCTTCCTTCCTCTCTCCCTATCCTTTCTCCGGCCTGGGGGAAGCATATCCCAGCTCAAAAACGACAGCTTTTGGGGCAGTTCGGCCCAAAGAGATCTCTTCAGGGGGGTGGGTGAAAGGCAAGCATTGATGCCAAAGGAAGATCTAGTTCTCTCTAGTACTGCAGCCTCCTTTGCCTTTTTCTGATTGTTTTTTCTTCTCCTGGACTGTTCCTGATGTTTCTACCTGGCTGATTTAGCCAAGAAGCCTTGTTTTTCATCATGGACCCTCAGTGACTTTGCCACTGCTTTGCACCCCAAGCCCAAAGGCTCTGCAGTTCTCAAGGACATCTAAGGAAACTATAACTCCCAGAAGGAAAGCAGCATTTTGTTGGTTGTTTTAAAAGATCATTCCTCTGGGAGCAACAGCTGCATGGGAATGTGTTGGGGATAATTGCTAGGGATCTCTGTATTGCCTTCACCCCTGTGTCCCTGTACGTACAGTGTGGCTTCATAAGTTTTCCCTTTGACTCCTTGTAACCCTTCCCTTCCCCATCTCGCCCTTGTTAGTTAAGAAAGACTGCCTTGAAAGTGTTTTGTTGTATTTGGCAAGAGGAAATGCGACTGAGCCCTGTTCCCAAAAGCCTTTATGGATCACCATTATTCATATTGCATGCGTTTCCTGGTGAAGATCTTGTTATGGTCAGCTAAGCTCTTGTCTTGGCCCCACGCTTCATCAGTCCTGAGGCAGTTTAACGGTCGGATTTCTAGTCTAACTAAACTAGCCTTTGGAACTTGGACAATAAATGTTTGCTCTTCACAGCGGGTGACACATCTGGCCTCGGAAACCAAGGTGTGCCCCAGAATAAGTTCTTTTACATAAGAACATAAGAAGAGCCATGCTGAATCGGACCTCAGCCCATCTAGTCCAGCATTCTGTATCACACAGTGGCCCACCAGTTGTACACGGGGATCTCGAGCAGAAGGGAGGGCAAAACCCTGACCTGCTCCCGACCCCCCACAACCAGTACCCAGGGACATCCTGCCTACCTCAACCAACTCCGAGGTGGCACTTGAATGTCCTTTTCAGTAACTACCAATACACTTGGTATCCATGAATCTGTCTAATCCTGCCTTGAAGTTGTTCAGGCTGACAGCTGTCACAACCTCTTCTGGAAGTGAGTTCCATAACCCAATGACCCTCTGGGTGAAGAAATATTTCCTTTATTAGTCCTAATTTTCCTACCTTGGAGCTTCAGGAGTGCCCTCTAGTCCTAGTGTTTTGTGACAAAGAAAATAATTTTCTTTATTCACCTTTTCTATCCCATGCATGATTTTATACACTTCGATCAAGTCACCTCTTAAACGCCGTCTTTCAAGGCTGAAAAGACCAAGGCGTTGCAACCTGGTTTCATAAGGGAGCCGCTCCATCCCTTGGATCATTCTTGTTGCCCTTTTCTGTACCTTTTTTCCAGTTCCGTTATATCCTTCTTAAGGTGCGGAGACCAGAATTGTACACAGTACTCCAAATGTGGCCTTACCATAGATTTGTAGAGAGGTAATACAACATTTGCTGACCTATTTTCGATTCCCTTTCTGATCATGCCTAGCATAGAATTTGCTTTTTTCACTGCTGCAGCGCACTGGGTTGACATCTTCATTGAGCTGTCCACCAAGACCCCAAGATCCCTTTCCTGGTTTGTCTCGGAAAGCTTTGACCCCATCAGTTGATAAGTGTAGTTGGGGTTCTTTGCCCCGATGTGCATGACTTTACACTTGTTTAGGTTAAAATGCATTTGCCAATTTGTTGCCCATTCACTCAATTTCGAGAGATCTTTCTGGAGCTCTTTACAATCAGTTTCATTTTTAACTACCCTGAACAATTTAGTGTCGTCTGCAAACTTTGCTACCTCAGAATTCACTCCTACATCCAGATCATTAATGAATAAATTAAAAAGTAACGGACCCAAAACTGAACCTTGGGGTACGCCACTTCCCACCTCTTTCCACCCAGAGAAGTGTCCATTTATTACCACCCTTTGTTTCCTACAGTTTAGCCAGGTTCCAATCCAGGACAAGA
Organism: Anolis apletophallus; assembly: GCA_030556195.1. Taxonomy (NCBI): domain Eukaryota; kingdom Metazoa; phylum Chordata; class Lepidosauria; order Squamata; family Anolidae; genus Anolis; species Anolis apletophallus. Next base: position 5,834,482 of record JARBWK010000002.1, on the reverse strand, counting down.
CCTGTCCCCTGATTCCATGGCTGAAGAGCTTATTTAGGAGCCTTTGGTGAGGGACTTTGTCAAAAGCCTTTTGAAAGTCAAGGTAAACAATATCAATTGGGTCCCCTTTATCTATGTGTTTATTTACACCCTCAAAGAATTCTAACAAGTTAGTAAGACATGATTTGCCTTTGCAGAAACCATGTTGATTTTCTTTCAGCAATGCCTGTTCTTCTATGTGCCTAGTAATTTTTTCTTTAATAAAAAAAATTATTTTTTCTTTAATAATTGTCACCAAAAGGGTCTGAGTGAATCACCAGGCCTTCTTCCTCTTCTCCCTCATTCACATATGGATGAGACACATCAACCCAATGATTTCATCACTTCCAGTTGCTGCCCCAGGTCGTTACCTAGCCCGGACTCTTTGTTTTCATTCATATGCCATCCTGACAGTAATCTCCGCCTAAGCCTTCCTTCCTGGAACTCCATATATGGTTGGAGACACCTGATTGGCTAGACAGGCAGATGGAGAAGGGCACTGATAGGTTGCCAGCGCTCCGCGCATCAGCTGGTCCGACCAATCATCAGCCGATCAGCCAGGAGGAGGTGGGCGGGAAATTCAATTGTTTTGACAGTTCTGTAACCTTTAAAAGCCAATGTTTTCAATGTATATGCATGCGTTCTTTGCGGGAATCAGGGTATTGCAGTTCGCATCCTCTCAGCTGAGCAGAATAAACAATTTTGTGGCATCTACCTTGCAGTATTGGTGAGCATAATTGGATCTACGGGAGGCGGGTAGGCTACGAGGACCTAGTCGCTCCGGGCTCGCCAGGTTAACTGAACCCTCGCGGTCTCTGTCCCGCAGTCGGTCTGCGGGACTTGCCCGGTTGCTCGACAACCGTTCTGTGGGACTTGTCCGGTTGTTCGACAACACCTTTATCCCTGGAACTTCTGCAGCAAACAGCAGGGTGGCCAGAGGCCATTGCCTGGAAATGTGGAAGCAATCACTACAAAAGGCAAAAATCAGGAGCAGGGCCGTAGCCAGGATTTTGATTCAGGAGGGGCTGAGTCTGAGTAAGAGAGGGACTACCCTACCAAACCTTTTGTATTGTTATCCCAATAACCCCATGAATGTGGGATATAATGAGCATAGTGATCAGATCATGATACGAATAAACATAACAGTTTAAATAATATACCAGTAAGGCCTTCTCGTGGACCACCCTGAGAATTTGGGGGGGGGGGGCTGAAGCCCCCTAAGCCCCCCCCCCAGCTACATGCCTGATCAGGAGGCTTCCAGGTGCAGGAATATTGTGATTTTGAGTTGAATATCCGCATCTTTGAATGTCGAGATGTCCCTACAATTGGAAATCATGAGATTTTAAAAATCTAGGTTTGTTCCCTGCTTTTAGATGTTTGTTCTTGATTGGTCGGTTCCTAAAAAGAAGGTGACAGTTGAGTAGAATGCAAAAACTTTGTTTGTGTGCCAGAAACTTTATGAAACATGTAGAGGACACATTTTCTCTGGCCAGGACCAAGTTGTGGCCACCTAGTCAATATTGTACATCTTTTCACAAGATGAGCAATCAGCAACAGCCAGGTATAACCCAGGAACAGCACCCTGCTGATTGATGCCACAAGTGCACAACCACATCTGTCTGGACAGATGGCCAGGCAGCCAGGCTCTAAAAAAATGTCAGTAATGACAAAGTTCTGTTCCTGGCTTTAAAGTGTGTGTTCCTGTTTGATTGAGCAGTGCTGACTTGGGCAGAAGTGATCCTATCCTGTAAACTTTGCTTGTGTGATAGATACTTTATGAAATACCTGGAGGGTACAGTTTCTCTGGCCAGAACAAAAAACAGAACTTTTTCAGTGATTAGCTGTAGTAATTCTCCCCATATCCACACCTTTCCAGTGGAAGTCCCGCCGTGGCCAGCTTGGGATCCCTTAAGTCTTGCAACAAAGCATCAAGTCTGGACAATGGAAGCAAAAATCGCAGGACCAGCAGGTCTGTATGTGGACCCCTTGTGAAGTCCCGGGATTTTTTGCCCCTATTTAAAATGTGTGATTTAGTGCTGTCTGGAAGTTCCCTGTAATATAATACAGCTTCTATCAGAGAATTGTAAACATAGTCCAAGGACTATAAAAGTGATACGAGACTTGGTACCTCAGTATGGAGAATATCTTCATAATGCATTTAATTAATTGGATATGGTTCTGTATTTGGGGGCACAATTGATGGCTTCTTTGGAATTCGTCCAGGATTGTGGTCTTGCTCCACCAATATCTCTCTCTGTTGAAGAGAACCGTGAAAGTCCTCCAATCCCCACTTACCAGGCAGCAAGTACTGCAATCAATGGGATATATTCCCTTGTCAATTAGGAAGTAGGTGACAGATGGTCCCAGCAACCCTTGTGTGACAGGATCCTGGTTCTGGCAGTCATAATGGAGATAAGTCACCAAAAGGTTTTGGACCATCAGTGAACTGCTACCTGAGTGACAGAGGAACAGATCTCCATCAGTTGTCATGACACCTGCCCAGTAAGTGAGTTTTGGCATGTGTTTGGGCCAGAAGATATTATAGAATTGAGGGATTATGACTGTTATGAATTCATTATTGCCCTACAAACGTCTGGTCATAATTATTATAGGTGCAAAGGTATTGTACTGTGATGTGAATTATGGCTAAAGAAACAACAAATTCCACAGGACTTTCATCTGTTGATATGAGCTGCCATATATGTTCATGTTAAAGTCGATCTCTTGTATATGTTAAGGGCAATATTTGGGGCCAAAATTAAGGATTTTGATTTGATTTTGAGGGTTATTCTGAGCAAAGGGGAAAGCATCAATTCTGCCTTGGGGCAGCAGTCACCCCGACCGCCAACCACCATTGTATATGTTATATATTTTGAGGGCAATATTTGGGGCCAAAATTGTGGATTTTGATTTGATTTTGAGGGTCATTCTGAAGAAAGAGGAAAGCATTGATTCTGCCGGGGGGGGGGGGGTCACCCCTGACTGCTAACCACAATTTCATCACCCAAGTATTTTTTTAAAAGCCCATACATTACGATAGAGAAAGTAGAGATCTGTGCTTCTTTTAGATTCTCCTGAGATAGGCTAATTGTTCCGGCCCCCACTGGGCCTGTTTGGTACTGCATTATGTACCTATTTGGCCTTTACCTGCAAGGCCTTTGTCCTATTGTTTAGCCATGTGGACTGTGATGGGAGGAGTTGTGCCTGGCTCCAAACCCGGCATCACCACTCTGAACTCCTCCCCTTCCTGAGTTTACCTGGGAGGCTGGCATTCCTTTCTGGCCTCATTCCAAGCACAGCACATGGACGAAGCAGGTGGAAATCTGGAGCTACCGCTCAGACAAAGCACCTTGGTTCACGTATAGCCTATCCAACGCTCTCAAGCCAGGATTGCAGTGATAGGGAGGCCAGCCCTTCACCCAAAGACTGTAATCTCTGGGGATCCACGGACTTCATGTGCCAGAGGACCATTTGAGGAGCTACAGGAAACCTGGAATCAAAGAAAGGTACCTTCACTCTGCAAAAGGCAAGTGAATGCAATCCCTTTGTTTAAAGGACCCCTTTTTGCAACCTACTTCAAGCTTTTGGGTCACCAGCATTTTTACTGGTTGTTAAATAAACTTGTTTTGAGTTCACCCTTTTTGAGTCCTGAACTCATTGCTTAGAGAACGTCCAGGTTTCTTGTATATGGGAAGGCTAGAACACCACTCCCAGGGCCTATAGAGTTCATCCATCCTTTTAAAGTTCCTTTTTTTTGGCCCTGGTGGGACGCCACACTAATCTTTTGTCTTTCATCCTGTTACTTGGAGAAGAGAATAGCTCTTTATTTCGTTACTTTTTTGTAAGTACTCACATTTACATTTGGATAAGTCAACCCAGTTTTTTGGGGGTTGTTTTTTGACCAAATTTTCTATATACATGAGCATATAGGGTCCTTGCTTTCAATACTATGAATTTGCTTCCAACTCACTGAATCATAGCACAACAGGAGCCATGCTGTCTAGGAAGAGGTTCTTATGAGATATTAACATCATCGTGAGCAAATCAGCTTTCAGAAAATATAAGCATTTAAAAAGGTCCTCTCTACTATATTGAATGGGGTTAAAAAAAACCCAACCAATGTTGATTTAATATTTCTTTTAAACAATGTTTATGAGCTACAATACAAACATCATAAATAAATCATGTTCTTGGAGGTGTCTGAGGTGACCCCAAGTATGTTTAGTCTCCTTATAATAATGAATGATCTCCAGAATAATGAATAACTTTAGACTTGCATTTATGGTCTGAGTTTGCTACATTTTTATGCTCTGACAAAAAGAGAATCACTGCTATTTCTCCAGCACATAGCAAACAAGAGCAAATGTTTTTGGGAAACCAAGTATGTGACTGCTCGCAGATCTGGAATGGTAGGCAAGCACTGCTGGAGAAATTTCTAATCTTTTTTCAGAGTTAGGTTTTGTGTAGCTAAAGCCCCTTCCATGCTGCCCTATATCCCAGGATCTGATCCCAGATTATCTGCTTTAAATTGGATTATATAAGTCCCCACTGTCAGCTATCCTGGGATAAACAGATTACAGTGTTCCCTCACTTATTGTGGGGGGTTATGTTCCAGGACCTCCTGCAATAAGCGAAAATCCGCGAAGCAGGGACGCTCTAATTATTTCAATATTTATACATTATTTTAGCAGGTATACACAATTTGAAGTCTTTATACACTGGCCTTGACCAGTCAAGGATACCAGCCAGTCAAGGATATCAATCCTTGACTGACCTTGACCATCAATCCTTGACTGACCTTGACCATCAATCCTTGACTGACCTTGACCATCAATCCTTGACTGGCCTTGACCATCAATCCTTGACTGGCCTTGACCAGTCAAGGATACCAGCCATTCAAGGATATCAATCCTTGACTGGCCTTGACCAATCAAGGATACCAGCCAGTCAAGGATATCAATCCTTGACTGGCTTGACCTTGAAGGAGCTGTGGGTGACAATCGCCGACAGGGAGCTCTGGCATGGGCTGGTCCATGAGGTCATGAAGAGTCGGAAGCGATTTAATGAATAAACAACAACAAATATGATCTAGCTATCCAGTCTGCTGCAAGGTCCTAGGATACTCCATAGTTTCCTGCAAATTCCAGCGTATTCCCCAACCTTGCTGAAAGCAAAGAAAATGAGTTGAAACCAGAAAATCTGGTATACTCACTGGAAGACTCTGAGCCCTTCCGCACAACCATATAACCCCAAATATCAAGGCAGATAATCCACAGTATCTGCTTTGAACTGGGTTATCTGAGTCCATACTGTCATATATTCCAGTTCATTATACACATCGGTGTGGATGGGGCCTCTATACACCACGGAGACAACCAACCGTAGATTCAAGGTGAATCTACACTGCCTTATAAAGTCCAGATTATCTGCTTTGAAATGGATGATATGGCAGTGTAGACTCATACCATTCAGTTCCAAGCAGATAATGTGGATTATCTGATTTGATAATCTGGATTATATGACAGTGTAGAAGGGGCTTGGAGGTCTTTGTCAGTGTAGACAACCCCTAATTCATCAACCACCTTCAGCACATTAAGCTGCACTATCAGTTTTGCCTCTTTTTAAAATAAATCTGTCTTATATGAGCTTTCTGACACAGAGAAATTAATTGGCTAAAGCTTTTTTCTTCAGAACTTCTTCCATTTCTGGTTTTCCGAATGTTCTGGACCATGTGTTTAAGAGGCATTAGGTAGGCTGTTCATAATACTGCCATCAGTGCCAAACACCTTTTTGCAAGAGACAGGTTCAATTAAAATGTTGTAATTAATGAATTAATGGATCAATTGAACTGATTAATTGATAAATGCTTTCAGTCTTAATTAACAGCGATATGGCCCATGAAAGCTACCTACGCTATTAAAGTCCACTGATAAATAGGAGGGAAAAAATGCTACAATTTGGGTACAAATGATAAGACACACAATTAGGGAGACCACCCGTAAAAACAAAAGGAAAGCAAACGATTAAGGGAAGACAAACTAATGAATTGACGGTGGGAATCTGCATTGGTAAAATCTCCTATGATGTGCTGTAATGGAAGAGTTTTATTTACTCATTTGTATAGTTTTCTGCTCGGCAAACATGTCTCAGATGTTTTGCTTACTGCTCTTGAGAAATGGATTCTAGGACATTGTCCTAACTAAATATAGATGCTTGTGTTTCTTCAAGTTGTTTCCTACTTATGGTCACCATATCAAGGTTTTTTTCCCTTGACAAGATATTTTGCAGTAGTTTGCTATTGCTTTCCTCTGATACTGAGATAATGTGACTGTCATGACCATCTGTCTGCCTGGTCTAGCTTTGTTACTGCTGAAGGCATGCTTTTAGCAGAAGCAGTCACTCTCCAATATTTTGAGCAAGGTTGGGAAGGGTTAATCAATCATACCTCATCCTCTGGATCAAAGAATTTTATTTTTAATTATTTATTTCATGCATTTCTACCCCACCCTTCTCCCCCCAAAGGGGGACTCAGGGCGGCCTCACACAAAGTAACACAGGACTCCGAATTTAGTAATGAGAACATGAGCACCGGCGGAGAACTCAAAATAAAGAGCTCTCTGTAAAGACCATCTATCTATCTACCGTGTTTCCCCGAAAGTATGACACCCCCGATTGTAACATGTATCGGGGGTGTCAGGGGGGTCGGCTAATGTAAGCCGTACCCCGAATGTAAGCCGTACCTGGCCGCCGCCGCCGCAACCGGCGCATCGGCCGCGGCACACCTCCGCGGCGCACCTTTCTGCTAGGCCTCTCCAAGGAAGGGAGGGGGAAGAGTCCCAGAGGCGTGGCAAAGCGGCGCTGCGTCAGAGTGATGCATCGCCGCCAGCCACGCCTCTGGGACTCTTCCCCCTTCCCTTAGAGACAAAGGGAGGGGAGGAAGAGTCCCAGAGGCGTGGCTAAGCGGCGCTGCGTCAGAGTGACGCGTCGCCGCTAGCCACGCCTCTGGGACTCTTCCCTCCCTCGTTGGACAAAGGGAGGGAGGAGGAAGAGTCCCAGAGGCGTGGCTAAGCGGCGCTGCGTCAGAGTGACGCGTCGCTGCTTAGCCACGCCTCTGGGCCTCTTCCTCTTCCCTCCGTTGGAGAAAGGGAGGGAGGGGGAAGAGTCCCAGAGGCGTGGCTAAGCGGCGCTGCGTCAGAGTGGTGCGTCGCCGCTTAGCCACGCCTCTGGGACTCTTCCTCTTCCTCCCTTTGTCCAACGAAGGGAGGGGAGTCCCAGAGGCGTGGCAAAAGCGGCGCTTCGTCAGAGTGACGCGTCGCCGCTTTGCCACGCCTCTGGAACTCTTCCTCTTCCCTCCCTTTGTCCAACGAAGGGAGGGGGAAGTGTCCCAGAGGCGGGGCTAAGTGGCGACGCGTCACTCTGACGCAGCGCCGCTGTGCCACGCCTCTGGGACTCTTCCCCTCCCTTCCTTGGAGAGGCCTAGCAGAAAGGTGCGCGGGAGGAGGTGTGTGCCGCGGCGATGGGCCGGTTGCGGCGGCGGCAGCGGCATGACGGCGGCGTGGGCGTGGCGACGGGGTACGTCTTTGTTTATATAAGACGTACCCCGAAAGTAAGACGTAGGGGGACTTTTCGGGGGGAAAAGAAAGTAAGACGCTGTCTTACTTTCGGGGAAACACGGTATCTATCAATCATCTATCAACAACTTGTTGACAGTCGGCCCTCGCCCTCCTCTCCCAATGGCTCGCCTTTCTGAGAGTGGTTGCCCTTTTGATGTGTCCACCTGCTGCCGATTGGAAAGACGAACATGGTCGATGAGGAGAGACTTGGGCGACCCCCCCAGCCCTTGTTGGAGGGTGAGTGTTCCTGGCTGGAACAGGATTGGCTGGAGATCTCCCGAGTCCTGACCCGCCCCGGAGAGCGGCATCCACGGCACAGTGGCCCTCCGCTCTCCTCACTTGGAGTGACAACCAAAATGGCCAACGACCTTGAAAACGCCGAAGAAGACCGGATGTCTTCACCCCTCTTGGAGGTTAAGCGGAAAGAATGGACACGTGGGAACAAGCGCCGCAGAAGGCGGAAGCGGAATAGGAAGTCAAGTCAAGCTCCATGCTCGACTCCCTGCCCCTTACGAGAGCACCTAGAAGCCCTCCGAGTCCCCCCCCCCTGGAATAGAGAGACAGAAAATCCACAGAGCCACAAAACCGCTCCTGCCGTTGGCAACAAGCGTGATTGCTATGGAAGAAACGGCGATCCCTGCCAAAGGAAGAGGAAGCACAGGAGATTTAACACATGAACTTTCTGGGGTGTGGGCTTTAGGATGTGGACTAGATCTGATCTGCCTAGTCTCAGAGACAAACGAGAGGAGGAGCCCAAGGCCCCCAGAAAAGACAGCCCTGTAACATCTAAGACTGTCTCCCTCCCCAACTATCCCAAGCCCGAGTATCTAACCTCCTCACCAATTCCTCCAAAAACTATGGGCTTGACTTAAGACCCAGAGCTGGCTGGCTTCTTTTAGGAGTAGTCTGTAACTTGTAGTTGGCGTAATAACTGTAATAATTAGGTAATTCTTGAAACGTAGTAATCGTTATATTGCTGTTTAGTATTTGTTTAATGCACTGTTTTTCTTTTGTATTATGTATTGCTGTTGTTGTATCGTTCCTACTGGTCTGGTCCAGGGAACTTGAACTTTGTAAGTTGCCCCGAGCCGTATGGGAGTGGTGACTAATAAGTTTAATAATATAAATAATAATATATCAATCAATCTATCTATCATCTATCTATCTATCTATCATCTATCTATCTATCTATCTATCATCTATCATCTATCTATCTATCTATCTATCATCTATCTATCTATGCTCTGTTTGTTTTGAGTGACATCATAACTCAAAATCAGCTGGACGAATTGCCACCAAATTTGGCCACAAGACACCTACTAACCTAAAGAGTGACCATCACTCAAAAAATTGATTTTGTCATTTGGGAGTTGAAGTTGCTGGGATTTATAGTTCACCTACAATCAAAGAGCATTCAGAACTCTGCAAATAATGGAATTGAACCAAACTTGGCACACAGGACCAACAGAAAACATTAGCCTTGAGTTTTAGAGTTGTAGTTCACCTATATCCAGAGAGCACAGTGGACTCCATATGCCCAAATACTCCATATGCCCAAATATGAACACAGATGGAGTTTGGGGGAAAATAGACCTTGACATTTTGGAGCTGTAGTTGCTGGGATTTATAGTTCGCCTATAACCATACAGAACCCCACCAACAATAGAATTGGGCCAAACTTCCCACATAGAACCCCCATGACCAACAGAAAATACTGTGTTTTCTGGGGGTCTTTGGCGACCCTTCTGACACCCCTTGCAACTCTCCCAGCGGTCCCAACCCCCAGGTTGAGAAATGCTGCCATAAGGCTATCTAGTCCAATTCCCTTCACCAGGGCAAGAAAACATAAAGCCCTCCTCACAAAGAGCCACCCAGCCATAGATACACACACATATATATGTATATGACAGATATAGTATCATAGATTTGAAAGGGACCCCTAAAGAAGTAAAGTTATATGTTGCATGTTCCAGAGTAGGCAAACCAGACAATCTCTATATCAACACTGACAAGAAATACTGTTTACCCACGAGCATAACAAAATTATTTATTTATTTATTTACCATGTTTGTAAATTGCCTTTCTCAGCCTGGAGGCGACTCAAGGCAGTTCACAGTCGGTAACAATTCAATGCCTCAACAATTATAAAACAATTAAACAATTGTAAAATACTAATAAAACAATTAGCATATAATATAAAAACATACAAAGCTATTAAAACATTATATATTAGAAACCAACACTTTCTCATTGCTTTATTTTCCAGATCACCAGACTAGGCCACAGCAATGCATAGCAAGGGATGGCTAGTATAGCTAAGCTATAGAATGGAACTATGACAGTTAAAGTGGTGCCAAACTGTACTAATTCTATTATATAGATGTATCCTATGTAGATTATATAGCCACCGTGGTCCCTATGATGAAGAATGGTGTATAAATCAATTAAACAGAAATACATAATCTCACAGGGAACATAAGATTGTAACCTCTGTATTATCAAGGAGAAAGCTCCTTCTACACCGCCATCTAATCCAGGGCCTTTCCACACAGCCACATAACCCAGAATATCAAGGCAGAAAAGCCTTCAGCCCCTTCTACAATGTCCTATATCCCAAGATCTGATCCCATATTATCTGTTAGTGTTTATCTAGAAGTAGACTCCTATAATCCAGTTCAAATCAGATAATCTGGGGCTCCTTTATGCTGACATGTAAAATCCAGATTATCTGCTTTGAACAGGATTATATGGCAGTTTAGATTCATGTGTATTATTTGCATTGATAATCTGGATTATATGGCAGATTATAAGGCAGAAGGGGCCTGGGATCAGGTCCTGAGATATAAAGCAGTGTACACCTGAGAGAGTATACTATACAGCAGTGTTTTTCAACCTTTTTTGAGGCGCGGCACATTTTTTACATTTACAAAATCCTGGGGCACACCACCAACCAAAATGACACAAAATGACACTCTAACACAGTAATACATACAGTTAATATGCTTTTAAATGTATTTATACACTCAGTGTGAAACCTGGGCCTGTTTTGATGAACACAATATCCTGGCAGGAATGGCAGAAAGACACAAACTTCCCACGCGGAACTACCATAACCAAGAGAAAATACTATAAGAGTTTAGTGGACATTGACCTTGGGTTTTGGAGTTGTAGTTCACCTATATCCAGAGAGCACTGTGGACTGAAACAATGTTGGATCAGGACCAAACTTGGCACGGATACTCAATATGCCCAAATGTGAACACAGATGGAGTTTGGGGAAAATAGACCTTGACATTTGGGAGTTACAGTTTCTGGGATTTATAGTTAACACACAAAGAGCAACCTGAACTCTTGCAACAATGGAATTGAACCAAACTTGGCATATTGAACTCTCATTACCAACAGAAAGTACTGAAAGGGTTTGCTTGAGAAGTGACCTTGCGTTTGGAAGTTGTAGTTCACCTACATCCAGAGAGCACTGTGGGCAGGAAGGGGAAGAAAGGTTATTGGAGGTTCCAATTTCCCACGGCACACCTGATGATGATCGCTCACGGCACACTAGTTGGGAAACACTGATCTAGAAGTAGACTCCTATGATCCAAGGGATGGAGCGGCTCCCTTATGAAACCAGGTTGCAACGCCTTGGTCTTTTCAGCCTTGAAAGACGGCGTTTAAGAGGTGACTTGATCGAAGTGTATAAAATCATGCATGGGATAGAAAAGGTGAATAAAGAAAACTGTTTTCTTTGTCACAAAACACTAGGACTAGGGGCACTCCTGAAGCTCCAAGGTAGGAAAATTAGGACTAACAAAGGGAAATATTTCTTCACCCAGAGGGTCATTGGGTTATGGAACTCACTTCCAGAGGAGGTTGTGACAGCTGCCAGCCTGGACAACTTCAAGGCAGGATTAGACAGATTCATGGATACCAAGTGTATCGGTAGTTACTGAAAAGGACATTCAAGTGCCACCTCGGAGTTGGTTGAGGTAGGCAGGATTTCCTGGGTACTGGTTGTGGGGGTCGGGAGCAGGTCAGGGTTTGCCCTCCCTTCTGCTCGAGATCCCCGTGTACAACTGGTGGGCCACTGTGTGATACAGAATGCTGGACTAGATGGGCTGAGGTCCGATTCAGCATGGCTCTTCTTATGTTCTTATGTTCTAATCCAGTTCAAATCAGATAATCTGGGGCTCCTTTACGCTGCCATGTAAAATCCAGATTATCTGCTTTGAACAGGATTATATGGCAGTTTAGATTCATGTGTATTATTTGCATTGATAATCTGGATTTTATATAGCAGATGATATGGCAGAAGGGGCCTGGGATCAGGTCCTGGGATATAAAGCAGTGTAAACCTGAGAGAGTATACTATTCAGTATGTATATAACTCTGGTAAATCATCCCTAATACAAAACTGTTTTCCTAACAAGATTTTTTCTTCTCATTCTCGCCTTTTTTTTTTTTGGTAATTATTTCAGTCACTTCTAATTTTTCCTTTCTTTTTGAAATGTTACTCTTTAAGTATGGATATGTTTTCAGGGAAGCTTTTCTCCTTCTGTGTTCTGTCTTAACATATCATTCTGAAGAGCATTATCCTATTGAAAAAGCAAAATAAAACCATTCTCTTGCTGCTTATGATTCCACTTATAATAATTTAAAATAAAACACACACACGCCAGTAGGCTTTACCACAATACTCATTTATTGCTGAGATTGCAGAGGGGAGATTTTCAATTGTGTCTCTTTCAACATTATCCTGAGTGAGCTAAAAATGTTTTTGAAGGATCTCCAGAGGTATCAGATTATTTATTTATTTATTTAATTTCTACCCCGCCCTTCTCCCCACGAAGAGGACTTTGACCTCAGGGTGAATCAGTCTATTTCCAATCCATAATACTTTTATGTCTGCCCATTCATTAGTTAATTTTTTTATGGTTCCCATGATTCCCATCCTCTCCATTGGCACCCCCTTGCAGTGGGGGAGAGGCTTGTGTACCCTAATGAAGTTGTGAGCCATGCTGGCTGCAGAGCTGTTTGGGCTGGAAGTCACCCTGAAGAAACCGGAAGTTCTCTACCAGCCCGCACCACAGGAAGAACACCATCATCCCCACATCAGCATAGGCAGATCTGTGCTTAAATCCGTTCAGCAGTTCACCTACCTGGGAAGCATCATCTCTTCAGAAGCCAAGATTGACAAAGAGATAGATCACAGATTAGCAAAGGCATATAGTGCATTTGGAGGGCTGCACAAAAGAGTCTGGAGCAACAAGCACCTGAGGCAAAGCACCAAAATCCATGTGTACAGAGCTATCGTACTGTCTATTCTCCTCTATGGGTCTGAAACATGGGTCACCTATCGCCAACACCTACGACTCCTCGAACGCTTTCATTTGTCTTCGCACAATTCTAAATATACACTGGACCGACTATGCGACGAATGTTGCTGTCCTTGAGCAAGCAGGGATCACCAGCATTGAGGCCATGCTATTGAGAACTCAGCTGCACTGAGCAGGGCACGTCTCTAGGATGGAGGACCACCGCCTCCCAAAGATACTACTCTATGGTGAACTCGCCACAGGTCAGTGCAAGAGACTTGCCCCCAAAAAGAGATATAAGGGCTCCCTGAAGCAACATCTCAGACTCTGCCAGATTGATCACCAACAATGGTCCACCCTGGCCTCACAGCGGGAGGCATGGAGACGCACTCTCCACAATGCTGCGGCCTCTTTTGAGAAGACATGCCGAATGGGTCTTGAAGAGAAATGACAACGCAGAAAGAATCGCAACTTGGAAACAACATCACCCAAGGAGACTTTCTGCTGTGCTTTCTGCAACCGAACTTGCCTATCTCAGATTGGCCTTTTTAGTCATCAACACGCTTGTAAAAAGCGTGGCATGAGTCCTTCCTAAGAATCTTCGTTCGCGAAGTAGATGATTCCCATAGTTTGCATTCATTTTCTTTACATGAAATAAAATAAGAATGAATAGCATTATTTATTAATGAATAATTAACACCACTTTAATAATACGGTGCTTTAAAGGTAACCTTTCAAAACAAATGGTTTGCCATTCAAAATCCCAAATACATGGGTTTTTCTGTAGAATTTTGAAAACAAATAAATGTTGTATGCAGTTTTTGATGTTATACAGCATTGCAAAGTTTGCAGAAGGACACTGTCCAAAGAAAAATGATGGTCCAAACTGAATGCTAGGTTGTATCCTTTCCTTCTCATTCTCACCTATTTTTTGTAATTATTTCAGTCACTTCTAATTTTTCCTTTCTTTTTGAAATGTTACTCTTTAAGTATGGATATGTTTTCAGGGAAGCTTTTTTCTCAGACCCCTGGCCATTGACCTGTGGGGTCCCACAAGGATCTATTGTGTCCCCCATGCTATTTAGCCGATGGTTTGTTGACTGAAATAAAGGCTACTGACTGACTGACTGGCTATTTAACATCTACGTGAAACCACTGGGTGAGGTCATCCGGAGTTTTGGAGTACGGTGCCACCTCTATGCAGATGACACCCAACTCCACTACTATTTTCCACCAGATTCCAAGGAAGCCCCTCGGATACTAGACCAGTGCCTGGCCGCTGTGACGGTCTGGATGAGGAGGAACAAGCTGAGGATCAATCCTGATAAGACAGAGGTCCTCCAAGTCAGTCGTTCATCTGAGCGGAGTATTGGGTGGCAACCTGTGCTGGATGGGGTTACACTCCTCCTAAAGTCACAGCTCCACAGTTTGGGGGTCCTCCTGGATTCAGCGCTGACACATGATGCTCAGGTGTCGGCGGTGGCCAGGAGGACCTTCGCACAGTTAAAATTTGTGCGCCAACTGTGACCATACCTTGTGAAGTCTGACCTGACCATGGTGATCCACGCCTTGGTTACCTCTAGACTGGATTACTGCAATGTACTCTACATGGGGCTACCCTTGAAGACAGCCCGGAAACTTCAACTTGTTCAGAGATCAGCAGCCAGATTAATAACTGGGGCAAATTACAGGAGCAATCAACCCCCGTTTAAAGAACTGCACTGGCTGCCATTTATTTTCCAGTCCCAATTCAAGGTACAGGTGATCACCTACAAAGTCCTAAACCTTTGTGACTGGATCTCCCTCCATGAACCAGCTCGAACCCTCCGCTCTTCGGGGGAGGCCCTCCTGTTGCCCCTGCCAGTCTCACAACTCCTTAAACAGGGGGGTTGACCGCTCCTTGTAAGTCGCTCCAGTTAGTAGTCTGGCTGCCGCTCGTTGGACCAGTTGGAATTTCTGGGCTGTCTTCAAGGGCAGCCCCACGTAGAGCACATTGCAATAGTCCAATCACCATGGACCACCATGGCCAAATCTGACTTGACGAGGTACGGTCGCAGCTGGTGCACGAGCTTCATTTCCCCACCAAGAATATGAGGCTCTACTATGAAGCTCTCAGGAGCAAGTCTCTGTGTAATGCCTTCCTGGACTGAAAACCAGAAACCAGCTCCTTGCAGACATCTTCCTGTGCAATGAACTATATAGTTGAACGACAACAGCAAAATCCAATGACACCAAAAAATACTAACATTGTATACACCTTTCCTTATAAAATATTTCAGTAATCAAAAATGGCTTGAGATGATGGTGAAGAGTTGCAAATTTGGGACTCCCAAATGTGTTGCTTTAAATGGATATAGAAGAAAACCCCAGGGAGCAGTGTTCATAGATTTTTCTCATCAAGTCTCTGTCTACATGCATAAGACTTTCCATTTCCGGAACAAGATTTCCCTCCAGATTTAGGTTTAAGGTTATTGGGAACACATTCATTATATGGAAATGCATAATAAGCACAAAAATGCATTAAAATGACCACAAGCAAACTTCTTTGCAGGTCAACAATGAAAAAGAAATCAGCTTACCCATCATGCACGTATGCCTCCCAATCTGAGGTTAGTAAGATACATGCATGTATAAGAATGAGGGGGGGAGAGGGAGGGAGGGAGATGTATTGACACATTAAAAATTTTAGCTACAATGTGGGGTCATTTTAATGCCCTGGTTACCTCTAATGCATTTTAACAGGACAACTTGTTCTTGTTCTTCTTAGATGTAGTTGTGACAGTTTTGTAAATGCATTTCACAATCTGGGACCCTGTTATGAGTCTCACTCTCAGTCCTACCATTGTTTTCACTCTCAGTCCTACCATTGTTCAGAATGTGATGACAATTGTCTGTCTGTCTTTCTATCTTGTCCTTTTAAGGCAGGGGTAGGAAACCTATGGCTCAGGAGCCAGATGTGGATCTTTCATGATTGCATCTGGCTCTCCAGAGCAACCCGGGCCTCGGTTTCCCAGCATGCAGCAGGAAGGAGTGATGCAAATGCGCCGCGACTGCAGCTTCAGTGCCGCCATCGCCACCTCTTCCCCATCCCCCGCTGCTCTCGGGGCCCTGCGCTCTCTTCGCCATGGACCCGGCCTCGCTGCCCCCAGGGGGCACCCAGCCCATTGCCCTCATCGTCGGGCAGCTCAAGAGCCACTGTGTCTTTGACGCCTTCTGGAGGGATTGCCTCGCCGACGACAACACCAAGGTCCGTCTTGGTCTTGCACCCTCCTCCCCCTTCCTTCCTTCCTTCGTTCCTTCCTTCCTTTCCTTCCTTCCTTCTTTCTTTCTTTCCTTCCTTCCTCTTCCTTTCTTTTTCGCTCTCTTTTTCTTTCATTCTTTTTCCTCCCTCTCTTCCCTTCCTTCTTTCCTCTATTCTCCTCCTTCCTTCCTTCCTTCCTCTTCCTTCCTTCCTTTCTGCCCTTCACTCTTTCCTTCTCTTTCTTTTCCCTCCCTCTTTTTCCCCAAGTCTTCCTTTCCTTCCTTTCCTTCCACTTCCCTCTCTCTCCCCTTCTTTCTTTTCTTCTTTTCCCTTCATTATTTTACTTTTTCCTCACTCCCTTTCCTTTCTTTCCCCACCCTTTCCTTTCCTTCTTTCTTTTCCCTTCCTTGTGTCTCTCCTGCTTTTCTTTTCTTCCTTTTCCATAATTTGTTCTTCTTTTCTTTCTTCCTCTCCCCACCTCCTTTATTTCCTCTTTCTTTCTTTCTTTCTTTCTTTCCCCCTTCCTTCCATCTTCTCTGCCTTCCCAGAGTCCCGAGCATGCCTTTTGCAGAGCCAGGTCTGAAGTGTCCCATCATTCTGCTGGGGGAATCCTTTTCTCATAGTACGTACATATATACTCACATTTAGTTGAATTCAGTCTTAAAATATATTATATATATTATATGGCTCTCATGGAAATAAATTTCCAAATATTTTGCTTTTATGGCTCTCTGAGTCAAAAAGGTTCCTGACCCCTGTTTTAAGGGAAGAGATATTGGGGGCAATTGCTGTAGGTCTCACACTTGGAGGGGACTTCCACACAGCAATGGGGCACACCAGCATTGCTATCAATTCATATCTATCAGAATCTTAGTATTTTAAGTCACACAAGCTTAATGTTAAAAAAATACATCACAACATTTCAAGGACAAATGTTAGACAGGAAATATGAAATGCACAATTATATAGATGATAAACAGCTTAGCTGGTGGATGTGAAAAAAGACGTAAGGTCCTTGCAAAGCAGAAGCTAAACACGAGTCAACTGTGTGAAGTTGTGGTCAACAACATCAGTGCAATTTTCGACCACATCAACAGGAATACAAAGATCAAGGGGATCAGAGTCACATCCTGTTCTACTTTGCTTATATGTCACCAGATAATTTTCTTCTGGCCAACTTAGTTCAAGAAGAATATTGAACATATCCAAACAAGCTGGGATAGGCCTACATGAGAAAAGGTATGGACAGTAAGCCCTATGAGAAACAACTGAGGTAGCTGGGTATGTTTAGCTTGGTGGACTGAAGATGGAGAGATGACTTTTTTTCAAAGATAGAGAACCAGTTTTCTGCTGCTACCAGGACATGAATCAATGGATTCAAATTGCAGGGAATCGACCTTCACATGAGAAAGAAGTTATTGATTATAAGAACTGTTTGGCAGTGATGGACTGTGTCACAGAGTAGTGGACTGGAGGCCTTCAAACAACTGTTGTATGGCTAGTACTTGGAAATGTGATAGTTGTGCATTTCTACATGGCACGAGCTTGGTCTCAGTTTTATGACTCTATGATCTTCTCTTTTTTTCCCCTCTTAAGCAATCCACAGTATTCTCTATTTTATTCTTACAACAATCTTGTGAGGAAAATTCTGCCAATATATACACACTTTATTTATATTCTGCTCTTCTCATCCCGAAGGGGACTCAGAGCGGATTACATCACACATACGGCAGACAATCCCTGCTGGAAGACGTACAGTTACAATACAACAACAAGTACAATTTTGAAGGTTTTTTTCTTCTTTTGGCTGTGTCACAGGGTGCGTCATTACATCACAAGCGGGTGCTGTTGCTTCACCCTCATGATGGAGGGCCTCTGCTCCTCTGTTCCGCATTGCACCTTCCGTCAGCCGATCTTTATTTATTCAGGCGTTGTAAAGTCCTTGCTGAAAAAAATTCTTCCCCGCTTGGTGGTTCCCAGTTCATCTAATCACAGCTGGGCTTTTTTCAAACTGTTGGGTGAACAGTGGACAAGGGCTCACAGCTGGGTGTCCAGGCCAGCCCGGGAATCAAGCATGCAACCTTCAGATTGCAAGCACAGCTTGTTCTTACCGCTGTGCTATCTCTCTAATGTCTTTAGTAAGGAATTTTGCTATTTCTCTTTTGCAAATGTACTGGATTTCTCATATCTAGCTTATCTTCAAGGGCAAAAAATCTTGTTCCTGTTCCTGTTAAACAATCATTAGAGAAGCAGACATTCAAATGTCTACCTCTGCTTCTGGTCACAACAGGGATGGGCATCATATGGCCCTGAAAATTTTGTCTAGCTGCATCTCTCAGCTTTCCTCACAAATGACTTTGATAGTTGGGGCTGGCGAGACTTTGAAGTCCAATGCCATCTTGAGGACTCCTGGGCTGCAACATTTTTGGATTTTGTTTTGACTTCTGGTGTAAATCAGAAAACAAGTATTTTATAAATTGAGAATGGTTGACATGGGGATTCTATCATGGATTGGTTGGTAGGAAACCTTCATAGACCCCTTTCATGCAGCTGAATAAAATCCCACATTTTCTGCTTTGAACTGGAATAGATGGCAGTGTGGGCTCAGATAACACAGTTCAAACCAGATATTGTGGGATTTTCTGCCTTGATATTTGTTTTCTTTTATTATTTCAATTTATATACCACCCTTCCCAAAAAGGCTCAGGGTGGTTCACAACAATGAATACACAACACAACGTAGTTAAAAACAGAATAAAAACAAATTAGGACCAGAATGGAAAGCACAACCTTAGAGATTAAACGCCTGGCGGAACAGGGTGGTCTTACAGGCCCTCCTGAAGGCCTGTAACTGTGTTATTGCTCGTGCCTCTGCCGGGAGGGCATTCCACAGGGTAGGCGCTAGGCATGAGAAAAATGAAACGGAAATTAAAAGGATTCGTAAGAGATTCGTATGTAATGGGACTTTTGAGCTTTTACGGATCGCTGCCGCGAACCCGGAGTAGACTTCCTTTTACGGTCCTTGAGGCCAACAATTTGCGTTATGATCGTAATAAATTCTTAATTATTGTACTACGTACTCACTTCTCCCTGTCTTCTCCCCCTCATTTCCTTCCCGCCTTCATTCAGCTTCTTCTTTTTCCCGCATTTCTATGGGGAACTGGAAGTGACGCTGCTGCTAGGTAGGCAATGCATTCTGGAAAGTGTAGTCCTCCACGCTTTCCCCACCCTCCTTCTCTTCCCCGTTGCTCTGCTGCCATGCCCCATCGCAGGGGCCAGCTTCACACACACACGCGCGCTTCTCCTCCTCTCTCTCCCTGCGCTCTCTCAGATGCTTCTCTTCCCCATTGCTCTGCTGCCATGCCCCATCGCAGGGGCCAGCTTCAGCCCTCCAGGTACGTGTTTTGGACTTCAACTCCCACCATTCCTCACAGTCTCAGGCCTCTTCCTTTTCCTCTCAGCCTGGGCAAACTTGGGCCCTCGCTCCCTCAGGATCGGGGTGAGAGAGAGGCAGCGAGGAGCGAGGGGGGGCTCCTCTTCCTTTTCTTTTGCTGCTTCCAAGAATAGAATACCCCCCGCCCTCCCTCCTTCCCTTTTGGATTCGAAACCATGCCTAGTAGGCGCTACTACAGAGAAGGTGCGCTGCCGTGTCAATGACAATCGGCAAATCTTGAGTGATGGAACCTCCAATAGGTTTTGGTCCATGGACCGTAGTGGTCTCTGGGGAATGTGCAGGAGAGGCACACTTGAATATTCACCAGCACTGGGTTATATGGCTGTGTGGAAGGGCCCTTAGAAATTCTACCCCAACTCAGTTTCTCAGAGATACATCTCACCTATGGAAACAAAGCAGTTGTGGCCAGGTGGCTTCCATGGTTTCCTTTTTTAAAAATTTGGAGTTTAAAGGAGATGAATCCTAAATTGAGTGCTAATTCACCATCACAATGTCATGGAAGTTAATGCCTGTCTCACATCGGGAAAGTTGTAACATAGAAAATGATGAATGTTGGGGAATATTCTCAGCAAGCAAAGTTTGCCGAGCAACAACACAAATCATGGGCATTTAGCAAGCTATTCCTGCTAGGGTGACCACATGAAAAGGCCATAGTCCTGTAGCTTTCAAAGTAGAGGGGTATTTCAGCACCAGGAGCTCACCATAGAAGCTTGTTGGCATTTGCTGTCAAGTCATCTTTGACTTATAGTTGGTCAAATGAGAGACCTCCAAGATCCCCCGTTATCAACTGTCCTGCTCAAGTCTTGCAAATGCAGGCCTCTGGCTCTCTTGATTGAATCAATCCATCTGTAATAGTCTTCTTATTCCACTTTATCAAGCATTGCTTTTTTCGCAGTGAGTCTCATCCTCTCATGATATATCCAAAGTCCAACAAACTTCATTTTGTCATCTTCACTAATAATGAAAGTTTGAGTTGCGCCAAGACTTATTCTTTTTAGTCGTCCACAGAACTCTTCTCCAGCAGAACATTTCAAATGAGTTGATCTTTCTTTTTTCACTGTCTAGATTTCACAACCATATAATTAAATTGAAGATACTACAGCTTGGATGGTTCGTTACTAGTCATGGTATACCTACTGACATTATTTCATACGGCCACACTATTTCTGACTCCATCTCATTGTTTTGGCCTTATCAAATATTTTATTTCCCACTAAACATTGGGACAAAATGGCATAGGGCTCAGAAAGTGATGAATATATTCCTTCTGCTCATATGTATATACCAATATGCTTACATTCACTGTGTTGGTTTGTGCAGGTCCTGATCTCCTTTGTCCCCCCTCCTCTCTCCCCCCCCTTTTTAGGATATAAATTCCAACCATGTTTTGTGTGAAGGGTCTCAGTGCATACTGACATTGTGAGTGTCAGCTCCAGATCACTTTAATCAGAGAGTGGATATGCATGATAAAACGGATAAGGGACTTTAATCAAAAAATCCGCTGGTCTGGAAACGTGACGCACTCCGCCAAACACACTTCATCCCCTTTTTCTTGTGCCACTGCCAAGATTTTTATTTCATGAATATGCATCGGAGGAGACGATATTACATTAAAATGTGACATTGTTGTGGAGTGTTGGGGATTTGGAATTACAATAAATAAATAAATAAATACAGGGAAGGAGGCGGTGTTGCTCTTAGGCTTCAGCAAAGTTTTTGCCAGTTGAAGTGTGAATGCCGTGCCGTAGTTCACCCCCTTTCCTGCTCTCCCTCTCAGCCCTGACCCTTCCTTTCCCCCATGTCCCTATCAAAGCTTACATTTGAGAAGCATATTGGATTCTGCATTCTTATGGCATTCTAATAAGAAAACTAATCTTAGCAGATGGATACTTTGTTTAAATTCCATCCAGGAGCACATCATATGGAGTTCTCACCTAAGAGCCGTAGTTTTCCATATAGAATACTTATTTGCTGGTAAAGATGCTCAGGTAGGGAGCATCCTTTTTGTGTATCATGAAATTATTGTTAGGTAGATAGCCTGAATGAGAATGAAGGCAAAGCTTTTTCTCTGGCAAAGGCTGCCGTCAAATCAGGAATACAAAAAACCCCAAAAGCCCCTCTTTTACACAATTCCTGCCCCCCCCTTTTTAAAAAAAGGTAAAATGAACAAGATCATAGTGCTGCAGTACAGAAATCTGACATCAATAAGCCTGTCTTAGCCTCGATTTTTAGGTTTGTATCTGTTGCATATTCCGTTCCAATCTGCATTTATTGACTGAGTTAGCATTTATGCATTTTAAAACTTTTGTTAAGCTCCTGTTCCCGGGATTTCTGGCAACTGAGTTCTTAAACAATATTTCTTGAAACACACAATCCTTGCATGCAGTGATGCATTCGTCAGATTAAGGATGAAGGTGCTATCAGACTGTTTGCTATTTTACAACACGTTTTTTTGGGAGGGGGGGGGTCAGGGGTGGAGATTGGCATGAATATAAACAAGGCTAGCATTGATATCAACAAAAGGGACTTCTTTTAAAGTAAAACCACTGATAATATCTCTTAGTCAGCACCCTCACAAACAAAGAAGTATTTTATATCTTATGCTATGGCTCTAAGGCAGGCATGGGCAAACTTCAGCCCTCCAGGTGTTTTGGACTTTAACTTCCACAATTCCTAACAGCTGGTGGACTGTTAGGAGTGTGGAAGTTGAAGGATGGATGGCCGGCCTGATTCTGTATCTGATAACTTCCATCTTTGCCTTGAGGCCGTTACTGGATGGCTGCTAGCCAATAGGTTGAAGGTGAATCCGGCGAAGAAGGAGATCCTCTGGCCGGGTCGCCCAGGCGGTCAGGAACTGTAGCTTCCAACCCTGGACGGCATGGCCTTGGAGTCCATTTGGACACCCAACTTTCGATGGAGACTCAAATCTCCATGGTTAGTCGGACTGCATTTTTCCATCTTTGCCAGGCTCGGAAGCTGGCCCCCTACCTGTCCTGCCGTGACCTGGCCTCAGTGATCCAAGCAACGGTCATCTCAAGGTTAGACTACTGTAACACTCTGTACATTGGCTTACCTCTGTCGGTGACCCGGAAACTTAAGCTGGTGCAGAACGCTGCAGCTCGGGTACTCACAGGCACGCCTGTGGGTCATCACATCACGCCCATACTGCAGGAACTGCGCTGGCTGCCTGTTGAATTCCGGATCACCTTCAAAGTGTTAGTCTTGACTTTCAAGGCCTTGCATGGTCTGGGGCCAGTGTACCTGAAGGACCGCCTCACCCCATATTGTCCCATGAGAT
This sequence comes from Anolis apletophallus, assembly GCA_030556195.1. Classification (NCBI taxonomy): domain Eukaryota; kingdom Metazoa; phylum Chordata; class Lepidosauria; order Squamata; family Anolidae; genus Anolis; species Anolis apletophallus. The sequence goes on along the minus strand of JARBWK010000002.1, from coordinate 5,811,546 downwards.
CACTGAGATCTGTAGACCAGGATCTTCTCCTCATTCCGAGTGCTAAAACTTACCGTCTTACTTCGACGAGAAGAAGGGCATTCTCCATTATTGCCCCTATAATTTGGAACTCCCTACCATCGGAGATTAGGTCACTTCAGGACCTCCTAGCATTCTGGAAGGCCGCTAAGACCTGGCTATTCTGGCAAATTAAGCTGGCATAACCATTTGCCAATCTTGCATCATATCCTGCTATTTGATGTCTAACTGTTAATGTTTTATTGTTTTTATGATCATTGTTTTATCCTAGTGTACTACTGCTGTATGTTGTTTGTATTTGTGAGCCACCCCGAGCCACCCGGGAGTGGCGGCCAAGAAATCGAACAAACAAACAAACAAATAAATAAATAAGTCCAAAACATCTGGAGGGCCAACGTTTGCCCATGCCTGTTCTCAGGTGAGAATCCATGCAATGTGCTCATGAACAAGTTTCAAACAAATATTCATTTGCTATAATTAGTGCGTGCCTCGATGCGTATTTGTGGTGCATGTATTAATTCAGAAAAAAATATAACTTGAAGTGACACATGACAGAGATCTATTAAATTATGAATGGTGTCAAAAGTCCTGAAGAGAAGCAATTCTGTCTCTCTTGAATCTTTAAACGTTAGCTTTACCCTATGAAACTGATTAGTAGTAGGCATGGGACAGACAAAATTATTTATTTCACACAGTGCTAATTACCTTTAGATCCCATTTATTATATTTACCTTCCTAATAGTACAGCTAGTGCCAAATGGGTATTACAGCTAATCAGGCCTGAACTCTCTCTAGAAGCTAAGATGACTAAACAGAGATTGCTGTATTTTTGGCATATCATGACTCATTAGAAAAGAAATAATATCTAGTAAGACGGAAGGCAGCAGGATAAGATGAAGACCATATTATAAATAGATGGAGTCAGTCATGGAAGCCATAGCCCCTCAATTTTGGAAGAGCAGGGTAAGATATCTGTCCAATTCTGGGCATGGCAATTTAAGGGAGATGTTGATAAGTTGTAATGTGTTCAGAGGAGGGCAACGAAAATGATCAAGGGTGTGGAGAACAAGCCCTATGAGGAGCAGCTTAAAGCACTGATCATGTTTAGCCTGCAGAAGAGAAGGCCGAGAGAAGACATGATAGCCATGTATAAATATGTGAGGGGAGGTCACATGGTAGATGCGGGGAATGCCGTGGATGTAGCATACCTGGATTTCAGTAAGGCCTTCGACAAGGTCCCCCATGACTGGACTGGCAAACAAACTAGTCTAGTGTGGGCTAGGCAAAACTACGGTTAGGTGGATCAGTAATTGGTTAAGCAGACGAGCCCAGAGGGTGCTCACCAATGGTTCCTCTTCATCCTGGAAAGAAGTGACGAGCGGACTGCCGCAGGGTTCCGTCCTGAGCCTGGTCTTGTTCAACATCTTTATTAATGACTTAGATCAGTGTTTCCCAACCTTTTTTGAGCCGCGGCACACTTTTAACATTAAAAAAATCCGGGGGCACACCACCAACCAAAATGACACAAAATGACACTCTAACACAGTAAAGAACGGCTGGGGGTTGGTGGCCTGCTGGGAGCAGCTGCTGGGAGTGCCAAAGCCGAGGAGGGGGCGGAGCCAGGCTGTGCCATGCCCCACCCCCTACCCCCGGCTTCACCTCTCCCAGCAGCTGCTCCAGTGTTGAGGGGGCAGTGCCAAGCCGGCCGTGCCAGAGCCATCACAATGCTGGTTTGGCACTGTCCCCTCAAGGCTGGAGCAGCTGCTGGGAGTGCTGAAGCCAGGGGAGGGGGCAGAGCTAGGCCGTGGCATGCCCCGCCCCTCCCCCAGCTTCAGCTCTCCTACAGGCCGTGCCATGCCCTGCCCCTCCCCCCAGCATAAGCTCTCCTAAAGAGGTGGAGCATGAGCGGTGGACGGGCTTCAGTGGGCGGGGCTCCTCCTCCACGCGGCTTCAGCGAGCGAGGGGCGAGAGTCATGGTGGGAGTCATGGCGGATTGGAGGCTGGCTGGGGAAATGGCCGAAGGAGGCGGCGCCCCGGTCCCTTCTTTTTCTTCGCCACTGCCTGGCCCTTCCTCCTCCCCCAAGCAGCAGGAGTTCGGCAGGAGGGGGGAGGAAGGGGGGCAGAGAGCTTTTCTCGCGGCACAGCAGGAGGTCCGTCACGGCACACTAGTGTGCCACGGCACACTGGTTGAGAAAGACTGACTTAGATGAAGGGTTAGAAGCCATGACCATCAAGTTTGCAGAAAACACCAAATTGGGAGGGATGGCCAGTACTCTAGAGGACAGGAGCAGAATTCAAAATGATCTTGACAGATTTGAGAGATGGGCCAAAAGTAACAAAATGAAGTTCAACAGGGATAAATGTAAGATATTCCACTTAGGCAGAAAAAATGAAATGCAAAGATACAGAATGGGGGACGCATGGCTCGAGAGCAGTACGTGTGAAAAAGATCTTAGGGTCCTTGTAGACAACAAGTTAAACAAGAGCCAACAATGTGATGCGGTGGCAAAAAAAGCCAATGGGATTTTGGCCTGTATCAGCAGGAGTATAGTGTCTAGGTCCAGGGAAGTCATGCTCCCCATGCTCTATTCTGTCTTGGTTAGACCACACCTGAAATATTGTGTTCAATTCTGGGCACCACAATTGAAGAGAGATATTGACAAGCTGAAATGTGTCCAGAGGAGGGTGACTAAAATGACCAAGGGTCTGGAGAAAAAGCCCTATGAGGACTGGTTTACTCACAGCAGTTTCTACTTAGAAAGCAGCATTTTCTGCAGTAAAACTATATTTTAATGTTGAAATATGTGTTCTGACAGTGTTTTCTGCACATAATACGTTGTTTTGAATGCAAATTAACATTGTGCAGGCTTTACATGGAATAAATCTCTAATTGCAGCATTTTTTGTGTGCATAGAATGGATTGATTTTTTTGTACTGAAATATTCTCCAAACAGAAAATGCTATTTTCTGCACAAATCAATGGTGTGCAAATTTTGTGCACAGTAAATCCGGAATTGTGAAAATTCTCATCACTCTGGGATTCATCTTGTCAGGGTTTCCTAATACTGGAAAAAAACATAAGCATGTTTTCAAATATTCTTTCCATCCCTATTCTGCTATAGGAAAATAGATGGATTCCTGTGTTCATTGCCTCCCCCCAAAACCAAGTAATGGTTTGGATCAGAAAGCCATGGCTGAGAAAAGGTGGTACTTTAGGGGGATTTTTGGCATCACATGGCCAGTAGCAAATTCTTTCTTCTGCAACAACCCAAAAGTGAGTTGCAATGGTCTTAATCCAATTTACATCACCACAATTCATTGGCAGGATGCCAGGCATAGTTTATGACCATAGCACAAAGTCCGTACACCTACTTTATATGCAGGTGGTTCCAGGTTCAATCCTTGACATCTCCAGGTTAAGAAAAAAGAGAGAAATTAGCATATTAGGACCGCTAAAGACTAAAACCCTGGAGGGCTGATGCCAGTCAGAATTGTCAATACTTGTCAAGATAGACAAATAGTCTTCCTTGACACGAACCAACTTCTTACACTTCTCTTTTGCATTCCCAAAGCAACATTTAAATTTGAGTTTACAAGTGAGAAAACTTCCTTTTTTGAACTACAACTCCCTCAGGATACATCTATACTGTTGAATTAATACAGTTTGACACTACATTAACTGCCAAGACCCAATTTGTTCGACTCATGGACTTGTCGTTTTTTCAATGTTTTTCACATTCTCTGCCAATGAGTGCTGGTGCCTCACCAAATGACCACTCCCCTGATTCCATATCATCGAGCCATGGTGGTCGGTGGTGACAAGCTGTACTAATTCGACAGTGCAGATGCATCCCTCAGTCTTCCAGGTGATTCTCTTTCCAATTACTCCTTGGCTATTTGTAGGATTTGCTGGCAGATAATTTTTGGAAGTTGTTATTTAAACATTAACAACATTTTTGATGTGGTCGTTATGGTGTCTGAAAATATTCTTAAAAAAATAAATGTATGAAGGTATTAAGGCTCAGATTTTATCCACTTCCCATTCAACTCAGCAGGATTGCTCTCTAAATCACTGGTGTAACAAAGCTACCATATTTTGTCTTTGTCTGCATGCACATGTGTCCAAACACAGATATTGTTTGTGCTACATTTTTATCATTTTGGCTGGCTTTTGAATGTGGTTCTTAACTTTCCTTACACTGTGTGATTCTAAGTGTGATTTTAATTATAATTGGAAGTCATTTGACTATGTTATCTATTGTCTGTGTTGTAAGCCGCTCCGAGCCCTCGGGGAGTGGCGGCATATAAAACTGAATAATCTCTCTCGGCATTACTTCGCGAACGAAGATTCTTAGGAAGGACTCATCCCACGCTTTTTACAAGCGCGTTGATGACTAAAAAGGCCAATCTGAGATAGGCAAGTTCAGTTGCAGAAAGCACAGCAGAAGGTCTCCTTGGGTGATGATGTTTCCAAGTTGCGGTTCTTTCTGCGTTGTCGTTTCTCTTCGAGACCCATTCGGCGTGTCTTCTCGAAAGAGGCCGCAGCATTGTGGATAGTGCATCTCCATGCCTCCCGATGTGAGGCCAGGGTGGACCATTGTTGGTGATCAATTTGGCTGAGCCTGAGATGTTGTTTCAGGAAGTCCTTATATCTCTATTTGGGGCGCCTCTCTTGCGCTGACCCGTGGCGAGTTCACTGTACAGTAGTATCTTTGGGAGGCAGTGGTCCTCCATCCTAAAGACGTGCCCTGCCCAGCGCAGCTGTGTTCTCAATAGCATGGCCTCAATGCTGGTGATCCCTGCTTGCTCAAGGACAGCAACATTAGTCACATAGTCAGTCCAGTGTATATTTAGGATTGTGCAGAGACAGCGGTGATGAAAGCGTTCGAGGAGTCGTAGGTGTTGGCGATAGGTGACCCATGTTTCAGACCTATAGAGGAGAATAGTCAGTATAATAGCTCTGTACACACTGATTTTGGTGCTTTGCCTCAGGTGCTTTCTGAGCACCTGAAAACTGAATAATAAATAAAAATAAATAAATAAATTTCATGTCTCTTCATTCCCATTTCCCAATTTTTTCAGTCATTCCCTCCCCTCTGTCGGTCACAAATCAAAATCAGTTCTACAATTTTACCACAGTTTTCTACAGCTTTGTGTAGAAAAGCTTTGCACTAAAAGTGTTAAATGGATAGGGCAGGCAACCTTTTGGCATGGGTTAATTCACACATGCATTCCATCACCTAGTGTGTCAGAACTTGATGACTTTCAACCAAATGTGTGAACCCTCTCTGCTGAAAACTGTTGTATTTGAGTTTAAGGGGAGAGGAAACACTAGTATTTTCCTATGATGCCTATTTCACACATTAGACATGACTCGATCGTCTCGTTTTGTGGGGTTACAGTGATAAAGGGGACTCATAGGGGACATTTCAGTTCCTTTCAGGTTCCTTTCAGAATGTCTTAAATGTCAAGTATACACGGGTTCAGGTCAAAGAAGCATTTGCAAACCATATGGTTTTCTGATTCATGGTAGTCCAAATGACAGATCTATACTTAATTGTGGTCAGGGGACTAGAAGAGTCCATTCCCATTGACAAACAAGATGGAGATCATTGGACGAAGCCCCCATATATCTTTATATGTATGGTTTCCACTATAAGTTGTGTAAGCAGCAAACAGGAAACCATTACCTGAACTTGTGAAGACCCACTTGTCTTGATTTTGTTGCAGTCTAAATTCCACCTGCATTCTTGTCCCATCCTTATGGGCTCCTTCTTTTCCTCCCATATAGCAGAATACATAGGGAATTGTTTTGAGATATTTTTTCATGAAATTATTGTTGCTGTTCCATTTTTGGTAGGAAAAATCTACATATTTTGTATGCATTGGCGAAGACAATATTTTGAAACACATTGTATCACTGACTAGTTTATTCTGTGAATCTTTTTTTGTATTCACTGGTTTTGCAGAAAAATGTATAGAATACCACCCCATTGTCTTGTGAGGGATCCATTCCTGGACTTACTGTGGAAATGTGAAACCACATATAATAGCAAACATTACTGAAATTAATAAATTTAAGTGAAAGTTGATCACAAAATCAAGCTGCGGCACCTAGTACAGGAGAGTCTTGCTTATCCAACATAAATGGGCCAGCAGAATGTTGGATAAGTGAAAATATTGGATAATAAGGAGGGATTAAGGAAAAACCTATTAAACGTTAAATTACATTATGATTTTACAAATTAAGCACCAAAACATCATGTTTTATAACAAATCGACAGAAAAAGCAGTTAAATACATGGTAACGTTATGTAGTCACTACTGTATTTGCAAATTTAGCGCCAAAACATTGTAATGTATTGAAACAACTGTGGATCTGGGTGGGAGGCAGACTGCATTGGATAATACAGAATGTTTGATGAGCAAAGGTTGGATAAGTGAGACTCTGCTGTAAGTATATGGCTTTTGCATTTCTATGTCCTCTAGCACAGTCTTTTTCAACCTGTGTGCCTAGGCACACTCCTGTGCCTTTGCAGAGCTCCAGCTGTGCCTCCAGAAAAGCTTTTTGCCCCTCTTCCTTCCCCCCTCCTTTTGCTGCCGCTATTATTTTGTCCTCCTCCATGGGAGAAAAAATCTTCCCTTACCACATTGGTATTAGACTCTGTCCGCAGATGCCCCCTGCTGTGAGGGAAAAGCATTATTCAGCATGCAAAGGAGCAGAGGAGTCCAATGGGCGGCTCCAAAATGACGCCGCATCATTTTGGAACCGCCCACTTGTGGATAACTTTTGGAACCACCCACTTGCTCTCCTCTCCTCCTTCACATGCTGCAGTTCGCGCAGGATTGGCGTGATGTGGTGGCCAATCGGGTTTCCCTATATTGCATTACAGGAGTCGCTGCAGCGTTCTGCACCAGCTTGAGTCTCCGGATTACCGACAGAGGAAGGCCAATGTAAAGAGCGTTACAGTAGTCCAGCCTCGAGATGACAGTGGCTTGGGTCACTGTGGCTAAGTCACACCGGGACAAATATGCATATGCAGCCTGTTGTGAAAAAGAGGTGCCGAAATAAAGGCTTGACGCCATAAAAGAAGAAAGGCACCACTTTTTACAATGTAATGATTTATTTTGAACAGAAGAGCGCCATCTCTGTTCAAAATAAATCCTTACATTACAGATAGAGTATTATCCCTCTTGTGGAGTACAAACTACCTATCTACTACTACTGAGATGGGCAGAAAGGATTTCTAGAACATTCAACAGACCCTGTGCAAATTAAAAATGGACTAAAAGCATCCTTCAAAATTATTGGCAATTTATTTGAAGCAAGCTACAGTGTATTACTGTATTAGTGTCATTTTGTGTCATTTTGGTTGGTGGTGTGCCCCAGGATTTTGTAAATGTAAAAAGTGTGCCTCAGCTCAAAAAAGGTTGGGAAACACTGCTCTAGCATGACTCTACAGTCAACTTTTGGTGAAAGCATGACATAATAAAGTGCTGGAGGACTTGGAAAATACCTAGAGAGAACATATTTGTCTGATGTAGGTAAATGAAATTGTGTGTACCAGTTCTGTGGATATATCATCCACACATTACTTTCAATGACAACCACAACCACATCACCCTTCTCTAGCATGCTGAGCAGGGTATGGCTTGTTTAGTACTTCTATGTGATTTCCATTGAGACTAGAAAACATATGTGCTTGAAATTTTGAAGAGCCACTACCATTAAGAACTGATACTTCTGGACTTCACAGACTCATTAGCAGAATAAGAAAGCATAGTTCCCATGAGTCTCTTTCTCAGAATTTCACAATACGTAGCATCACAAACGCTAGAAGCCTTCGAACAAAAATAGGGGAGTTGGAATGTTTCGCAAAAGAAAAAAATATTGATATTATTGGCATAACATAAACCTGGTGGACAGAGGAAAACAATTGGGACACAAAAATTCCAGGTTATAAACTGTACAGGAAAGACAGGAGAGGGAAAAACGGTGGCGGTGTGGCCTTGTACATAAATGAAGAGCTAGAATCTCATGAATTAGAATTTCAAGAAAATTCAAACTCACCTACAGAAACATTGTGGGTAAAAGTCCCAGGACAAAAAACTAATCTAGCATTAGGGATCTTCTATCGCCCTCCCAACCAAACTCCAGAGGCAGACTGCTATCTGGAAAATGAAATTAAACAGGCCTCAAAAAGCAATAAATTAGTCATAATGGGGGACTTCAACTATCCCCGAATAGATTGGCTAAATTCTTGTTCTATGCATGAAAGAGAGAAGGTTCCTCGACATGCTAGCTGATTATTCCCTTGAGCAGATGGTCATGGAACCAACCAGGGGAAAGGGAATCCTGGACTTGGTGCTAACTAATGAACAAGATCTCGTTCAAGATGTCCTTGTAGCTGAGCCCATAGGTACCAGTGACCACAACACAATAACCTTCAACTTAAGTTTGGATAGCAAACTGTCAGTGAAAACTAACACAGAGACCTTAAATTTTCACAAAGGGAATTTCACCAAAATGAGAAAAATAGTAAAGAACAAACTAAAAGGAAGAGTAAAAAAAATCAAATCCCTCCAGAATGCTTGGAAACTGTTTAAAAATACTTTAAAACAAGCCGAACTAAAATGCATTCCTAAAATAAGAAAGAGGCCGGGAAAGTCCAAGAGGACATCGGTATGGCTTATAAATGAAGTAAAAGATGTGATTGGAAAGAAGAAAAACTCATTTAAGAAATGGAAGGCTCTTCCTACTGAGGAGAACAGAAAGGAACACAAGCTCTGGCAAACTAAATGCAAAGCAACCGTCAGGAAAGCCAAGAGAGATTTTGAGGCACATATAGCTAAGAATATTTTAAAAATAGCAAAACTTCTTTAAGTACATCAGAAGTAGAAACCCAACTAGAAAAGCAGTTGGGCCACTTGACGAAAATGGTAAGAAAGGGACAATAAGTGAAGACAAGAAGATTGCTGAGAGGTTAAACGACTTCTTTGCCTCCGTTTTCACACAGGAGGACAGACAACATATGCCTGCAGCTGAGTCAGTTTTTTCAGGGAGGGAATTAAATGAATTAAACCAGATAGAGATAAACAAGGAAGATGTTCTCACATGCCTTACTAAACTAAATGTCAACAAATCACCAGGGCCAGATGGCATCCACCCCAGAGTTCTTAAGGAACTCAAGTGTGAAATTGCTGAAATTCTAGCCAAAATATATAACCTTTCTCTAAGATCAGGAACTGTACCCGAGGACTGGAGGGAGGCAAATGTAACTCCGATCTTCAAGAAAGGATCCAGGGGTGATCCAGGAAATTATAGGCCAGTTAGTCTAACCTCAGTTTCAGGCAAAGTGATGGAAACCATTATTAAAGAAAAAATTACCAAGCACATAGAAGAACAGGCATTGCTGAAGGAAAATCAACATGGTTTTAGAATTGTTAGAATTCTTTGAGGGTGTAAATAAACACATAGATAAAGGGGACCCAGTCGATATTGTTTACCTTGACTTTCAAAAGGCTTTTGACAAAGTCCCTCACCAAAGGCTCCTAAATAAGCTCTTCAGCCATGGAATCAGGGGACAGGTCTTGTCCTGGATTGGAACCTGGCTAAACTGTAGGAAACAAAGGGTGGTAATAAATGGACATTTCTCTGGTTGGAAAGAGGTGAGAAGTGGCGTACCCCAAGGTTCAGTTTTGGGTCCGTTACTTTTTAATTTATTCATTAATGATCTGGATGTAGGAGTGAATTCTGAGGTAGCAAAGTTTGCAGACGACACTAAATTGTTCAGGGTAGTTAAAAATGAAACTGATTGTAAAGAGCTCCAGAAAGATCTCTCGAAATTGAGTGAATGGACAACAAAGTGGCAAATGCATTTTAACCTAAACAAGTGTAAAGTCATGCACATCGGGGCAAAGAACCCCAAATACACCTACAAATTGATGGGGTCAAAGCTTTCCGAGACAAACCAGGAAAGGGATCTTGGGGTTTTGGTGGACAGCTCAATGAAGATGTCAACCCAGTGCGCTGCAGCAGTGAAAAAGCAAATTCTATGCTTGGCATGATCAGGAAGGGAATCGAAAATAGGTCAGCACATGTTGTATTGCCTCTCTACAAATCTATGGTGAGGCCACATCTGGAGTACTGTGTACAATTCTGGTCACCGCACCTCAAGAAGGATATAACGGAACTGGAAAAGGTACAAAGAAGGGCAACAAGAATGATCCAAGGGATGGAGCAGCTCCCTTATGAAATCAGGTTGCAACGCCTTGGTCTTTTCAGCCTTGAAAGACGGCGTTTAAGAGGTGACTTGATCGAAGTGTATAAAATCATGCATGGGATAGAAAAGGTGAATAAAGAAAAAATATTTTCTCTGTCACACAACACTAGGACTAGGGGGCACTCCTGAAGCTCCAAGGTAGGAAAGTTAGGACTAATAAAGGGAAATATTTCTTCACCCAGAGGGTCATTGGGTTGTGGAACTCACTTCCAGAGGAGGTTGTGACAGCTGTCAGCCTGGACAGCTTCAAGGCAGGATTAGACAGATTCATGGATACCAAGGGAATCAGTAGTTACTGAAATGGACATCCAAGTGCCACCTCTGTGTTGATGGAGGCAGGCAGGATTTTCCCCGGTACTGGTTGTGGGGGGTCGGGAGCAGGTGAGGGTTTTGCCCTTCTTTCTGCTAGAGATCCTCGTGTACAACTAGTGGGCCACTGTGCGACACAGAATGCTGGACTAGATGGGCTGAGGCCCGATTCAGCATGGCTCTTCTTATGTTCTTATGTTCTAAATGGTCAGGTAGTGACAAAATGCCCTTCATTTCCCACTGAAATTCTTTTCCATTCCTAATCTGGACATGGATGTGGACTTTTTCAAAATGTGTATTTTTTTGGGTGACCGCAGCCTTGATCATATATCCCTAAAGTTTGTTTCCCAATTGCTGCTGTGTTACCCAGGTGGTACTACCATGGCTATTGGACCATCCCAGGCTCAATATTCCAGAGCCAAAACTTGAGACCAAGGGTGCGTCTACACAATATAGGATTAATGGGATTTGACCAGTTTAACTGCTATAGTCCAAAGCTATATGACCTTGGCCAAGCCACATACCTAGCCTCAAAGGAAGTTAAAAATAAATCCTCTATGAACAAATCTTGCCAAGGAAACCCCATGTCAGGGTTGCCTTAGCGTCGCCATAAGGTAGAAATGACTTAAAGGCACAAAAACAAGAACAACAACAACAACGCCTCAACTAGAATGTACCCACTAGATGTTGATTCAACCCATAAGTAAATCCAAATGATTCTACTCTAGTTGGGACGAATAATGGCGTTTAAGCCCAAATCTAACTAATAATACTTACCTTTCAAGGCAGTGCTATCACCCTGAGTCTCCTCCCTCCCATCCTGAAAACTGGAAAAGAGATCAGTACCTGACAGTTAGGAACCTCAGCTGGATTTGGGCAGGTAGACCTAGGGTGCTGGCTGTGGACAGTTCCTCCTCTTTTCATGACATCTCTTCCAGCTTCCTGAAAATTGTATGCAAACATTTATTGTATCCTATTGAATTGAGGGTCTTCCTCTAAACCACGGGTGTTCATTAGGTAGCTCGGGAGCTACTAGTAGATCTTTGGCCCTCTTCCAGGTGACCTTCGGGCCTCACCAGCCAGATGGGGCGCTCCTGCCATGCGCGTGCACACCCTGCGCGCATGTACACTCCTGCTGCTGGCTTCTGCTCTCGTGGTGCTTCTTTCACCTGCGGGGCATTGCAGGAAGAAAGAAGCACGAGGCGGGGCCTCTGGAGGGAATGCCCTGCCTCTCTCTTGACCAGAAGCAGCTGTGCAGCCTCTGTTGCCGGCAAGACAGGCAGGGCAGAGCACTCCCTCTGGATGCCCTGACTCGTGTTTTCTCCTTCCTGCAATGCCCCGCAGGCGGAAGAAGCGCTGTGCAGGCAGAAAATAGCAACAGGAGCACATGCGGTGGCAAGAGCGCGCAGTGGCGGGGGCAGGTAGATCTTTTGAACTTGGTTGCTTTAAGAGTAGTTCGCATGCTGAAAAAGTGTGAGCACCCCTGCTCTAAACTGAGCATCACCTTCTGTGAGATGAGCACTTTCAAGAACGGAAGGCAGGTCTTGGAACCAACCTAATACTTCAACACTAGAAGTATCAGAGTGGGGATTATGGGTTTCCAGAGGGCATTGAATGGCATCTCTCCAGAAGACATTGAATGTCATTACTCACCATTGGCATAGATGTTGGGAATTGTACTCCAACAATGTCTGGAGGGTTGTGTGATCCCCATCTCTGCACTTGTATATTAAGATTTTCTATTTTTATTAATTCCAGAACTGTGAGGGATTATGAAAATTTCCAAACCCCATGACCTTGCAAAAACCAAGTTATTATTTTAGGAGCTCTTTCCGGTGCTCCTGTGTCAGCGGCAAACCTTTGGGGGGGAAAGGTTAACATGCTGTCAAGAATCTGAGAGTATTGTAAGAATTTGTCTTTGGGGTGATCATCAAACGTTTCTTGGTGTAGCTAGACTGTATATTTCCATCTGAGGCTGGATAAGTACAAGTCAGAATTAAACCCACATGGAAAGATGATTGTGGGTTGAGCAATTGTTCAAGGAATGTTGCTTCACAAAACCCTGTCAGCTGAGACGTTGTGTTAGAAGGTTACAGAAAGAAACCTCTCTCTGCCTTTTCTCCGTTCTTTTCCTTTTATAGTCCACTGCAAAACAATAAAGCTAGAAAGGCTGAATATAATGCATGTATATTTTGTTGTGCTTTTTACTCCCCACCTTTCCCAAAGGAGTCTATGTACTACCCACACTAATTGTAGGTTTTTCTGAAAATGCAGCATGAATCATTTATAAATAATGAGACTTTAAAATCCCTAAAAGACTCCCCGAGGTATTTGGTATTTCAGCATAAAATAACTGTTAAATGGAGTTATTCTGAATTAGCTTTTACTGGAAAGTGGTGAAAATAAAGTTTTGCTGTGAATGTGCCGTAATTCTTTTACACAGGTATCCAGGGGTAATTGACAAGCGATTTTCATAATTCAGGTTTTAGCAAAGAAATCAACTGAAGTGGCTAACATTAAATGAAGGAAACCGCTGTTCAAATGCAGCTTTCAAGAAGGGGGGGGGGTTATGGGGGAGAGAAAGCCCCACATGAGACATCAGTTTACAAGGGGCTGGTGTGGAGACCTAAAAACTTAATTCCAGCAACAAAATAAACATAGACGTAATGGCTCAGGAATGCATTTCTACACATAGCTTTTCCGTAGTATTCCAACTCCTAGAAAAAGAGAGTTTTTAATCTTCTCTCTCATTCCTATCCCCGCCACATATATCTCCCCCTTCACTCTCTCTTAGTAGTGATTATTCTGAAGCAGAGATAACCCCGGCAAGGCATCACACTCAGGCGTTGTGGAGGATTTCTATGACTCCTTTTGGACTCAGTAACCTTAGCTGTCCATTCCTACCTGGTGTACAATCAGAGGTTATATTTGATCTGTAGTGTAGAATTATGCAGAGGAGTCTCCCTCCATACTTTGTATTTGATTGACAAATTGGTCTGTCACTCAAAAGCTCCTTCAACTTATCGTGAGCAGTAAAGAAAATTATCTGTTCTCTGCATATGTGAGAGAAGCTTTGTTCATTAACCTCTAGGCTGCCAGAGCTCTGGTGTCGGCACAGCTTCAAGGAATGTACTCAGCGCAGCATTGAGGAACCAACAAAAGAGGCAAGGGCAAGGCATTATTGTGCATTTCTGTCGTGGTCTCTTTGTACACGGACGGGTATACCCTTTAGCTCTTTCTGTGACAAACTGGGGGGAATTCGTCATTTTGCTACAGTTTTTACACGTATGTGACATGAAAACAGTTGATGATTTTTGAATATTAAAAGGAATACAGTGAGCCCTCGCTATGCACTGGGTTTTGGTTCTGCGGTAACAATATTCATGGGTGCTCAAGTCCAATGACATATAATGGCAAAATAAAACAGCGTCTATATTTACAATGGCAGAATCAAGGTTAGTTTTTGGGATTTTTTAAAGAATATTTTCAAGCTGTGGATAATGGGATCTGTAGATACCGGATCTGTGAATACAGAGAGCTGATTATACTCTGATGCAGTGTTTTTCAACCTTTTTTGAGCCGCGGCACACTTTTTACATTTACAAAAACCTGGGGCACACCACCACCAACCAAAATGACACAAAATGACACTATAACACAGTAATATATATAGTTAATATGTTTTAAAATGTATTTATACACTCAGTGTGAAACCTGGGCCTGCTTCGATGAACACAACATATATATGACTTCCTCTCACATATTTATACATGGCTATCATGTCTTCTCTCAGCTTTCTCTTCTTCAGGCTAAACATGCCCAGCTCTTCAAGTCGCTCCTCATAGGGCTTGTTCTCCAGACCCTTGTGAAATTTCAAAACACAAAGGCCCCTTAAAGCAACATTCTCCGTGTTCATCCTCTTCTCAGATGTGAGGTTTGCCTCTTTCTCGCGAGAGGTGTCCCATTTCCGGGTTCTCTCCTCTCGCGGGACTACACATGAGGACAGAGACGCTTCTGGGTAGCGTAGTTCCACGGAACCTTTTCTCTTTACAGTCGCCGCTTGCAGTTTGAGACCTATTTATCCTGCCACAGCCGGCTTTGGGATACTTTATGGAACTATAGAACCACGGAGCGGCGACTGGCACATGTGGTGCTACATATTGGAATAAGTTTGTGGACTATGTTTGTGTATTTGCACATTATTTATTGTAATATGATATTGTTGATGGGTCTTTAGAGGCACACCATTCGTGCCCTTGATAAAGATTGCTATTTGCATTTGAATTGTTGACATATTTTGATACTTACTTCCTTTTTCTGTGTCCTTGTGAAATTTCACCCTGAGTGAAACTTGCTTCTAGTTAATTGCTTCCCGATACTCCCAGGTTCGCTCACTGTCCAATTCACCGATGTGGAGCTTCCAGCTTTTGCTGTTCTCGCGAGAAATCCAAGCCAACGCAAAAATGCCGACTCAATCACTTCTGTCCAGTGCTTTGCTTTTGCGGAGGGAGGAGGGAGGTAGGGAAAGAGGCCACACAGATCTATGAAACGGATAGACTCTATACGTTTCATAGATCTGTGTGGCCTCTTTCGGAGCCCTTCCTTTGCCTTGGGGAGGATCTTTGGGGAGGGAAAGAGGGAGAAATTGCTGCTAGGAGGGGGAAGAGTGCCAATTTCCCACGGCACACCTGATGTTCGCTCACGGCACACTAATGTGGCACTGCACACTGGTTGGGAAACACTGCTCTGATGGAATGTGGAATCCAATTTCCCTGGACGTTTCTCTCTCCTGAATCAGAGCATTCTGGTTATTAAGGGAGCTTTTACCAGTTTTTAAAAATGTGTCAGTATTTTTCTGTGGCCCTCAAACTAAGCAGTGGTGGGAATCATGTGGTTCTCCAGATTTTGTTGGATTGCAGCTCCAAACAGCTGGAGCTGCCATAGTCAGTAGTGAAGAGTGCTGGGAGTTGGATCTCATTGAGAATGTGAAGGCAACATGAGTTCAACCTCTTCCCCAGTCACAGAAGAAGCCACTAAAGGAGGGCACAAGTCACACAAGACAAGATGGAAATGCTGGAAGTAGCCATTAAAATTGTAACCCAAATACTTCCTTATGCCCATTCTATACCCAATCCTAGCAAAACTTCTGTATCCTAGAAAAGGCCTGTGAATGACAACTTTTCAGGAAGCCAAACTTAGTAAATTCAACAAAGACTAAATGGATACGAGGCCAAGAGTCATAGAATTACTTGGATATCACTTTGTATTGCTGATTCAAAGCACAACATTTATGTTCTGGGAAATGGCCCAGAACTCCAAACCCAAAGGCTCCTTTTCCAAGAGTGCAAAAATTGGAAGACTCAATTTTCAGGAGTCGGGTGTTACCTGATTCCTGTTTGAAGAAAGAAGGGAAAGTGGGGGGAAGTGGGAAGAAGACGGGGAAAGGATGTGAGACGGCTGGCCATTCCCAAAGATGGATCCCCACTCTTCAAAAAGTTTTCTCCCTTTTCCCTTCTGCACATGGGATTTTCTTTCAATGCCAGGATAAACTTGAGAAACTGCAAGTCATTTCTGGTCTGAGAGAATTGGCCATCTGCAAGGACGTTGCCTAGGGGACTCCTGGATGTTTTACCATCCTTGTGGGAGACTTCTCTCATGTCCCCGCATGGGGAGCTGGAGCTGGCAGAGGGAGCTCATCTGCCCTCTCCCTGGATTTGAATCTCTTATCTGTTGGTCTTCAGTCCTGCTGGCACTAGGATTTAGCCCATTGCACCACCAGGGGCTCCTGCACATGGGATAACGTCCTTAGTTTTGTGTGACTAATATATTGGTAGTGATGATTGCCTGAAAAGTTTGTGCCCTGGACCATTATCTGGAATACAGACTATTTCCACAAAAGGTCACAAAAAGGAATTCCTGAATTCCTTTTTGTGATTGGGGGGGGGGGTAGATTTTTAGTTTTAAGCAGCCAGAGAATTTTCTGTTTCTATGGAAAGTAGAATATTGTCTGAAATATAGATATTAGGTCTGTATTTCAGAACTAATATTCGATTATGATGATGACGATTTAGAACACATAGGCCTGAAAGTTAGATGTTATGAGAGGTAAGGACAACCTAAGGTCCTATGGCAAATTCCATGATCAAACAAGCAGTTGAACTTGGGTACCTCTATTCAAAGTCCAGCATTTTAAATGTTACTATACTAGTTCTCTCAGAAAAGTAGCGGCTATAAAAATGATATGAACACAGTGCTAGTATACATAAGCAAAGTAGCTGCCCAGATTTGAGTTGATGAAATATGGCGACCCTACTTATCTTTTGTGTGTTACGAGCAACTGAGTCACAAGTGGGAATGTGCAGATCCTTAGAGGGGCACATTGTGCCATCTTTGATTCCTCTGGAGGTGTGGAGAGCTGCACCATGCTACCACAGCTATCTTTTGAGAGTGATCAGAAGGTATGTCACATCCCACTTGGCTATTTCTATTCTGTTTCAGTTGGGGAACAGCCTTATAAAGCATTTTCAGAGGAATTTATGATATGAACACACCCTGCACGGAGGGTGTATATTGGGTATGCAAAGAAAGTATCTTTGAATGCAGAAGATAAATTCACTGCAACTAAATAGAGCTGCATCTCTAAACAGATGATGGGATGTAGGATGGTTCCACACAGCCCTTTAACCTGGGGAAAATCGAGTTTTAAAAATGCAATTGTTCTTGGGTTCTAGTCCACAGATCCCCAGGAAATGCGCGCTTTTCTGGTGGTGGTTGGGGGAGGGAACCACGTGCCCTACTAGACTTTCCAATAGGGCACCTGGACACAAAAGATAACCCCTTACAAAAGCAAAGTAACTCACCTGGCTGCCATTTCCCCTTCTCCAGCGTCCTTCTGGCTTGTACCAATGATGCACCGGGGGGGGGGGGGGGCAATTTTCCTCCTCCCCCTTCTCTTGGTGCATCATTGGAACCTGGGAGGACGTGCACTATAGGTGCTATCTGGATGTGCCCTAAGCCGACCATTAAATGGCAAGATTCTTATTTAATGCATCAAATAGTACAAGTAGGTACAAAAACAAGGCAGCTATTATCACACAAGGGAGAACTCTTCAAAAATGCTGCCTTTAGATTTCCTACATTGGCTGGCTGGCTGGGTTATTTGGCTAAATGTCACATAAATAATATCACTAAAACTCTATACACTTCTATGGGAATATATGCACCAAAGTCAGGGAGATTTCTGAAAGTGGACCTACATTGTGGAATTAATAGTTTGATGCCTCTTACCTGCTGTGATTCAATGCTATGTTATGGTGGGCGTTGTAGTTCTCAATACAAATAAATTCTCAATAAAATGTAAAAATATAAATGAGTCCCTATAAGGAGATAGGATGGGATATAAATAAAGATTTATTCATTTATTTATTTTATAATTAAAAGGGATTGTTGAAAAGAAATGATTTTGAGGCAATATGGGATGAATTCTTAGAATATATAGAAATAGGAATGAAACTAAGTACACTAGCATTTTGGAGAAGAGGTCAATATAATTATTAATATTGAGGATGAATATATGTTCCATGGGTGGTGGGTGCATGTAGAGATTACATGTATAAAATATATGGTTAATTGTTTAACTGATTTATTGCATGCTTTGTGTTAATATGGCCCCCTGGTGGTGCAGCAGATTAAACTGCTGAGCTGGTGAACTTGCTGACTGAAAGGTTGGCATCTCGAATCCGGGGAGAGGGGTGAGCTTCTGCTGTTACACTCAGCGTCTGCCAACCTTCTGCCAGTTTGAAAACATGCAAACGTGAATAGATCAATTGGTACTGCCTTGTCAGGAAGGCAACAGTGCTCCATGCAGTCATGTTGGCCACATGATCTTGGGGGTGTCTACAGACAATGCTGGCTCTTTGGCTTAGAAATTGAGATGAGCACCATCCCCCAGAGTCAGCCATGACTAGACTTAATGTCACGGGAAACCTTTACCTTTACCCTTTTGTGTTAATGTTCGTTTTGTGTGATTTGTACAATTTATTTATTATGTACATATTCTCATAATTGCATTCAAAAACATAAAATGGACAGAGAGTGTGTACATATAACCAATATTTTAAGAAGACTTTGCATCATTGTCAACTAATCAATGGGATTTAAGTAGCTTCGTTATGTGTAGGATTGTACCCATTGTACCCATTGTTGTATTTCTAGTTCTCAGAGGTTAAACGCCAACACCTTAAATCAGGGCTGTCCAACTTCTACCGGACCTGTGGCCGGAATTCCAGTTACTGATGACCTGGGGGGCTGAAGGGTCTGCCTCCGTCCCCGGCTCCGCCCCCTCCCCGGCTCCACCCAGGCTCCGCCCCCCCCGCCCCTCCCGCTCCACCCTCTCCGCCTTGGAGGTGTCTGTGGAGGACACCGGGCTTTGACTTGGAGATAGAGATGAACACCAAAATCCCAGTCTCAAGTCCCAGTCCCTGCTTTGAACTGGATTATATTGCAGTGTGGACTCATGGCCATTCAGTAATCCATATAACTCAGAATATCCAGGAAGGAAACCCCACAAAACCTGCTTTGAACTGGATTATATTGTAGTGTGGACTCAGGGCCCTTCACACAGCCATATAACGCAGAATATCCAGGCAGGAAACCCCACAAACCCAGCTTTGAACTGGATTATATTGTAGTGTGGACTCAGGGCCCTTCACACAGCCATATAACGCAGAATATCCAGGCAGGAAACCTCACAAAACCAGCTTTGAACTGGATTATATTGTAGTGTGGACTCAGGGCCCTTCACACAGTCATATAACTCAGAATATCCAGGCAGGAAACCCCACAAAACCTGCTTTGAACTGGATTATATTGTAGTGTGGATTCAGGGCCCTTCACACAGCCATATAACGCAGAATATCCAGGCAGGAAACCCCACAAAACCAGCTTTGAACTGGATTATATTGCAATGTGGACTCAGGGCCCTTCACACAGCCATATAACGCAGAATATCCAGGCAGGAAACCCCACATAACCTGCTTTGAACTGGATTATATTGCAGTGTGGACTCAGGGCCCTTCACACAGCCATATAACGCAGAATATCCAGGCAGGAAACCCCACAAAACCTGCTTTGAACTGGATTATATTGCAGTGTGGATTCAGGGCCCTTCCACACAGCCATATAACTCCAGAATACCTGCTTTGAACTGGATTATCGGAGTCCACACTCATATAATCTGGTTTAAAGCAAATAACATGGGATTTTATTCAGATGTGTGGGAAAGGAAGGCAAATAAGAAGCCAGGGCCCTTCCACACAGGCCTATAACCCTGAATGATAAGGCATAATATTCATTCTGCCTCTGCTAATAATAATAATAATAATAATAACAACAACAACAGGTTCCTGGAGTAGGAGACCTCCAAGGGCCATCCAGGGCCATCCAGTCCAATCTCCTTCTGCCATAAGGGGAAAACACAATCAAAGCATTCCTCACAGATGGCCATTCAGCCTCTGATGATGATAATAATAATAATAATAATAATAATAATTACAATGGGTTGCTAGAATAGGAGACCTCCAAGGGCCATCCAGTCCAATCTCCTTCTGCCATAAGGGGAAAACACAATCAAAGCATTCCTCAGCCATGTTGAATCAAACCTAAACTCTCCTGAGAGCAACAGAAAGTACTGAACCTTGAGTTTGGGAGTTGTAGTTCTCCTCCATCCAGAGAGCACTGTGGACTCAAATAATGATGGATCAGGACCAAACTTGGCACGAAGCCTCAGGAGAGGAGGAAGCCAGAAAGGGAATGAATGAGCACCCCCTCCTGTTCCGAACTCGGCCCCGCCCCTTTTTCACTCTGGCCACGCCCCCTCTCACTCGTGCACTCTCTCTCTCCTTCCCTCTTTCCTTCAGGTGGTGGAAGGGGAAGGAATGTAAGGGGGCAGGAGAGAAAGAAGGAGGGAGAGGGAGGGGGCGAGGGCGGGACGTAGGAGGAGGAAGAGAGCCTGCTCCTCCTCCCTGCCCGCCCCTCACCCCGCCGAAAATAAATAAAAAAAACATATTCCGAAAAATATTCCAAAAAAATATTCCAAAAAATATTTAATTTTTTTTTTAAATCTTAAAAGGCAGGTATCTTGCAGGAGGGTAGGGGGCCGTGGGGAAGGGGTTGGGGGGCCGTATACGGCCCGGGGGCCACCAGTTGGACAGCCCTGCCTTAAATCAAGACATATTTTTCTAAGTTCTACAGAGATATGGGCAGGAACGCCTCAGACAGTGAGAGTCCAAAAGTGGCAGGCTAAAACCTGGAACCTCAAACCATGACTGATATCGGATGGGAGACTTCCCTCTGGACCCACAGAAGACTGGGTGACTTGGAAGGTGCTAAACAGACTGTGCTCTGGCACCATGAGATGCAGACCCAACCTTAAAAAATGGGGCCACAAAGTGGAATGCATGGCATGCGAGTGTGGTGAAGAGCAAATCACAGACCACTTACTACAGTGCAGTCTGAGCCCTACCACATGCACAGTGGGGGACCTTCTTATAGCAACAGCCAAGTGGCCAGCTTCTGGTCAAAGGACATTTAGTATAATGCCAAGTTTTTTTAAACTTTGTGTTTTTTAAATGCAGTACAACTGTACCCTCGGTTCGCTTCTGATACGATAAATAAATAAAATAGAGGT
Source organism: Anolis apletophallus (assembly GCA_030556195.1). Classification (NCBI taxonomy): domain Eukaryota; kingdom Metazoa; phylum Chordata; class Lepidosauria; order Squamata; family Anolidae; genus Anolis; species Anolis apletophallus. The sequence goes on along the minus strand of JARBWK010000002.1, from coordinate 5,790,249 downwards.
TAAAAGGATATCTCTCATTTAAGAGTCCAAATGGGTGAATTTTTAATGACATTATATCACCCAGTATTTCCGCATGCAGTAAAATGGCAGATAATGCCATTCATATTTAAAACCAAAAGTGGTACCATGGCCTTCAAATGAGTATTTTTGACTGAATTCTCAGTTAGGTTGTAACCACTATTTTAACAATAGATTGATCAATGAAAATGTCACCTGATTAATCTATATGAAAGGGAAGTTCTCTGATTTCTTTCTACATATTTTGTATTATAAATTAGAGCTATTGAAAGTATTTTTCATTTCCATTTTGAGGTCAAAATTACCAATCTGCATGGTGCAAGCTTCCTAAAAAGTATTGGATTATACCAATATCTTTTGTTTAACATTTTGTCTATTCTGTATGAAATTTTAGTCTTCTCTCCACCACAATATTCCTTCTGCTATTAGTTGCTCTATCAGTGATTTTTTTAAAAAATGTTATTAGTTGTTTGTTTATTTGCTTCTGTACAATCACATGTTATGATGTCATATCAGTATGGAGTCTATATGATGAAATTAGAAGGATTAAGAGGAGCAACAGCAAGTGAGGATAAGTGAAGGCAACGTGAATATCTGGCATTACTTTGCGAATGAAGATTCTTAGGAAGGACTCATCCCATGCTTTTTACAAGCGCATTGATGACTAAGGTTGGATGTGTCCTTCGAGCCTGTGCAATGGATTTTTCTGGTGGAGCGCAGCATGCACAGAACTGGCCTCACCCTTTAAACCAAAGGTTCATCTGCCAGGGCCTAGAAAGTTTAGGATGGTGGCAGCGAGGTCCTCAGGTCATAGGTTTGATCTGAGTTTCCTTCTCTAGATGGTTGACCTTACAGGGTTAGACAAGCACCATCTTCCCAGGTTTAAAATTATTTATTTATTTATTTATTCAGTCTTATATTCCGCTCCTCCCTGCAGGCTCAGGGCGGATTACAATACAATAAAACATGCTGTGCACAACAATTTGCAGCAAGCAATAAAAACATAAAAACACAGGATTATTACAAAATATCATTCAGGGTTACAATTCCTCAAAAACCTCAGGCCCCGAGGACGCCGGGCACAGAGGAAGCTGGGCTAGTTAAAAGCCAATTTGAAGAGGACAGTCTTGCAAGCCCTACGAAAGGGGGCAAGCTCCGAAATCGCTCGGACGTCGTCAGGAAGAGAGTTCCATAACTCCGGAGCCACCACAGAGAAAGCTCTCTGCCTGGTTGTGGACAAATGGCAGGAGCGGATTGATGGTACCAATAGCAATTTCCGTTCCTCTGAACGTAGTGATCTCGGGGGAACATACGGGGTAAGGCGGTCCCTCAGGTACGCAGGCCCTAGATCGTGCAAGGCCTTAAAGGTTAAAACCAGCACCTTGAAGGCAATTCGGCACTCAATGGGAAGCCAGTGCAGTTGCCGAAGGATGGGAGTGATGTGATCCCTCACTGATGTTCCCATCAGCAAGCGAGCAGCGGCATTCTGCACCAGCTTGAGTTTCCAGATTGTCGACAAGGGAAGGCCGACATAGAGGGCGTTATAGTAGTCCAATCTCGAGATGACCATCGCTTGGATCACCGTGGCCAGGTCGGCCCTGGACAGGTAGGGTGCCAGTCGTCTAGCCTGAATTAGAGTTTTCCTTCTCTTAGGATGGTTGCCAAAAGGCTAAAGAGCCCATCCTGCCCTTTGACACTCTTTGTCAGACCCTTCGGTTGTGACCTATCTGGCATGGAAGGCCCTACCAGTGGCTATTATGCCACTGCCAGCATAGCTCACAACTTCATTAGGGCACACAAGCCTCTCCCCCATGACAAGGGGGTGCCAATGGAGAGGTAAACATATACCACAACGTGAATATTTATTTATTTATTCATACTTGTTTGCCGCCCTTCCCCAGAGACTCAGGGCGGCTAACAGCATATTCATAAAACAATCATACACAACAGAGTTTAAAAAATCGCAGTTAAAACAACATCTAAAACACAGTACACAGCATGGCAGCCACATGCTAGATTCAATGTGACACAGAGTGAGACAAATGAACACAAGTGGCGACAAAAGTGGCCCCAAAAGCCTGCTGGAACAGCAAGGTCTTACATGCTCTCCGAAATGGGAGGATGTTCTGCATGGTGCGAATGTCCGCAGGCAACAAGTTCCAGAGTGTTGGAGCCACTATTGAAAAGGCCCGCCAACGGGTCGCCGTCAAGCGATACATTTTGTGGGAGGGAATGACCAAGAGGTTCTGTTCCTTGGAACGCAACAATCTGCCGGGAGAATATGGAATGAGGTGGTCCCGCAGGTACACTGGCCCCAGACCATGTAAGGCAATGTGAATATGCAAGTGCAACATGAATATGCAAGTGCAAAACTTAAATAGTCTCACAAGGATTGCTAAATGTGTTTTAAAAGTGTTTTTGCATGATTGAAAATGTCTGTGAAAAGTGACAAATTCTTTGGGATCAACTCAAGCTTGTGTCTATATTTTAAATTATAGTGTTTCAAAGGAACTCACTGTTTCTTTATAAAAGATGAAAATTTCAGAAGCAGGCGGGAAGAAATTTAAATAGATAAAATAGATCTTGTATCATTTGGTCAGTGGTAAAAAAAAAATCCACGGTGTATTATTTTTATACACCAGCTCTCTAAAATGCCCACTTTAAACAGCAGATTCAGATGCAATTGGTCTAAATATTATTTTTCAAGAAGTCATGAGGGTCTCCCGTCACTTTTTTCCTTCTCCTTTCACCACGAAAACTGTTTCGTTGCCAGTGGCTGACTAGCTTGAAGTCTTTGAAACACTGAGCTTTCTATAAAATCCAAATAATTCTCTGTAAATCAAAGTACTTGGCATGCTTGCTGCAAAGCCTGAAGCTTTTTAATTTTTTAAAGGTAATCTCTAGAAAGTAGTTTGTACTCATGTTTTCACAGTGATTAAATATGCAAAGTAATTTTCATGATTATCACCCCGTTCTGAACCAAATCAGATGCAGCTATGCTTCTCTTTGTACAAAGCCAGTTATTGGATCAGATTCCAAAACAAATCCCCTGAATTTGGCGGATCATCATTTTAAAAGGGGGCTTGTTAAGGTAATGATTAAATTAAACCACCCCTTTAAGAATATTTAGATCTGGTCCGCCAAGCGGAACGGTCTAATGGTTTTTAAATTAGAAGCTGCAAATGCTGGTGAATTTCTTTTGTGGGTCAAGTGGGTATTAACAAATGCTAAGACTGTTCTCTCTTTTGTCATCACCTTGAAATCTGCAAAGAAAAGCAAAGAGTCAGGAAGACACAAGGAGAGGAGCGGTGTTAGTATTTAACACCAGTGCTTTTAACCAAGGGCAGCATCAGATTTACAAGGTTGGGTAGGAGAAAGTATGAGATGATGTTTGCTACTAATCTCTTTATACCTCACTCGAGAGAAGGATTGCGCGAGAGAGGGAAAGGAAGAGCGAGGGGGAGAGAGTGAAAGACCTGAGCTTGGAAGACTCAAAGAAGACCCAAATTCATTAAAGTCCTGAAAGCTTAAGGTTCTGCAAGTGTTGTAGTTCACTATCCAAAGGACAGAGTTGGGACTTTTGCTCCTGACATACCTTGGCACAGCTTTGTGTTGTGGCAGCCTATAAGGCTGTTGATCTTGGAAGGGTTGTGTCCTTGTTGGGTTGCTTTGGCAGGAGATAGGCTAGATGCTTGCAAACACTGGTGCTACAAGTGGTGCAAGCAACAGTGTGGTTTAAAATTTTTTTGCAGTACCAATAGGCTTAGGAAAATCTATTGCCTTGGATGCAGTTGGAAGCTGCCTTGCAAAAAGTGGGCTACTTACTCCATTCTCTCCATCTTTATAGATTAAAGGTGAAATCGTTTCAAGATATTGTTGCTTTTGGGCATATTTGCTACAATTAATGTGGGTTTACTTCTGATTTGTTTGCCTGTTTAAATTTTGGTTATTTTGTTATAGGATCCTGTTCTTTAAAGCAGAAACCTCCACCTATACACAGGGGGTCACTTCACACTTCTCAAGAAGGATACTGACAAGCTTGGAATGTGTTCACAAAAGGGTGACCCAAATGGTCAAAGATCTGGAAGCTAAGCCCTATGAGAAGCAGCATATGGGGATAGGGACCTCTTCACATGTGCCACTGGAATTGCCAAGTATTGCTGTGAATCGTAGCGGTCCTGGTGGTGCCTGCCCAAGGGGCATGGGGTCCTGTTGCCCCATGCCCCACACCATCCTGGCTCCCCCATGTCACCATGCGGGGGAAGCCTCAGTGAGCCAGCTAAACCCATCTTTCCCTATGAAAAGATGGGAAGTCTCCTGTTATGTGCCTCCAGCAATTATTTGACCCTGTCAGGGGTTTTTGGGGGGCTGGAGCCTCTTTGTAAGTTTGAGAGGGGACATGATAGCCATGTTTAAATATTTGAAATGATGTTATGATAAGGAAAGAAATAGTTGGTTTCCTCTTACTCTAGAGCAGGGGTGCTCATTAGGTAGATCACGATCTACTGGTAGATTGCGTGGGCCCTCCTGGTAGATCACAGGCAGGGTGGGAGGAAGGCTCAGTCCCGCCCCGCAGGCTCCCGGCACCTCCCAAGTGCTGCTGGTCCTGGGTTATCTGAGATCCTTTCCACACAGTTGAATAAAATCCCTTGTTATCTGCTTTGAATCAGATTATATGGCAGTGTGGACTCAGAAAACCCAGTTCAAAGCAGATATTGTGTTATATGTTTCACATTTTTGTAGTGGGTAGGTAGATCATTTTGACTTGGTTGTTTTATAAGTAGCTCGCATGCTGAAAAAGTGTGAGCACCCCTGTTCTAGAGCAATGGTTCTCAACCTGTGGGCCCCCAGATGTTTTGGCCTTCAACTCCCAGAAATCCTAACAGCTGGTAAACTGGCTGGGATTTCTGGGAGTTGTAGGCCAAAACACCTGGGGACCCAGCTTGAGAACCACTGCTCTAGAGACTATGGATTCAAACAGCAGAAAATGAGATTCCACCTAAGCTTTAGGAGGAACTTAATGATGATAAGAGCTGCTTCACAGTGGGATATGTTGCTTCAAAGAGTGGTGGTGTCTTCATCTCTGGAAATTATTTAATGGAGACTAGATGGCCATCTGTCAGGAGTGCCTTGCTTGTGTATTCTTGCATGACAGTGGGGTGGACTGCATGGTCCTTGTTGTGTCTTCTATGATTCAACACTTCACAGTTATAGAACTGTAGTTTCACTTTAACAGCCAGGGCTGCTGCTTCTTATGAAATTCCAGAGTTTGTAGTTTGGTGGTACACTAAAACTTTTTGCCTGAGCATGATAAATGTATATGTGTGGGTGCCTTCAAATGTCTGGTCACTTATGGCAGCCCCATGGATTTAGGGAAGAAATAATCAGATCCCTTCCACATTGCCCTGTATCCCAGAATCTCATCCCAGGTTATATGTTTATCTCAGATGATCTTGCAGTGGGGACTCATATAATTCAGTTTAAAGCAGATAATCTAGTATCAGATCCTGGTGTAAAGATTAGTGTAGAGGCAATTTTACTAGTTCTTTCCTCTGAAATATAGCCTATAGCCCTTGGTAATTGTTGGTAATCTCACATCTAATGCTCTTACTTAAACTGTCAGTTTCAGGATCCCATGGGATGGACCCATGGCAGTTGAAGTGGATTCATAGCACTATAATTGCTTTGTGTGAAAAGGCTGAGGTCTGAGTGCAAACCTAAGTACATGCTGAATTGTTGCCAGAAATGTTTACTCGATGTAATCAGGACAAAAGGCATCCATGCCCAAAGAGGTTAGATGGGCCCTATCCAATTTAAGCTTGTTACACGCAGCCCACACAGGGCTCTACCACATGTGCTTAAAAGTTTGAAAATGTTCTGATTTTACTGTTTTAAAATTGTATTTTAGGGATATTTTTGTAGATCTAATTGTTGAATGGTGAGGCAACAAATAGTCAAATCCTATTGATTCAATCAACCCTCTCTAGTTGGGACTAACAATGGGATCCAGGTCAAAGCATTCTTTCCATAAACAAGAATGGTCTCCTGGCATAAGGATAGAAATGTCCAGCTTTTCACCCCTACTTCTGGAGTCTCCCCCACCCCAACAAAGAAGAGGCAAAAGGAGTTGGTGTTATGAGTTTTTCATCCCAAATAAGAATCCCCCCTTTTCCCTCAGTCACAAAACTTCTAGCACTGCAGACATTGTGATACCGAAATTTGTTCACATATCACACTTAGCATTTGATATGTTTGCATTATGTTGCACTTTTGCTTCCTCTTTTCCTTTGGGTGCCTAATCCATATTTCTAAACGATCAACTGAAGTTTTAATAGACAATAAGTCTACAATACTCCAAAATGGTCCACATGTGTCATGTTCTTCCAGGAGTTCAGAAGGCAAAGCAAAAAATCTGCAGTAATAAATGGCTTGGCCCGACTTAGCGGGCCGAGCAGGTTTCGGCGCTGAGTGTCCTTGCTGCCACGATGGATTGGGAGGGGGCTTCTTCTCCCCAGAAGCCCCCTGGGTGGCGGGAGATTTTCCCACCACCAGAGCCAGCTGGCCAAGAGTGGGGCTGGCCTCGCCCTGGCCTGGCTCTTAGTTGGGTCCAGCCCTCTCTTCCACTCGGGCAGCTTCTTAAGGCTGCCTGAGGCCTACCAGCAGGCACTGGGCCTGCATCAGCTTTTCCTACCCACCCTCCCTGCATGTATCATTGCTTCACATTTATTAGCTTATCTTGCTGTTGTTTGATGTTCATCTCGCTCTGTATTTTGTTAGCTGATCCTGCAGTTGTTGGGTGTTTGTCTTGTCACAACTCTATGTTGGCATGTGGCATGGCCCCTGGATCGGGGTGGTGTATCGCCTCTTGTTGGAAGGGGGGATAACGCCCTGGCTCCTGGAGTGACGAGCTTATGGGAACCAGTAGCGTGCTGGTGGCACCCAGGGATGTAAGCATCTTCGGACAGCAGCAGGCTGTCCGACCGCTGATCCAGGACCCATGCATGGCTGCGAACCCTTGTTCTTGTTATTAATAAATGAGTTGTGACCATATTTTACTCCAACTACTTGTGTTGGTGTGTTTTGGTAACATGGGGGAGGTGTATCACCCATATACAGGCAAACAGTCTGGGGTCAAGAAGCCATAAATCAGAACATTACTCGAGTAGAGAAATCAGTGAGCAGGCCAAGGGGTCGTTAATCCAAGACATTCAACAGCAGGGTCCAGTGGTCAGGAAGTGGACTAACATTGATTTCAGTAGCCAGCCAGGCAGATGGTAACCTGCTTTTAACAAGCCTCCACTCAGTCCTTCACCCATGGGTCTGAGATCATTTAGAAAGTGTGCCTCACATCTGTGAGCATGTCGCTTTTTGCTGCCTCTGAGGGTCTGCATCAAATGAACTTCCAAGTCCTTTTCTCACAAGGACTTTGAGGTATCTCCTCCAGCTCCCATTCCTGCTGAACTGGAAGAAAATGAACCCTCAAAAGGCACATGAACAACATGGTTGGCTGAGAATGTAGTGACCCTTTGTTTTTTGATAGTTCATAAACTTAGTTTCATGCATAAAATATATATCTTTTCAGGCTATGTGTTAGATTTGAACTCCATCTTCAAGATATCTCATTATATACATGTGGGATTGTTGCAATGTTCAATATATTTTATGATGTTTTAATATGTTTAATATGGTTTAATGATGAGATAGAGCGGGATAGATATATGGGAAATAAATAAATAAACATATATAAACAGGTATTCCGAAATCCTCCCCTCTCCCCAAAATCTGGAATCCAAAACGCTCATGATCCCAAGCATTTTGGATAAGGATACTCACCTGTACTGACAACGGAAAGAAGAATTTAAAAAACCAATTAAATACCAAAATTGTCAATTTTTTCCCGGGGCAAAGAGTATAAAATCAGGCTCATACTTTGGAAACCCACAACAGAACTCTGCAGAAAACAAACCCCTCCAGCCACTCAGAAAAATAATGATTAAATAAAAAATTGCAAATTTGTATTTACCTGATTAAGAGAAAAAGCTGTTCCAGAGCAGGTTTTTTATCCTATTAGGTAAATAATATACATTTGAAACAGATTTATAAATATGTATTTAACCACAGGATTCTCTCTGGTCTTTGAGATAATTAACATGCACAGGAGAGCTATCCATCACAAGTGTGTGTGTGTGTGTATATGGGGGGGGTTAACTTTTAAAACACATGAAATTTGAATACAATTAAAATAACTATATCATAATGATAGTATTGGGATGTACAATGTGGAAACTAGGCTGATCTTAAGATGGAATGAAGGTGAAACTTATGTCAACTTAATTGCTTTTTGAAATCCCTCTTGTTTTTTTGTTCAAGTAAAAGTCTCTGTCTTAAAGAACAGGTGGTGTAGGAACACACTTGTATATTTGTTCATGCATCTGAAAGTGGGTGGGTGAGCTGATGTATGGCCGAGTGTGAGTGTGAGTGTGTGAATGAGTGGGTGGGTGGTTCTCCAAGTGCTTTGGACTTTAGCTCCCAGAATTCCTTGCCATTGGACAAGTTGGTTGGGGCTTCTGGTAGTTGAAGGCCCAAACATCTGGAGGGCCATGGGTTGTGTTGTTCTGCTCTTTGGCATAGTGTAGTTCAGTGTTTCCCAACCTTTTTTGAGCTGCGGCACACTTTTTACATTTCCAAATTCTGGGGCACACCACCAACCAAAATGACACAAAATGACACTCTAACACAGAAATACATATAGTTAATATGTTTTTAAATGTATTTATACACTCAGTGTGAAAACTGGGCCTGTTTCAATGAACACAACATAGATATCCTGGCAGGAATGGCAGAAAGACACATACAAAGGTCTTGTTCAACAGCTGGGAGTTATAGTTAACCCACAATTAAAGAGCACTCTGAACTCCACCAATGATGGAATGGAATCAAACTTCCCACACAGAACTCCCATAACCAAGAAAAAATACTATAAGAGTTTGGTGGGTATTGACCTTGAGTTTTAGAGTTGTAGTTCACCTATATCCAGAGAGGACTGTGGACTCAACAATGTTAGATCAGGACCAAACTTGGCATGAATACTCGATATGCCCAAATGTGAACACAGATGGAGTTTGGGGAAAATAGACCTTGACATTTGGGAGTTATAGTTTTTGGGATTTATAGTTAACACACAATCAAAGAGCATCCCGAACTCTTGTAACAATGGAATTGAACCAAACTTGGCATATTGAACTCTTATTACCAACAGAAAGTACTGAAATGGTTTGCTTGGGAATTGACTTTGAGTTTGGAAGTTGTAGCTCACCTACACCCAGAGAGCACTGTGGACTCAAACAATGTTATGTTATGTTGTTGTTTGTTTTCTATCCGGAATCACAATGTTGGAAGGAGGCTCACCACTTTAAGGTCCCTAAAACAGGCATGGGAATACTTTATGACAGAATTCCCTGTCATAAAGTCATAGAGCAAGGCTGGTAGAAGGGAGCCCGAGTGGAGAAGAAAAAGTGTTCGGCAGGAGGGGAAAGAAAGGGTATTGGAGGTTCCAATTTCCCATGGCACACCTGATGGTCGCTCACGGCACACTAGTGTGCCACGGCACACTGGTTGGGAAACACTGGTGTAGTTTAATAGTGCTACATGTGAAAATATGATACAGCTGGATATTCAACAACCCCAGAAATACAGCTGATATGCTGAAATCCTCATAGCTATGGGACGGGGTCATGACTATTGGAGGAGCTACATTCCTTTAACTAGTGTAACACTAGTGATTTTTAGTGTAATTCTGATGTTTTTAATGGCCTAACTGTTTTAAGCTGTTTTACTGTGCTTTGTATTTTATTGTGTTTTATCGCCTGTAAGTCGCCCCGAGCCAGACAGGAGTGGCGACGAATCAAGTCGAAATAAAATAAATAAATAAATAATTAGAAACGGAATGGTCAGATTGTATGTTGAGAGTCCCCAAAGCCCTCTAGAATTTATTTATTTATTATTTACATCATTTATAGTCTGTGTCAGGCCCCAAGCCTCACAAGCCTCAGTTTCCCCTGAACAATACTGTAGCCATGTTGGCTTTATGATTCCTTCTAAGCAAGATTGCCTTTCCCAAGAGAACCTGGTACCAAGCCGGCCGGGTGAAACAGTCAAGGTTGCCAGAGCTAGCCTGGGCGATAAGCAAAGAGGCCCAGGTCAGCGGAGAGGCCTGACTCCTCTCCGCAGCTGGCTGCTCTAATTGGGTTTACATTCTTGAGAAGCTGAGGTAGCTAAAACAACAGCTACCATCCATCATGCCCACTTTGACACTTGACGCAAGTTGTGTGGCTTAGATCAAAGGGTCTGGACAGTATATCCGTGTGGGGATGGCCCAAGGAGCCATCTCGTGCCAACATCACATTCTGGACTATGGATCTTTGAAAGAGGCCATTGGACATTGCCTAACTAAGGACATTGCCTGCCAGCTTTGGTTTCCTTGAATCCTACCCGCTTGGGTAAAGCTTTATTCCTTGCTACATTCCTGCTTGCTCCTGAAAGGACTTTCCCTGCTGCTGAATCTGGCTTGAATCTTAAAGAGACTTCCTTTGCATTTGAATTCAGCTTTGTTCCTGATTGCCTCCGGCTGAATCCTGTTTGCTACGGGACTATCTACTCCCTGCTGAATCCTGTGTGTTGCTGCTATTGGAAGCACTATATAAGATTGCTTCCAACTTCTTTCCTATACTTTTATTCTCAATAAACCTGTTGTACCTCAGCTGACAGTGTGGTTTATCAAGGGAGGTCTTGACCAAGGGCCTAGAGGGCGACAGTCTGCTCTTCTCACCCCACAGGGGACTCAGGGTGGATTACAATATACAGGCAAACATTCAATGTCATAGACACACAACATATATAAACAGACACTTAGAGGCTATTTAACATTCCAGCTTCTGTCCACCGGGGGCACTGTTGCATTCCTTCATTCTTTGCATACTCCCTGGAGATTTTATGGCCTCATAAATCAGTTAAATTAGCCTCCCCACAGGTGGTACCTAAATTTCCTACTTGACAGATGCAACTGTCTTTCGGGTTGCAAAGGTCGACAACAAGCTACACAATTTGGTCAAGAGCTCACCCTGACCCGGGCACCCCAAGCTGGGCAGGCTTCAACCTCACGACCTTCCGGTCAGTAGTGATCTTAATGTAGCTGACTCCCAGCTAGCTGCACCACAGTCCCGGGATAGAAGTCTCGGCGGATGATATAATAATTCTACATCTAGTCACCAAGACATAACCTGACACTTATTTTGTTCACCTGCCCCTGCTCTCCACCAGCAAAGAATGAACATGAGAGAACTGTGGAGGGTTAATGGTAACTTCAGTTGGGAGGACTTATGTAACTGCTGAAAATAAAAGAGAATACCAACCTCAACATGGTCAAAAAAGCATAGATAATTGTAAGGTGAGCATATACCTGCATACATCACTAAAAGAAGGCCAGACTTTGTATGCCATAGACAATACTGAATACTTTTCCTGACTATGTTTATAGAGGCTGCTATTCTCCAAGTACTAGGAAAACATCAACACCAAGGGAAGAATGCATGTATATTCGCTGCACCCCATCTGGAGGAATTTCTCTATAGTTTCTGCATTAGTCTGCTCAGTGGCTTGTGCTTAATATTTTTAAAATGAAAGGAGGGACAGGGAAAGGAGAGTTGAGATTAATTATGCCCTCCTGTGGCTTTCTGAACCTTCATTTATCCAAGTAGGTTAAAAGTGCCGAGTGACTCTGGTTAGTGGAGAACTTAAGGTGCTATTTTCTCACAGCTTGTGCTATAGCCGTAATGTCCTGCAGACAATATTTCTGTATTAAATGTGTTTAGATCACTGCTATACACCCAAGGAGAGTATTCTTTCCAGTTAGTTATTGTAGGTAAAGGTTCAGGAAGCCAGGGTGAAGGAGTTGCTTTTGAGTGCCTGAAAAAGAAAAATCTAGAAATGCATTACAATGTTTGTGCACAAATCTATTACAATTCTTTGTATGTACAAATATACATTTTAACCTTTTTAAAGCTTTGTATAAATATATCTCACAGTGCTATCTACTGACCTTATCCCACACTAAATTTCCCCTGTTTTCTTACCATTTTTTAACGCTGGTGTAGCAGAGTCCCATGGAGGTCTTCCCACGACAAACAGCCACTTCCAGTGACTGTGCGTGCAAATCTGTCTTGCCAGCATGTGAAGATGGAGACAAAAGCCTATTTTCAGGAGTTCCCTGACTCCTGATTGAAGGCAGTAGCAGGAAGTAGAGGAAAGCTGAAAGAGAATGGGGAAATGTCATGGGATGGCTGGCCATTTCCGAAGTTGGACCTTGCCAGGGTAGGTCACTATTAAGGGTGCTTTCCCCTGTTTTCATCCACACCCCCCCACCTTTTCCTCCTGCTCATGCAATAATTTATTTATTTATTTATTTATTTACTTTATTTATATTCTGCTCTTCTCACCCCGAAGGGGACTCAGAGCGGATTACAGTACCCATACTTGCAGATAAGAACATAAAAACATAAGAAGAGCCATGCTGAATCGGGACTCAGCCCATCTAGTCCAGCATTCTGTGTCACGCAGTGGCCCACTAGTTGTACACAGGGATCTCTAGCAGAAAGGAGGGCAAAACCCTCACCTGCTCCCGACCCCCCACAACCAGTGCCCGGGGAAAATCCTGCCTGCCTCCATCAACACAGAGGTGGCACTTGGATGTCCATTTCAGTAACTACTGATTCCCTTGGTATCCATGAATCTGTCCAATCCTTCCTTGAAGCTGTCCAGGCTGACAGCTGTCACAACCTCCTCTGGAAGTGAGTTCCATAACCCAATGACCCTCTGGGTGAAGAAATATTTCCCTTTATTAGTCCTAACTTTCCTACCTTGGAGCTTTAGGGAGTGCCCCCTAGTCCTAGTGTTGCGTGACAGAGAAAATATTTTTTCTTTATTCACCTTTTCTATCCCATGCATGATTTTATACACTTCGATCAAGTCACCTCTTAAACGCCGTCTTTCAAGGCTGAAAAGACCAAGGCGTTGCAACCTGATTTCATAAGGGAGCTGCTCCATCCCTTGGATCATTTTTGTTGCCCTTCTTTGTACCTTTTCCAGTTCCGTTATATCCTTCTTGAGGTGCAGTGACCAGAATTGTACACAGTACTCAGATGTGGCCTCACCATAGATTTGTAGAGAGGCAATACAACATTTGCCGACCTATTTTCGGTTCCCTTCCTGATCATGCCAAGCATAGAATTTGCTTTTTCACTGCTGCAGCGCACTGGGTTGACATCTTCATTGAGCTGTCCACCAAAACCCCAAGATCCCTTTCCTGGTTTGTCTCAGAAAGCTTTGATCCCATCAGTTGATAAGTGTATTTGGGGTTCTTTGCCCCGATGTGCATGACTTTACACTTGTTTAGGTTAAAATGCATTTGCCACTTTGTTGCCCATTCACTCAATTTCGAGAGATCTTTCTGGAGCTCTTTACAGTCCGTTTCATTTTTAACTACCTGAACAGTTTAGTGTCATCTGCAAACTTTGCTACCTCAGAATTCACTCCTACATCCAGATCATTTATGAATAAATTAAAAAGTAACGGTCCTAAAACTGAACCTTGGGGTACGCCACTTCTCACCTCTTTCCATCCAGAGAAGTGTCCATTTATTACCACCCTTTGTTTCCTACAGTTTAGCCAGGGTCCAATCCAGGACAAGACCTGTCCCCTGATTCCATGGCTGAAGAGCTTATTTAGGAGCCTTTGGTGAGGGACTTTGTCAAAAGCCTTTTGAAAGTCAAGGTAAACAATATCGACTGGGTCCCCTTTATCTATGTGTTTATTTACACCCTCACAGAATTCTATCAAGTTAGTAAGACATGATTTGGCTTTGCAGAAACCATGTTGATTTTCCTTCAGCAATGCCTGTTCTTCTATGTGCTTAGTAATTTTTTCTTTAATAATGGTTTCCATCACTTTGCCTGGAACTGAGGTTAGACTAACTGGCCTATAATTTCCTGGATCACCCCTGGATCCTTTCTTGAAGATCGGAGTTACATTTGCCTCCCTCCAGTCCTCGGGTAGAGTGCCTGATCTTAGAGAAAGGTTATATATTTTGGCTAGAATTTCAGCAATTTCACACTTGAGTTCCTTAAGAACTCTGGGGTGGATGCCATCTGCCCCTGGTGATTTGTTGACATTTAGTTTAGTAAGGCATGTGAGAACATCTTCCTTGTTTATCTCTATCTGGTTTAATTCATTTAATTCCCTCCCTGAAAAACTGACTCAGCTGCAGGCATATGTTGTCTGTCCTCCTGTGTGAAAATGGAGGCAAAGAAGTCATTTAGCAGCTCAGCAATCTCCTTGTCTTCACTTATTGTCCCTTTCTTACCATTTTCGTCAAGTGGCCCAACTGCTTTTCTAGTTGGGTTTCTGCTTCTGATGTACTTAAAGAAGTTTTTGTTATTTTTTAAATATTCTTAGCTATATGTGCCTCAAAATCTCTCTTGGCTTTCCTTTTTTTTTTTGAATAGATTTTTATTGAATTTCACAAAGGTTAAAAAACGGGGATCGTACAAACGAGGTTAAGAGAGGAATAAGCCTCTCTTGGGTAAGGGGAGGGATGACACATTGGGAAGGAAGGGGAAGGATGTACAAAGGGAAACCGTGGGGAAGTGCGGGAAGGGGAGGGACAAGTAAAAGATTGGGGGGGGGGAGCACAACATATTCAAAAAAAGAGAAACATCTACACGGCCTTGTATTATTCCAATCTTCCGTTAAACATGTACAGTTCTTTATACTCGCCATCCTATGTTTGTAACTTAAACATTTTACTCGTTGTTTGGAAAGAGGTCTTGCGAAGAAAGATATTCTTTCCCTTGCATCTTAATGCCATCTTATTTTAGGTTGGAATAAGTCCCTTCTCGCTCTGTGTAGTCTGAGAAACCTTCTTCTGTTCTCTCTTCAACTTCCCCTTCTTCGTCGCTCCGGTCATTACTCCTCTCCTCTTCATTATCCGAGTTGTCAATATTAGGTTCTTTAGTAGGTGTGTTGAATTGGTACTGCCCTTGGTTGATGTTGTCTTGCGTCTCTTTCCGGTCCATCAAATCGTCGCCATGTTGTCTCAGAAAGTCTCTTGCTTTTTCTTCGGACGTTAGCCACAGTTGTCTTCCCTTATATGTTGTCATCAGGCCTTCAGTTTTTTCCCATCTAAATTTGATTTTATTCCTTTTGAGTATGTCCGTTAGGAAATAATATTTTTTCCTATTTTCCAATATTTCTTGGGGGAGTTCTTTTAAGATCAGGACGTCTTTGCCTTTGTATTGACCCTGTCTATTCTTTTTCCACCTCAGGAGTTCATCTCTTATACTTTTAAGAGTTTACGTGGCAATAACATCCCTCGGTGTTTTGTTGCGTTTTGCATACGCAGAATTTATGCGAAAGACCCTGTCTATCTTCCCATCCAAGTAGGTTTCTGAAGTGTCTAGAATTTTGGCTGTAATTGCCATTATAATATCTTTCAACTTCTCTCCGTCTTCCTCTTCTATTCCTCTAAAGCGAATTTGGAATTCTTTCTGATGGTATTCGAGTTGGGTTTGTTTAGTTTCGATTTTTACTGTCTTTATTTCTAGTTGTTTTCTCTTGGTGGAATCTCCTTTCTGTTTTGTTTTTAACTCATTTAGGTCTTTTTTTACCCCCTCCATCTCCTCCTTCATCTCAGACAATTTTTTATTTGTTTCATGGACATCTCTCTTTATTCCTTTCATTTCGCCTTTGATGTCTTTTAGGTCGCTTTTAATCTCTTCCTTCATCTTCTTTCTGTCGTCCTCTCCTTTCTGAAGCAGCTTTCTTATATCTTGTAGTTCTGACATTAAATCTTTGAAACCCAGCTCTCCCATACCCATCCCAGAGCCTCTTCTTGGAAGTTCTCCTCTTTTTTCTTTGTCTTGGCGGTTTTTTATATTTGCCATGATGGATCCTTGATCAATTAATTGCTAGGTTGTTTACTTGCTTCTTGTTTAAGATGTGTTTTATATATATTCACTATTGGTAGCGATTAGTATAATACTCTCCTTGTTAGGTTTTATATAGTAGTCGATTTTCTGGGTTAGGATGGGTGTTGGGGATCTTGTTGGGCGTCCTGAAGGACCGAAGTTGTGGATATCACTCTTATATTATCCTCTTATATTATCTCAGCAAGCGGATTGCTCAGCAGGTCAGCAAGTTAGCAAGTTAGGAGTAAGGAGTAGAGTTCTAACTTGATGTCTGGTTGGGTCTGAGGCTGAGGTCAGCTGTCCTTCTGGCAGCCTTGACCTTTTTATTTTTCCTTAGCAACTTTCCTTCCAATCCTCAGTATATTACTTCACATATAAGTTCTCAGGATGGCTTGGTTGCCTCTCCCCTGTTTCCTCTTAGCGTTAGCGTTCCGTAACACTGCTTCTTTCCCCTTACTTTTGAAAGCTTTCCCCCTTCCTCCGCTCCTCGCTGCTTTTCCGCTGCTTGCCTCTGATTCAAAGTGTCGAGTTGTCTAGCATTTCCTAGCTCTTCAGCTCCTCAGTTCAATAAACACCTCCTCTGTCTCAACGTCATTGATTGGCCGCCTCTCGGGCTCTCTGGACGCCTTCGTTCCTCTATGAAGCCTCACCGCTCTTCTCCGCTCCTCCCCGCACGTCTCTCGCGTTTACGTCCTCCACGCTCCGCACTCCCTCCTGTCACGCCCACCTCTTAAAGGGGACTACGATCTAGTTCCCGGGAAGGTGCGTCTATCAAGTTTTCTTTTCTCTTATTCGGTCAAGCGGCGTACAGTTTGTTATTCTGCTGTTCTTATTTTTCTTACTTTAAAATTGTTGTGCTCCGTGCTGTGGGGACCGGAGGCAGGAGAGTTGTGCCCTTCTTTCTCAAAGGGCTCGCCGGCGGCGGTTCCTTCGGCTCCTGTGCCCCGCTCCAACCTTGCCCCTTAGCGGGGCCGAGCTGAGTGGGGAAGCACAAGGCTCGGAGCCTGGACCTATCCCCTTCTGTCTGGGGATTTGGTGAGGGGTTTCTCCCCCCTCAATCGCCTCAATCGGCTTCGCTTCGGGTGGGCTGTCTGGAGCTCACCTAAAACGCGGCCTCTCCTGCCTGTATCCGGAACCAGAAAACCAAAATCTCTCTTGGCTTTCCTGACGGTTGCTTTGCATTTAGTTTGCCAGAGCTTGTGTCCCTTTCTGTTCTCCTCAGTAGGAAGAGCCTTCCATGCAGATAATCCCTGCAGTTCAACATATGACATATAGACGAACATACGACATATAGACGAACAGAAGCAAACTTCTGGCCACCTGGGGGAGATGATGCACTCCTCATCTCTCAGCGTTTTCCAGCGTCCCTTTGTTGTTCCTTCCACATTCCTCATCGATTCCTGGAGTTCTTTAATAGCCTCATAAATCAGTCAAAATTTTCCTCCCCATTTTTATGTGGTACCTTTATCTTCTACTTGACAAATGCAACTGTCTTTTGGGCTGCAAAGGTCGACAGCAGGCTACACTTAAGGTCGAGCACCCACCTCAACCCGGGCAGGCCTCAAACTCATGACCTACTGGTCAGAGAGATCTTATGCAGCTGACACTTAGGCAGCTGCACCACATTCCCAGTGCTAGCTGCGCCACATTCCCAGTTTCTAAGTGTAAGTGTTCATACTTTTTAACTACTTTAGACAATGTGCAAATGGTTCATCTTTTTATTTATGTTCAAATGTATATGGTCTTTGAAATCTTTTGGGCATTGTGCAAATGCACTTGGTTTTTCAGCTGTCAGGGCTTTGTATAAATGTTTCATATTTTTGTGTAAGTGCAAATGTACATGCAACCCTTTTAGCCAGGGGTGCTCACACTTTTTCAGCATGCGAGCTACTCTTAAAGCAACCAAGTCCAAAAGATCTACCTGCTCCCGCCGGCGTGCACTCCCGCGCGCTCCCGCCGCCACACACTCTTGCCACTGCACGTGCTTCTGCTGTTGTTTTCCGCCCGCGCAGTGCTTCTTCCACCTGCAGGGCATTGCACGAAGGAGAAAACACGAGGCGGTGCATCCAGAGAGAGCGCTCCGCCCTGCCTGTCTCGCCGGCAGCGGAGGCTGCACAGCTGCTTCTGGACGAGAGAGAGGCAGGGCGCTCCCTCCAGAGGCCCCGCCTCATGCTTCCTTCTTCCTGCAATGCCCCGCAGGCAAAAGAAGCACCGGATGAAATTTTTAGAAGGTGTGCTTATGACCAAATTAGGAGGAATGCTCCAGACGACAGGATCAGAATTCAAAATGACCTTAACAGATTAGAGAGCGAAGCCAAAAATAACAATTTAATTTATTTAATTTATACCCCCTGAAGGGTCACTTAGGGCGGCTGACAAAAGGCAACAATTCGATGCCGTATACATAAATACAAAACTACAACACATCAAATACAACAGCAGATTAAAATCAATTAAATATCAGAACAATTACATAATCCCCGTTCCGCATTCATAGGCTGTCCAAGCCAATCTGCAGTCCGCCTCCACAACATTGTCATTACTCAATTGTCCATCCGCTGCTCCACATCAACCAAATGCCTGGTCCCAAAGCCACGTCTTTAGTTTTTTTTCTAAAGGAAAAAAGGGAAGAAAACATATTTTAAAAAGTAAAATGAATGTAAAAGATTAAAGGTTCTATCATGCTATACTGTTATTGCACTATATTCTACTTTAACTATCATGGCAACATTGTAGGGAATTCTGGGATTTCCAGTTTGGGGCAGAGCAATTAGAACTCTCAACCAGCATTCTGTGGATATCACAAACTGATAAAAAGGCCAATAAATTGACAATAAAAAGGCTTACCCAGACAGTTTTTTATGATGAATTTAAACTTGCATCTTATGCTTAATTTCTGTTTTGTGTATTTTAATATGTATCATGTGTAAATATGTTTTAATATGTTTATTTTAAAGAATGTTTTGAGGTGAATGTTGACCTTTGCAACCTGAAAGACAGTTGCATCTGTCAAGTAGGAAATTTAGGTACCACTTTGTGAGGAGGCTAAATTTAACTGATTTACGAGGCCATAAATCTGGCCAGAAGTTGGAATGTTAAATTGCCTCTTTGTCTGTCTATTAATGTTGCATGCCGATTGCAGTGAATGTTTGCCTGTATATGTACATTGTGATCTGCCCTGAGTCCCCTGCGGGGTGAGAAGGACGGAATATAAGTTATGTAAATAATAATAATAAATAAATAATGTGTGTTTTACAATGTTGCAACTCGCCTTGAGCTGCAAGGAAAGGCAAGCACGAAATAAATAATAGTAAGAATTATTACTATTATTTTTATTACTGTACAGCAAATGAAGCCTGAACTCTCCCCAGAAGCCAAGATGATTGAACTGAGACTGTCATACTTTGGACAAACCCAGAGAAAGCATAACTCATTAGAAAAACAATAATGCTTGGTAAGGTAGAAGGCAATTGTAAAGATGAAAACCACACTCCAGGTGAATGAACTCAATCAAGGAAGCCATTAGGCATGAGAAAAATGAAACGGAAATTAAAAGGATTCGTAAGAGATTCGTATGTAATGGGACTTTTGAGCTTTTACGGATCGCTGCCGCGAACCCGGAAGTAGACTTCCTTTTACGGTCCTTGAGGCCAACAATTTGCGTTATGATCGTAATAAATTCTTAATTATTAATTAATTAATTATTGTACTACGTACTCACTTCTCCCTGTCTTCTCCCCCTCATTTCCTTCCCGCCTTCATTCAGCTTCTTCTTTTTCCCGCATTTCTATGGGGAACTGGAAGTGACGCTGCTGCTAGGTAGGCAATGCATTCTGGAAAGTGTAGTCCTTCACGCTTCCCCCTCCTTCTCTTCCCCGTTGCTCTGCTGCCATGCCCCATCGCAGGGGCCAGCTTCACACACACACACGCGCGCGCTTCTCCTCCTCTCTCTCCCTGCGCTCTCTCAGATGCTTCTCTTCCCCGTTGCTCTGCTGCCATGCCCCATCACAGGGGCCAACTTCAGCCCTCCAGGTACGTGTTTTGGACTTCAACTCCCACCATTCCTCACAGCCTCAGGCCTCTTCCTTTTCCTCTCAGCCTGGGCAAACTTGGGCCCTCGCTCCCTCAGGATCGGGGTGAGAGAGAGGCAGCGAGGAGCGAGGGGGGGCCCTCCTCCTCCTTTTTTTTGCTGCTTCCAAGAATAGAATACCCCCTCCCTCCCTCCTTCCCTCCCTCCTTCCTATTTGGAGAGTCCCATCTAGAATTCAGTGTGATTTATTCAAGTTTTGGCCTACAACTCCCAGAAATCCCAGCCAATTTACCAGCTGTTAGGATTTCTGGGAGTTGTAGGCCAAAACCATCTGGAATGCGCATGCTCTGGCATACGAATTACTAACGAATTTTGTTAGTACTTAAGTTACATTTTAGAAATTTTTGGAAATTTTTTGTAAGTCTTTCTTTACTAATCAAAAAAATCCCCCAATTTGATTTTAGAATCGCCATTTTTGGGTTCTAAAACATGCCTAGAAGCCATGGCCAGATGTGAGCAGGACTGTTGGTGACAGTATGACTTGGAAACCTTTCATTCATAGGGTTGCCATAAGTTGAAGTCAACTTGATGGCTGTTCCTGTTATTTTATCTGTTTGACCAAAATGAGATGTTATGATATAAGAATATGATTAAATAAATAAATACATTTACCTATGTCAGAAAGTCTTTTAATGCCAATTCATATATTTCACTTGAAAGCCAGAAATGTAGACATTACTTCAATTTCTGTTTTTCACCAACTTATCCAATGCTATTTTATTCAATGCTATTCCAATCATACACTTCTGAGCCTCCTGCTTGACTGGGCAATTTTTTTAAAAAAAAATCTTTGCTTTCACTAATAGAATGTTAATTTGTGATTGATTTTTTTTGAGTTGGAGAAACCAGGCTAGAGTATCTAACAGCATCCTGGGGCTTTAGCTGGCCACTCCATGTGCTTGATCAGCAGCCAAATTTTCAATTAGGAATTGAACATGACTGATCTCTGCTGCCTCTTTGTCATTTATCTCATTTCTAAGGGGTATACTTTTTCCTTTCTTTTTCTATCTCATCCCTTTCATCTCTCTCTCTTTCTCACACACACAAAACACAAGCAAGAAAAAAAGGTTTTGAACACTTAACACAGCAGTCCTCTAAATTTAAACATCGTGGGTTTGATTATGGATAAGTTGTTTCTTATTTGTAAAGATGACTTGCAACGCTGGCATTTGTTTGGATTTTTTTTATGTGATTGAATTTTTAAAATGATCAGACTAGCAAAAAAGAAGAGAACACATGGCAAATAACAGGGCAAATAACATATTTTGAATTGTCAACCACTAAGGAATATGAGTTCAGAAGGGCTAAATGAGAACTTTGCTCCATTAAGAATATTCTGACCATCCAATGAAATTTTCCTTTATTCCCCAAATTTCAAACATTGTAGAGAGTGAGAGATTGAAAACCATTCATATCTAGATGTCTTCTATATGCTGTGTATACATTCCTTTGGTAAATAATATGCCTTTCCTTTTTTCTTTAGATTTGCAGCATTGCAGTAACTTTAAACTTCAATTGAACATTTAGAAATAGTGTCTCACCATTCATAGAAAATGGGCAAAGAAAGTTACCAAGGGAATGAGAACATAAGGTAAGAGTTCTACACTTACAAAACCCATTACTCCTGAGATTTTGTCCCCACCACAAACCCTGGGATTTTCCTCAAGGGGTGACTAGATGCCATCTTGGGTCAACCAAAGGATGACCCAAGATGGCATCCAGCCCCGCTTATCAACTGATGGGATCAAAGCTTTCTGAGACAAACCAGGAAAGGGATCTTGGGGTTTTGGTGGACAGCTCAATGAAGATGTCAACCCAGTGCGCTGCAGCAGTGAAAAAAGCAAATTCTATGCTTGGCATGATCAGGAAGGAATCGAAAATAGGTCGGCAAATGTTGTATTGCCTCTCTACAAATCTATGGTGAGGCCACATCTGAGTACTGTGTACAAATTCTGGTCACCGCACCTCAAGAAGGATATAACGGAACTGGAAAAGGTACAAAGAAGGGCAACAAAAATGATCCAAGGGATGGAGCAGCTCCCTTATGAAATCAGGTTGCAACGCCTTGGTCTTTTCAGCCTTGAAAGACGGCGTTTAAGAGGTGACTTGATCGAAGTGTATAAAATCATGCATGGGATAGAAAAGGTGAATAAAGAAAAAATAATTTCTCTGTCACACAACACTAGGACTAGGGAGCACTCCCTAAAGCTCCAAGGTAGGAAAGTTAGGACTAATAAAGGGAAATATTTCTTCACCCAGAGGGTCATTGGGTTATGGAACTCACTTCCAGAGGAGGTTGTGACAGCGGTCAGCCTGGACATCTTCAAGGCAGGATTAGACAGATTCATGGATACCAAGGAATCAGTAGTTACTGAAATGGACATCCAAGTGCCACCTCTGTGTTGATGGAGGCAGGCAGGATTTCCTGGGTACTGGTTGTGGGGGTCGGGAGCAGGTGAGGGTTTTGCCCTCCCTTCTGCTCGAGATCCCTGTGTACAACTAGTGGGCCACTGTGTGACACAGAATGCTGGACTAGATGGGCTGAGGTCCGATTCAGCATGGCTCTTCTTATGTTCTTATGTTCTTAAGCGCCCCATTTCCCCTGATCTCTGTCTCCTCTGCTTGTGACTCTTTGTTTTAAATGGTCTTTTAACTCTTTCTCCCATTTCCAATAATTAAAATCTCTCTCTTGGCTTTACTTCACGAACGAAGATTCAAGAAGGACTCATCCCACACTTTGTACAAGCGCGTTGGTGACTAAGAAGGCCAAACCGATTTAGGCAAGTCCAGTTGCAGAAAGCACAGCAGAAAGTCTCCTTGGGTGATGTTGTTTCCAAGTTGCGGCTCTTTCTGCATTCTCGTTTCTCTTTGCGACCCGTTTGGGGTGACTTCTCGAAAGAGGCCACAGCTTTATGGATAGTGCATCTCCATGCCTCTCAATGTGAGGCCAGGGTAGACCATTGTTGGTGATCAATCTTGCCGAGCCGGAGGTGTTGTTTCCTTATATCCTTTTTTTGGGTGCCTCCTTTGTGCTGACCCATGGCAAGTTCACCATAGAGTAATATCTTTGGGAAGCGGTGGTCCTCCATCCTAAAGACGTGCCCTGCTCAGCACAGCTGTGTTTTCAATAGCATGGCCTCAATGCTGGTGATCCCTGCTTGCTTAAGGATAGCAACATTTGTCACATAGTCGGTCTAGTGTATATTTAGGATTGTGCGAAGACAGTTCTGATGAAAGCATTTGAGGAGTCATAGGTGTTGGCGATAGGTGACCCATGTTTCAGACCCATATAGGAGAATAGGCAGTACGATAGCTCTGTACACACTGATTTTGGTGCTTTGCCTCAGGTGTTTGTTGCTCCAAACTCTTTTGTGAAGCCTTCCGAATGCACTATATGCCTTTATTAATCTGTGATCTATCTCTTTATCAATCTTGGCGTCTGAAGAGATGATGCTTCCCAGGGAGGTGAACTGCTGAACGGACTTAAGCACAGATTTGCCTATGTTGACGTGGGGATGATGGTGTTCTTCCTGTGGTGCGGGCTGGTAGAGAACTTCCGTTTTCTTCATGCTGACTTCCAGCCCAAACAGTTCTGCAGCTGTTGCAAAGCAGGATGTTTTTTAAAATTAAAATAAAAACTTGAAAAAACTAGTACCCTGACAAACCCAAACCTCGAGGGCGGCCTCGGAGGGGCCCTGAGGGGGGGGATAGTGTAGCACAGCAGTTCTCGTTCGTGCCTGGAGGGCAGGGAATAGGTCCCGGGGTTCCATTAGCATTAGGGCCTGCAGCAGCAGATGTGGATTCAGAGGATGAGCTAGATGATTGGGGCGAAGCACAGGGCCCTTTGGATGGTCCTCATTCGCCCACAGAGAGCTTGGCATGGGATGAGATGTTGTTTGGGCCTAGCATAGATTCCGATCACCAGGTGGAGATGGGAAGCAGCGAAGGAGTTACGAACACCGGGGGGAGGAATTCCCAAGAGTTTGAAAGTGTAAACATGGACGAAGCCGAATGGGAAAGTGCTAGGGAGGAAAGTTCTCAGGAAGATAGCGACACAGCTGCGGAGAGGCAAGGTCGCTCCTTCGATAGGAGACGGGACATTGAGTCTACCAGGAGGGCTTGGTCTAGGGTCCTAGACCGACCGAGGTCCGTGAGCAGAGATTGGAGACGGAGAAGCCTAGAGCGTCGCGGACCTCGGCCGAAGGATTAAGTATAGGGTCCGTGAGAACGCATCCTCAGTTCTCCGGCCACGTCTTTCCTGGATAGGCGTGAAGCGGAATGGGACCACAAGCCAGCCGTGGTCATCAAGCCTTGCCTTGCATTTGCCTTGTTTCCTGATCCGCATTGGATTGCGGAGCCTTGCCCTGTTTCCTGAACCGCATTGGATGGCGGAGCCTTGCTAAAATGAGCTTCCAGCTTATTTGCTACGTTACTTTGGACAATCTTGCTTACCACCTTTTGGACAATTGCATATTATTGGACTATATATTCTTTGAAGCTGTTTTTATACTCAATAAAGTAGTTAGCCTTCCGTACGTCTCTGTGTGTGTGATTAAGGGGCCCGCTAAGTCCGTGATCGTGACAAGGACCAGTCATGTCTGGTATTCGGATTTGCAGCTGACCTGTAATTGCTCTGAATTTACCTATGTAACAGCCCAGCCCCCAAGTACACTTCAAGAATCAGCTGTTGGATTAGTAAAAGGATATCTATTCAGCTGCCAATTGGGGTATAAAGAGAAGGTTGCTTCCATTTTCCTCCCAGTAGCAAGTCAGCTTGCGACAATCAGAAGCCAGGATGGACATTGCAAATCCTTTCAGTCTGTCACAATGCTGGGTTCTGGCCCGGCCCCTTAATCACACACAGAGAGACAATGATCAATTAACTATTTATTGAATAATAAAGAACAGGTGAAAAAGTAGAATGTCCAAGTAAAAAGCAATTAGTCCAAAATGGTTAGCAATAATTGTCCAAGTAAAAACAGGAATCTCTTAAAGCAAAGTCCATAAAAACACAGCGAATCAAAGCAAAACAAGGTCTCCGTAGGTCAAGGCAAGGCGAGCAGCGTAGCCCGTCATCATCGGTTAAGAGCTTAGGTGTTCAGTTGGACTCCCTGCTGACCATGGAGGCCCAGGTCTCCGCGGTCTGCAGGGGGTCCTTCTACCACCTACGACAGGCTAGGCGACTGGCGCCCTACCTGTCCAGGAACGACCTGGCGACGGTAATCAAGCGACGGTCATCTCGAGACTAGACTACTGTAACGCCCTCTACGTTGGCCTTCCCTTGTCGACACTTCGGAAACTCAAGCTAGTGCAGAATGCCGCGGCACGCCTGCCAATGCTGTGGAACTCTCTGCCAGACAGTGTCCGAGCCATCTCGGAATTAACCCCTTTTAGAAGGGCCTGTAAGACTGCTCTTTTCGAACTAGCATTTACCTAGCCCAAATGGATGATATGCGGTATGCCTTTTGTATACTCCTTATACATCCCCTGCGCCTCGTGACTTGCTGAATGTGAGTTTTAACTGTGTTATGTTTTTTTAATTGTAGGGCAGCGAGTCTGTGACTTGGCTGTCCATGTGTATTTTTACTGTCACCCGCCCTGAGCCTGTAGGGAGGAGCGGAATACAAAATTGAAGAAATAAATAAATAAATAAATAAATAAATAAGGTCCAAGGTAGCTTCTTGGCAAGGCAAGCCAACGATGGCTTCAAGGATCATGAACGCTACATTTCCTTCAGATCAGAAGTGGCCATCCAACTGAGGATCCGTCCCCACAGGACGTATATTTAAGTTCCTCCTTTGTGATACCAGCGCCGCTCTAGGCTTCATCTCCATTCCTTTCTATTGGCCTCGATGCTTCTCCTGCGGTCAAAGCTCCTTCCCTCCCGAGCCACAGCTGTCTCACTATCTTCATGAGAAACCTCCTCCCTTTCTGTTTCCATCAACTCATCCCCCGTGGGTTCCCAGATTCGCTCCTGGGAACCTCTTCCACCTGGTTTCCTCATACGAGTTATCTGAATCTGGGTCAGACTGACCTTCCTCGTCCTCGTAGGCCTCGGGCCAATCATCTTCCCATTGCAAGCGCTCTGTAGGAGATGCAGGCCCATTGGCCCCATCATCCATTTCACCTGAATCCCCATCAATCGGGTCCAAAGCAATTGGGACCCCCGGGGCATTCCCTGCCCCCCTCAGCTGATCTGGAGGCTGGGTTGCTACACAGTCTCATGGCCAGGAGGTGAAAACATTTTCCTTGCATCTCACCAGTGAAACCGAGCTCTTTCCTCTGATCCAGTTGCTGGCCCTTTACGTGGACTAGGGCAGGGGGGCAGGAGACGTTACTTAGTAATGTTGTCTTTATTAAATAGTGTAAAATTCTGGAATGTTAATTGTTTCTCCATATTTGTAAAGGCAGAATGGGTTTCTCCAAGATTACCTTTGGGAACCCAAAGGAGACGTCACCTAGCTGCCTCCTTCTGATTTGATTATTTAGAGATATGGTCATAGAGGCATGCTGGAGGATTTATAAATTGCTAGAGAGGTGTTCTCTCAGATAAAAAAGCATAGGTTTTTTTTAACTCACAGTTTTGTATTTTCACAGGGATCTTGTGTTCCTAATCCCCGTAAATACAGAGGGCTGACTGTACATCCAAAACACCTGTTCTTATGGGAGGAAGAAACATCAGTAGCTGTCGCCCCCCTGGGCCCTTGGGACCTGACCTGACCGGAAAGACCACACAGCAGCTATGGTACAACGGGTTTTATTTAGAATAGGTAAGTATAGGAAAGAGCCTGAGGCAATATAAGGCCTCCAGGTAGCAGCAATCAACAGGAACGGTAGCAAGTATATAATCCGCACCAAAGGATCCCAAGCGGAGGGTAAACAGGAACAAGCCGGATGCAATGGAAAGTCTCAAAGGATCCCTGCTGAATACAGAGGCAGGGAACAGCTCCTCAATAGCAATAAAGTTCTGTAGAAATAAACCCTTTGCAGGAACAACACTGGATCAGCACGTAGTCGTGGCAGTGAGCAAGGAACAAGGCACAACGCAGGATCAAGTCAGCCCGGTGTTAGCTGGCTGGCACAAGCTTTCTGGAAGGCCCGATGCGGCCTTTCTTCCAGTAGTGTCTCCTTAGTGCGCCGTTGGTACGAGATGCCCGCAATGGGCATCCTTTGGCAATTATAGTGTTCACTGGCTTTGATCTATGTACGTCGAGTGTCAAGTTCCATGATTGATGGTCATCCATATGTTATGATACCTCAGTCTTTCAGGAATGCACAGCTCACATCTGGGCAGAAGGGAGGCAGACTCTCGGCTCCTTCGGAGCGCTTCGCTATCAGGGAGGCTGGTTGGTACAACCTTGAGCTGCCTATGTTATGCATTCATCCCTAGCTTCTCACGGGAAAGGCCGGGAGGCCCAGGGCAAGGTTTGAGAGTGTAACAAGCTGGCTTGGATAGCTCCTTGATGCCATGACGGCAGAAGGTCCGCTCAAGCAAAAGTGATGCATGAGGCCCTTGAGGGCCAGCAAGGCTGCCTTCTTTCACCTCCGCCAGGCGAGGAGGTTGGCCCCCTATCTCTCCCGGAATGACCTGGCCACGGTGATCCAAGCCACGGTCATCTCGAGACTGGACTACTGTAACGCGCTTTACGTTGGCCTGCCTATGTCGTCGATCCGGAAGCTCAAGCTGGTGCAGAACACCGCCGCCCGGCTCCTGTCTGGGGCCCCAGCAGGTTGCCGAATAACTCCAATCTTGCGGGATCTGCACTGGCTGCCTATTGAGCACCGGGTCGCCTTCAAAGTGCTGGTTCTTACCTTTAAGGCCATTCACGGCCTGGGGCCAGCGTATCTGAGGGACCGTCTTGCCCTATATTGTCCACCGAGATCACTGCGGTCTGAAGAGACCAACCTGTTGGCAGTCCCATCTGCCAAAACAGCCCGTCTAACATCTACTCGCCGGAGGCGTTCTCAGTGATAGCTCCTACGCTTTGGAACGCCCTCCGGCTGAGGCCAGAGCCCTGAGGGACCTGCTCCCCTTCAGACGGGCCTGCAAAACCCATCTGTTTAGGCAGGCCTTTGGGGAGTAGGCCCCTACACCGCTGCTGTTTTAATCTGCCATTTTAATCTGTTTTAACTGCTTAATTGTATTTTTTGTTTTAAATTGTATTACTTGTACTTTGTTTTTATGCTGTCCCCTGGCACGGGCCAGTGGTTTGTGAGCCGCCGCGAGCCCCTGGGAGTCGGCGGCGTAGAAATCGCAATAAATAAATAATAAATAAAATAAAGGTGTGACAGTAGCTTTGCTCTGCTGATTGGAAAGGTGGCCTTTGAAAGTCACAAACTATAGGTGGCGAGACATTCCAAGCTCTAGTCTTATGTTAGTAAAACCTCACCCCCAATTATTTTTTGATTTGTAAAGAAAAATAGAAGTTTCCCTGTTTTCCTCAAAGAGATTATGTTTCTCCCCCAATTCTTAAGAAAAGGAAGCTAACTTTGTCTTTTCTCTTCCTGCTGCATTTAACTTTTCTACCTCAGAGCTCAGATTACTTTTTTTAATCAAAGCAGTAATGGAAGAATAGTCCTCACACTCAAATGCAATCACATTTAATCATATTTAATATCCTTATTTCTCAGCTGATCAGACTTTGAAAATTTGATTGCTTGAGTTTGATTTAAAACTTAAGGTAAGT
Organism: Anolis apletophallus; assembly: GCA_030556195.1. Lineage (NCBI taxonomy): Eukaryota > Metazoa > Chordata > Lepidosauria > Squamata > Anolidae > Anolis > Anolis apletophallus. The sequence continues at coordinate 5,761,435 of JARBWK010000002.1, read as the reverse complement.
CAAATCCAATAAAGAAGTATATTTTTGTTGGTACTCTGTTAAAATCACATAGCTTTCTTTTTGGTTCATTCATTCAACTTCTGGTTTCTTTATGTCTTTTCTTTTTAACTCAGCATTAAGTGTGTGTGCGCGCACACACATTTGTGTGTAGAGGAAGTGTTTGAGAATTCTAACTGAGCCAGCTTCAAACATCTACCAATGACTGACAAAGGTGAGAAATAAAATTAGTTTATATACGGTAAGATTATATAAAACAAAATGTATACATACATACAGCTTTTGTTATTTTACCAAATACGTATCTGGGACCAATCGTGATTAAAATGACTGAAAACTTCAATTGTGCGTATGCATATATTCATCTTCAAATCACCTGTTGACTTCTGTTGATACTATGGTTCTCATAAGTTTTCTTATTAGGCAAGGAATTGCTCCCAAACCAGTGAAATAATGAGTCAACACAATAGTGTGGGTTAAACTATGGACAGTAGGGGTGGATATCTCCTATTTAAATACTTCGTTTTCTGTTAACTTTTCATATTTGAAATTATTTTGACCTTATATCAACCCTTGGCTTCCAACCCGGAAGTGAAGTTTCAAAACCAAACGGGGATCGCCATTTTTTGTAAAGGTCACGTTATTAGGTTGTTTTTTTCCCTCCTCTGTTCTCAACTTACGAGAGGAGACTGGAGGGCAGCAGCATCCCCCTTTCTCCTCTCACCAGCTGAGAGCAAGCCTTGTCATGGTTTATTTCCTTGGCAGGGGAGGAGGAGGATGAGCGTCAGCCCCTCCTCCTCCCCTGCCAAGGGAATAAACTGGGGCAAGCCTTGTCGCGGTTTATTTCCTTGGCAGGGGAGGAGGAGCGTCAGCTGATCAATGTGGCTAATGGTACATTCAAACCTGCACCCAACATACAATAGTTCCTTCTCCCACCCTGGACATTACTCCACAGATATATGAACATGCAGAAAGAAGCCAGACTTTTCAACTGCAAGGCCATTCAATTCTGATCGATGTGGCCAATAGGACATTAAAAAAATGCACCCAGACAAGAGCTCCTTTTCCCATCCTGGCATAATTCCAGAGATATAAACTGGCAGAATGGAAGCACACAGAAATTGAAGCTGCAAGGCCATTCAATGCTGATCAATGCGGCCAAGCAGATGAACTCCTCGCAGTCACAGATGGCTTTGGCGGGAAATGGCTGTCAAAGCCTCCTTCTGGTTGTCTTCCCTCGTGGCTCATTTTCACGCACCGCCGCACGCTCCAAAAGCACATGCACGGGCCAGGTGCCCGCCCCCTCCTTTGCTCTGCTGCCCTCCTTCTCCCTCCCTCCTCAGGCCATGCTGCGACGGCACTGAGGATGGAGGCCGGGGAGTCATCTCAGGGGGCAGCTTGACGAAGGAGAAGATGCGCCATGTGGAAGGAAGGTGCGCCGCGCGAAAGTAGCGCCACGCAGAAGGAAGGAGTGCTGCTTGGAAGGAAGGTGTTGCACGATCGACCTGCTTTGGCACTGTGATTGACTGGTCGATCGCGATTGACTTTGTGGGCGGCCCTGGTCTAGAACATACATATGTACTAGGGCTGTGCAAAACTATCATTAGTCCTCGTAAATCTTTAGTAATTTGTTAGATTCATGGAAATAAATAGCTATTAAGAAACATGCAGGAAAAGGGGAGAAAAAAAGAAGAATCAAAACACTCACCAATAATTTTTGTTAAGATACTGTGACATTTGGAAGTCTCTCAAAGTCAGTTTAATTTTCAGTTTAATTTTATATATACCGTGTGTGTGTGTGTGTGTGTGTCTCTCTCTCTCTCTCTCTCTCTCTCTCTCTCTCTCTATATATATATATATATATATATAGTTCTCAATGTGCACATTGCCTAAGAATGCTATTTCCTATCCTAATATCTGAAACCAATCCTGTCATATTCCTAGGGGATCACTCGCGGCTGAGTATGATAATCTTCTAAGGGTAGAGTTTTGGCAGTGGGCCCATAAGTGACTGTAGAAACCTATTTTGGATCTACATGATCTGCCACAATGAGGACATACATTTCCAGTTAGAAGGTAGTCCCAACAAGGATTTGCTTGACACACTTTCCTTTTGACACGCTTCTCCTCCTCAAAATCCACATCACTGTTGGTAACAGCTGATCTCCAGCTGCAATACTTCTCAGTTCTTGGTGTTTATGCCACATTTTTAAAGGTTAGCTTCAAGCCCCTCTTTAAGTCTCTTTTGTTGTCCATTCCATTTTCCATTCTTGAGCTTTGGGAGACAGTGCCTGGGCATTTGGACCATGTGAGCAGTCCAGCAAAGTTGATGGTGGAGGATCATCACTTCAGTGCTGGTAGTCTTTCCTTCTTCCAGAACACTGATGTTTGTCTGCCTGCCTTTCCAAGAGATTTTTCAAAAGCAACGCTGATGGCATCTTTCCAGAAGTTGAGAGAGATGTTGTAGACAGTCCATGTTTCACAGGCATACAACAGAGTTGGAAGAACAATAGCTTTCTAAGCAAGCATCTTGAGATCCCGATGAATGCCCTGATCCTTAAGCACACTCTGCTTCATTTGAAAAAATGCTGTATTCGCAGAGCTCAGATGGTGTTGTACTGTATACTGTACCTAGTGAATGGTTAGCAGAGACCCCATTCACTATTTTTCTAAACATATTATACTGTATATTGATGTTTTAATGTGCAGCATTATTCTCTACCTTCATGAAATAATCTGTTCTTAGCTTACAGACTTCTTAGTGGTTTTGTAAAGTGAAAAACTGCATCCATTGTGTCAGACCTCCTTTTGATGTACAGCATGCACGCCATTATGAATGGTCACACGGGTGTTCAAGATCAGAGCTTCTCAAGAACAATCCAAATTGAGCTCCTGGTTACAAGCCTGCTGGGAGCATGTGAGTGTTTAAAAGCCGGCTTTCTAGCAATATTCTACTTAACCAGTAAGCATGTTGGGAGCAAAGACCAGCCTCTAAACCCTCTAAACAGGACATTGTTTTCTGGTTTGTGCTTCCAATGGCATGAATGGCACAATTATGCTTTCCGTGGAAAAAAAACAGATTGTAAAACCTGACCCTTTCAATTCCAGCTACATGTATAAAACTTTTATTTTTCAAAAAAAAGTCACTTTAGGTTTTTTTGTGTGCGTATAAATAGTAAAGCAGACATATAAAGTTTGAACCTAAAGTTTTCAAAGCAGAGCTGTTCAAATGTTTTTATGACTCTCCTCTGCTGTGTTTTCCTGTTCAGCAGCCTTTAAGTATTGTGCTTGTGGCACTCGTGCTGGATTTGCAAATCAACACTCCCTCTAGGGTTTTATGGACACCAGTGATCATCAGTCCTTGGGCCCATCTGCATCTACCGGATAAAAATTTGTAGTCTTCATGGATAACCAGTTGAACAAAAGCCAACATTTTTGATGCAGCAGCTTAAAAAGCCAATGGGATTTTGGGCTGCATCAAAAGGAGTATAGTATCTATCAGGGTTGCCCAGGAAGTCAATTGCGATCGACTCGTCAATCGCAAGTCCAAATGCGATCGATCGCAGCCGGATGGGGTGCTTTTGCCCTGCACGTGTGCTTCTTCCAGCCGCGCAGCACTTCTTCTGGCCACGGGGCATTGCGGGAGGGAGGGAGCGCACGCTCCTGCAGCCCCCTTCCGGCCTCACAGCACTTCTTCCAGCCACGGGGCATTGCAGGAAGGAGGGAGCGCGCGCACCTGCCGCCCCCTTCCGGCCGCGTGGTGCTTCTTCCAGCCGCGGGGCATTGCGGGAAGGAGGGAGCGCGAGGCGGGGCCTTCCTGCCTCTCTCTCACCGGAAGAAGCGCCGCGCGAGTGGAAGGCGGTGGCAGGAGCGCTCGCTCAGTGGTAGGAGCATGCGGCAGGTAGATCTTTTCGACTTGGTTGTATTAAAAGTAGCTCACATGCTGAAAAAGTGTGGGCACCCCTAGTCTAGATCGAAGGAAGTCATGGTGCCTTTGTATTTTGCTTTGGTTAGGCCTCACCTGGAATATTGTGTCCAATTCTGGGCACCACAGTTCAAAAGAGATGTTGACAAGCTGGAAGGTGTCCAGAGGATGGTGACTAAAATGATTAAAGGTCTGGAGACCATGCGCTACAATGAGCGTCTTAAATAACTGGTTATGTTTTAGCTTGCAGAAGAGAAGGCTGAGAGGAGACATGATAGCCATTTATAAATATGTGAAAGGAAGTGGACTTGTTTTCTGTTGCTCTTGAAACTAGGACTGGGGGCAATGGGTTCAAACTACAGGAAAGGAGGTTCCACCTGAACATTAGGAAGAACTTCCTGACTTTAACAGCTGTTCAGCAGTGGAACTCCCTGTCTTGGAATGTGGTGGAAACTCCTTCCTTGGAAACTTTTAAAGAGAGTCTAGATGGCTATCTGCCAGGGATACTTTGATTGTGCTTTTCTTGCATGGCAGGAGGTTGGGCCAGATGCCCCATGTGGTCTCTCAACTCTATTGTGCTACGATTCTATGATAAATCTGTAAACAGCTCTGGAGGTGCTACAATACAATTTGGGAGCAACCACAGAGCCTTTTGACCATTCATATTGGAATAGCTGCCATTACATCACTGGGAGAAAGAAACTCTTTGCCAAAGTTTTGCTGGCAACATTGCATTTTTGGTCATATGGCTCAGTTCTTGAAATTTCATCAACAGAAGTTTGATATCACTGGGAGATAGTTGCTTGCTGGTGACAAAAACACAATGACAAAAACCATTGGTGGTGTGGGCAATTGATGAAACTACATGAAGTTTATCATATTCTTTGGTGAGCCCCCTTGGGCCCTAATCTGGAGAAAGCTGATATGCAAATTGAATAAATACATCATTAAAAATAAATAATGCTGAAAGGGGCTGTAACTATGATTTACTATAATACCAGGTCCTATAACTGGGAGATCACAATCACATATAGTTTTACTTCTCTGTGTTTCTAATAATGGGGTTCATTAATGTACTACACAGTTCTGAAGGGCATGCCCTATCTTTGCAACAAGTGGCAAACCTTGCAACAAGTGTGTAGGTTGCAGTTATTGCATTCCATGGAATCCATGTTCAGATATTCAGTCATGGAAAATAACTCGAATTCTACCTAATGCGAATGGAGCTCCTGGCAATGTGGCACACAATCAAGTGGTAAGAAGATGCCATTGCTTCATGTTTTGAAGGTGCTGTGGCATCGCTGTGGGATAAAAAAGCAGAGTGAAAAAAAGCAGTCATGTGGCAAAATTGTGTCAACTTAGTCATTTCTGTACTGTCCCTGATCAGTCCCACAATGAAAAGAATTTATTTATTTTATTTATTTATTTGTTCCATCTTGTATTCCGCCCCTCCCTGCAGGCTCGGGGCGGATAACATCATAAAATTCGGCAGGCATGTACATCCATGTCGCCATACAATAAAATGCAACATAAAACATACAATAAAACAAAATACAATAGGTCCCGAGATTAAAATTATGTGCATGCCATGGCATTCCCTGAACCAGGGTGCTGATTAGGAAGATGAGTACATTCGGCTTACTCGCCTAGCCGAAGGCCAGTCTGAACAGGGCGGTCTTACAAGCCCTGCGGAACGGGATGAGCTCCGTGGGCAGCTCGGACGTCGTCCGGGAGAGAGTTCCAGAGTACCGGAGCCGCCACAGAGAAAGCCCTTTGCCTGGTAGCAGACAGGTGACAGGCGCGGACCGATGGAATCAGGAGCAAATTCGACTCCTCAGAACGTAGTGATCTCGGGGGAATGTATGGGGCAAGGCGGTCCCTCAGGTACGCAGGCCCTAGGCCGTGTAGAGCCTTAAAGGTTAACACCAACACCTTGAAGGCAATTCGGTACTCAATAGGCAGCCAGTGCAGCTGCCGGAGGATGGGCGTGATGTGCTCCCTTACCGACGTTCCCGTCAGCAAGCGAGCAGCGGCATTCTGCACTAGCTTGAGTTTCCGAACTGTCGCCAAGGGAAGGCCAACGTAGAGGGCGTTACAGTAGTCTAATCTCGAGATGACCGTCGCTTGGATCACCGTGGCCAGGTCGTCCCTGGAAAGGTAGGGTGCCAGTCAGTTAGACAAGAGGGGAACAAGGATGCTATTCCATGGCACAATAGTGAGAGGATTCAAGACTATGTGATGTGATATCCACCTACCGACACAGAAACACAAACCACAACAAAAGGGACAAAGAAGTGCTGAAGGATAAGGGACTAAAAGCAAAACAGAAAGGTTGGAGGGAGCCATGGCATTGGTGCCCTTAAAAGTTAGGTGTTTTTTTGTTTTTGTTTTTTTAAAGAAACACACAGTAAAGATACTGAACTGAACTTGGAAAACACACTTTCCTCACATCTACTTAGAAGTCAGGTCAGGTTCCACCCCACCTCGCTGCTGTTTCTCAATATCGCACATTAACCTCCAGTCCATGATAAATATGCATTGGCTCATATTGTTGCATAAACATTTCTTTAATGGCAAATTGAGGGTAAACAAAACACAAGTTAAAGTGAAATTGAAAGCCCTGATGGGACTTATTTATCATTTATAGGAATTTATTAATCACACAGATACTAAAACAAAAAAAAAATATTTTGTTATATATACAGCAAGCCACGGTCTATCAAGAATATTTCAGCCAATTACTATGACCTGTAGTACTGTTATTCAAATTTAGGAATAATATGGAATTGACATATTCTTGTTTGGGTTGAATCAAAGTATCAAGCTGTAGCTGAAGTTACAGAATGTTGAATGCTCCCAATATATCTACTTATGTATCTTATCCCCCGGTGACATGAATTAGTTGTAACTAGAGCATTACCTCCAACATTTCACAGATGAAAATGGAGATACATGTGGTGAAAAAACAAGAGTGTAGGGAAAATGGTAGGATTTATTTGCCAGTGACCACTTCTCATCAGGACTATTCCTACCCCCAAAGATTGCAGGCATTGAATGAATGGGTATGACGTTGGTTACTAGAGAAAGTGTGACTATCCTTTGGTGTATCGAGCTCCTGGGGCTCAGAGTGAGAGCTCTTCCAAATTACTTGATTCAGTGGCAGACTGGGCCCTGAGGTTCCTCAGACTTGTGCTGGGGGACTTTAATGTACCTAGCTTCATACTGGATTATATGGTCAGTACCTAAGGAGACATATGCAAGAGAGTGAAAACGTGGCTTTGTGACCAAGCCTTTAAAGAACTTGTGCAATAGATAGACTTGGTGTCGAGACTCCCACAGATGGCTCAAAGACACGCCAAGCTAGCAAAAGTATTTACAGTTTATTTTCAACAAAACACAGCCACAGTCCGGCATAAAAGGAACCCACACCCCAAAAAAGCCCATAAACAAAAACAGGGAAGACGTCCGTCTTTTGAAGTCCTTGGCTTTATTCCGGCTCGAAGTCTGTTGAGATGCGAAGACCCGTCCGAGAAGGAAAGGAAGAGTACTTCTCCAATTCCAGGAGAGCAACACAGGAAAAGACCAAACAAAACGCGGTAGTCAAGCTTCCTGGGAATCAGGAACTACGACACAAGAAACAAGAGCACCAAATACAGGAACCAGCAACCCACCAGCAACACCTTGGCCGACCGCAGAGTCCCAAATCCCCAGGCCTTACTTTAATACCCTTACAAATCAGAGTCATCAGACTCCCCACCCAACTCTGCCCCATTCCCTAAGCTGCAGCACTGGGTGTGTTCCTCCAATCTTCCCACCTTTGCTGAGCAGTTAAAGGACCCCAGTCCGATTCAGCATTCCCACTAGGCCAAGCAGGGTCACTTGAAAAGCCAAAAAAGGAGCTTTCGCTGGACTCAGCATTTATCACATCCCTGACATCTTGCACCAGGGCTGAGTCCAGCTCGGTATCACTCTCTTCTGAGGGTAACTCTACGTCAAACCCCTCAAAAGTATCATCACTGGTAGGCTCCCTAAGTATTTGTCGGACCTTTCTCCTGTGCTCTGCCTCTTCCAAACTATCAGCACTTGCAGCCCTTTTCCTCCCAGCTGAAGTCATTCTGCCAAAACCTCCCTCTTCCAGTGACATGTCCAACGCAGTATCCTCCTCCGAGTTACTACCTGTAGCAACTACAGGCTCAGTTTGCTCAACTACAACACTTGGAACAATGTGCAATGACTATTAAAAGGGCCCAGATTATGCTTGTGGAATAACTCTTAAGGTATTATTTTTAAATGTTTTAATTGTTTTAATGTACTTTAAAATTTTATTTTAATATTTATTTAAGTGTACATTGTGTTTTAGAGCATCAAATTGTTGCCTGTATGTAAAACCGCCTTGAGTCCCCCCAGGGCGAGAAAGGTGGGGTAGAAATGTTGTAAATAAATAAATATGTTTCTGGACATATTGGACATACAGCAGGCATCAGGACATTCAGATGGACCTATAATATATCCACCCACAAGACTCCTTTTCATCCTGGCCATCCCTCTCCTGACAGGGCTATTTTGTGGCTAAAGAAGAGTGAGAGAAAGATGAAAAACATCTGGCTGGGTAATGATAACCAGTTGAACAAGAGCATCATGTCATTGGATCTCTACAGTTCAAGAATCTGTCATCTCAAGACTAGACTACTGTAACGCTCTTTACATTGGCCTACCCTTGTCCGTGATCTGGAAACTTAAGCTCGTCCAGAATGCTGCTGCTAGACTTCTCATAGGAGTTCCTGTGTGATGTCATATAACACCTATCTTGCAGCAGCTTCACTGGTTACCGATAGAGCACCGGATCACCTTCAAGGTGATGGTATTAACCTTTAAGGCCTTACATGGTCTAGGGCCAGTGTATCTGAGGGACTGCCTTACCCCCTACCAACTCTGGAGATCACTTCGTTCTGACGACCTGAACCTGCTGGAGGTTCCCAGTTTAAAAATCATCCGCCTAGCATCGACTAGACGCAGAGCATTTTCCGCTGTGGCCCCATCGTTATGGAATGTTTTGCCAGTCGAAGTTCGGGCCCTGCGGGATCTTTTGCCCTTCCGCAGGGCTTGCAAAACCCACTTATTCTGTCTGGCATTTGAATGTGGTTTTTAACTTGAAAATTGTTGATGGTTAAATTGTATTTGGGAGTTTTATGATTATGCTGTTATATTGTTTTGTTTTGTTGTAAGCCGCTCTGAGCCCTCGGGGAGTGGCGGCATGTAAAATCAATCAATCAATCAATCAATAAACAAACAAAAGAATCCAAGAAGTTCAAATTTCATCAACCTATAGCAGGCCCGTATTAACGTCTTTTGGCACCCTAGGCCAAAAAATACCCCGCCCCCAGGGCACTGCTGCTTCTGTCCGCCTCCTCCCGCAACTGGAAGTTGGTTGCGGGAGGTAGAGGCTACGGAAGCCACATGGCACCAACCCCAGCCGTGTGGCTTCCATCTACCTCCTCGTGCCCTCCTTCCAGTTGCGGGAGGAGGAGGAGGAGGAGGAGGCAGACGGAAGCCCCACGGCCGGTGCCGGTGCCGTGCGGCTTCCGTCTCCTCCTCCTTCTGCGACCAAAAGGAGGGTGAGAGGAGGAGGAAGTCCCACCTCCAGGGCGCTGCTGCCCCGGCTGTGCGGCTTCCGTCCGCCTCCTCCTCCTCGCCGCCTGGCCTGCCCCCTTGCAAAGGAAGATGGTGGCGAAAAGGAGGAAGGGAAGCCCGCTGGCAGGCATGCACACGCGGCAGGAGGAGGGTACTTCTGCCTCCTCTGCCATGGTGGAGGAGGCAGAGGAGCCCTCCTCCTGCCGTGCGCGCATGCATGCATGCCCGCCAGAGGCCCCAGAGGGGCAGGGCTTCCCTTCCTCCTCCTCCTCCTTGCCGCCTCCTTCCTTTACAAGGGGGTGGCCCAGGCGGGTGATGGTGAGGGGAGGGCACCATTCCCTCCTCCCCGCCCCCTCACAGTGCTCTCCCCCCACCCTCTTTCGAGGTATGATGACTCTCTCTCTCTCTCTCTTGGGAGAGGGCGGGGGGAGAGCGCTGCGAGGGTTTTTAAATATATATATATATATATTTTTTTGCTTGATCTGCCGCCCCCTAGGCCTACGCCCATAGGCCATGGCCTAGGGTGGCCTTATGGATAATCCGGGCCTGACCAATAGTCACATAGATAGATGTGTCTCGACCATCCCCTATTTGTTATAAGTAAAACTTTTTTTCCCAAACTCTGACTTTTTTCAAGAAAAACCCACTGACTGCTTTGACCTGAGCTCTTTTTAAGAAATAAACTTAAATCAGATTGAGTGTGGAATGAGAACAAACATTTCTTTTTCTTCTTCTTCGAATGCTGATAAGGAGGGGGGGGGGAGGAATAATGTTTCAAACAGAGCAAGTTACCCCTTTCACCCATAGCATGTATTTCTAATTCTTGTTCTTAACAGGTTTCTACTTTGTGTGTATTTTTCTTTTTTTAAAAAATAGCAAACAAGACAACACCAAGAGCATTGCACGTTGGGAGTTTTGCCCAGTAGTACTCTGTATAACTTTGATGGGGGTAAGCAATATGACAGCTTCCATTCCTTTGTCAAAGGAAAGGGGTGAAGACTTCATTTACTTCAAGTCATGGGTGTAATAGATTAAACTGGAGAATCCATTTCAGTCAGGGAAGGTTGGATGCTGATGAAGTTATGAGCTCCCTGCACCTTTTAAAATGAAATATTTAAACAAGTGGAACTTTAACGTGGTTGATGCATTAAGCCAACACGAGATGTAAATCAAACAACACCTAAATGTCCTTTAACAAAGTCAATTACCTTATATAAGCTTAACAGAGATGGAGCTCCTTTATCCTGCACATCTGCCATTTTTCCCCCTACAGAGATAAAGACCTTTCCATAAAGGCAGAATATTATTTATAACCCCTTGGTGTTGTGCCATAAATTACATGGCACCCTTTAAAAAAATTAAATGACAAATGCTCTAAATATATAAACAAACAAACAAACAAGATGCATTTCGTATTGGTGGGGTTGGTGTTGCAAAGAGGAAGTATCTTTGGGAAACATCAACTCCATTCCTGAAATCATCTAAGTTAGATTACGTAGATACCCATCTATGAAAATACTTCTAAACTTAATCTGTCGGGACTTCAAAGCGCCTGTAAGCAAACAGTGAGATTTGCATTAGATTTTTGACTTTGAAATCCATTATTGTAAGTTCCTTGCTGACTTTGATGTGCTGCCTTCTTTTTTTACACCTCTGAAAGGAAGGTGTAAAAAGGCAGAGTATTAGTTTATAGATGTTCGCAGACTGTTTTTCAGATAAGACCCATTTAAATCTCTTTTGAAGGTCAATCCCACTGCTTATCATTCAAGAAGTAATAATAAGAGAAAGGCTGCCTTGACAAAAGTCTGCCTTAAAACGCAAAATGGCAGGGATGGATTGAACTTACTTAACTTTTGACCTAGAGTGGTTTTGGTTTTTAAAATGTTTTGGCTCGGCAGTGCTCCCATTCAGGTGGGGGGGGGGGGCAAGGCTTAGGAGTTTGATTAGGAGAGAATAATATTTCCCAGTTATTTCTATATGAATTGTGTTAAACAAAGCATCTGACTTCTGCCTGCGTTCAGCACCACTCTGTAGACCAGGGCTGTCCAACTGGCGGCCCGGGGGCCGTACACTGCCCCCGAGCCCCTTCCCTACGGCCCCCTAACCCCCTTGCAAGACACCAGTTTGTTTTTAAAAAAAAGGGAAAAAAAAATTCAAAAAATTTCGTCCTTGGGGGAGGGGCGGGGGCGGCGCAAGTGAGGAGGAGGTGGAGGGAAGCCACGTCAGATGCCCTAGGGGCGGGACTTCCCCCCGACCTGTTCCTCGCTCGCGCAGGGCCGCTCGCGGGCTTGCGCGCCAAGGCGGGATCGGGCGAGCCGCCCTCTGCCGTGTCTAAGCTCTTGCAGCGGCTGCGCTGAAGGAAGGTAAGCCCCTGCGGGAGCTTACCTTCCTTCAGGCGCAGCCGCTGCAAGAGCTAGGGACACAGCGGAGGGCGGCTTGCCGATCCCGCCCTGGCATGCAAGCCCGGTCTCTTGCGCGACCCGCCCCTTTTCGGCCACACAGGACGCTGGGCATGCGCACCAGGGCGGGAGCGGCCGCCCCCCGCGAGCGGCCACGCCCTCCGCTCCGGCCCCCAAGGTGATCAGTCACCTAAATTCTGGCCCTTGGCCCAAAGAAGTTGGACAGCCCTGCTCTAGACTTTTGAGGACTGAGTGAGCCAATGGAAAGATGATTTGAATTCTCCACAATTTTCACAGTTCACCATTATAGCACTACCACTCCATTTTAATCACCATGGCAATATCCTATGGAATTTTGGGGTTGACATTTCAGGGAGAGTTATTTAGAATTCTAAACTCTAAACTATCTAGTCCGTGAGCTGCTTTTTGCTGACGATGCTGCCCTTGTCGCCCATTCAGAAGCAGCTCTGCAGCGCCTCACATCCTGCTTTGCAAGAGCTGCAGAGCTGTTTGGGCTGGAATTCAGCCTGAAGAAAGTGGAAGTTCTCTACCAGCCTGCATCACAGGAAGAACACCATAATCCCCACATCAGCATAAGCAACTCTGTGCTTAAGTCCATTCAGCAGTTCACCTACCTGGGAAGCATCATCTCTTCAGACGCCAAGATTGATAAAGAGATAGATGACAGATTAGCAAAGGCATAGAGTGCATTTGGAAGGCTTCACAAAAGAGTCTGGAGCAACAAGCACCTGAGGCTAAGCACCAAAATCAGTGTGTACAGAGCGATCGTACTGTCTATTCTTTCATATGGGTCTGAAACATGGGTCACCTATCACCAACACCTACGACTCCTCGAATGCTTTATCAGCGCTGTCTTTGCACAATCCTAAATATACACTGGACTGACTATGTGACTAATGTTGCTGTCCTTGAGCAAGCAGGGATCAGCAGCGTTGAGGCCATGCTATTGAGAACACAGCTGCACTGGGCAGGGCACATCTCTAGAATGGAGGACCACCGCCTTCCAAAGATACTACTCTATGGTGAACTCGCCACGGGTCAATGCAAGAGAGGCGCCCACATAAAGAGATATAAGGACTCCCTGAACAACATCTCAGGCTCGGCCAGATTGATCACCTACAATGGTCCATCCTGACCTCACATTGGGAGGCATGGAGACACACTATCCACAATCCTGCGGCCTCTTTTGAGAAGACACGCCAAACGGGTCTCGAAGAGAAACAACAATGCAGAAAGAACTGCAACTTGGAAACAACATCACCCAAGGAGACTTTCTGCTGTGCTTTCTGCAGCCGAACTTGCCTATCTCAGATTGGCCTTTTTAGTCATCAACGCACTTGTAAAAAGCGTGGGATGAGTCCTTCCTAAGAATCTTTAACCTATTTACTTACTTAAGTGATCCCTTGTAGCTCAAGGATGATGGTACTCCAAGTGTAGTGTCTTGATGGTGGGTCTGTAGGTGGCTCTGGAGACCTTTTCTTGATCTGCATGTTCTTCCGCAGTGAGGACATCGGTTTCCAGATGGTCCCAGTCAGGGTTGGCTTGATGTGCCTTCCTCTTGGCACGTTTCTTCCTTTTACCCTCAATTCATACCTCTTCGAATTTTGCAGCACTGCTGGTCACAGCCGACTTCCAGTTAGAGCACTAAAGGGTCAAGGCTTCCCAGTCCTCAGTGTCTATGTCACAGTTTTTAAGGTTTGCTTCAAACCCATCTTTAAGTCTCTTTTCCTATCTGCCAACATTATGTTTTCCGTTCTTGAGTATAGGAACTGCTTTGGGAGACAGGGATCGGGCATTTGGACAACGTGGCCAGTCCAGCGGAGTAGATGGCATAGGAACATCACTTCAATGCTAGTGGTCTTTGCTTCTTCCAGCATGCTGATATTTGTCCGCCTGTCTTCCCAAGAGGTTTGCAGGATTTTTTGGAGGCAACCCTGATGGAATCATTCCAGAAGTTGAGTGTGATGTCTGTAGACAGTCCACATTTTGCAGGTATATAGCAGGGTTGGCAGGACAATGGCTTTTTAAACAAGCACCTTGGTATCTCTACTGATGTCCCGATCCTCAAACACACTGCTCGTTTCCCAAAATTAACCTATTATCATACAAGATTTATTACGGTCAATGACCAACATAATAACCTATTATCTATAAGGCTCTGCATGGCTCAGATCGTGCCTATTTAATGTGACCGCAACCCACCTCCCCCTGTATAAACCTGTTCAGGTCTTATGATGGGCTGGGGAGGCCCTCCTCTTGGTCCTGCCACCTTCGCAAGTGAGGCTAGAGGGGACGAGGGAGAGGGCCTTCTCAGTGATAGCCCCCCCCCCCAACCTCTGGAATGTCCTGCTCAGGGAGATTAGATAGGCATCCATCCTCATGGCATTCAGGAGGGACTTGAAGACTTGGTTATTTAAACAGGAATTTGACAGTGATTCGTCAACCTCTAGGATATGGATTTACAGTAGTAAGCCCCTTTTAGCACCTAGGAATAACTGTGTTTTTAAACTAATGTTCATAATTTATTATTAATTTTTGTTACTAGATTGTGATGTGTTTGGTGTTTTATATCAATTGATGTGTTATTAATTGTTTATTCCATTTTATGTGTTTTATTGTATTGCATTTATTGTATTATTTATGTTGTAAGCCACCCCAAGTCCTCTGGGGAGAGGGGTCGGGTTATAAATAAACATTATTATTATTTTTTATTATTATTTCTGGTCTTCATTTCAGAAAAAAATGTGATATTAAACCAACTAACAAAGAGGCTTGCATGACTGGGAACAGGGCTCATAACTCATGAAGTCAACTGTTAATTTCATATTTATTTATTTATTTATTTGTGGTATTTCTATACCGCTCTTTTTAACCCCTAAGTGGACTTAGGGCAGTTCCCAGTGTTGGCAACAATTCAATGCCAACAATAAAAAACCAGTATAAAACATCAAAATTGACCCTCCCCTGATCAAACATTAAACATTATTGAACACATCACATACAATAACATCACATATCCAGGTAGACTGGATGCTGGTGGCTCTTATGTCCGTGGGTAGAAAATACACTCCAGATTTTAATTCACTGGAGAATGAATGCAGTTTGACACTATTTTAAGTGCCATGGCTCAATACTATGGAATCATAGAAATTGTAGTTTGACGAGGCACCGGCATCCCCCATAGCATTACTGTATAGCATTTAGTGATGTCAAGCTGCATTAATCATATGATGTAGATCAGGGGTGCTCATTAAGTAGATCGCGATCTACTGGTAGATCGCGTAGGGCTTCCTAGTAGATCACAGGCAGGGTGGGAGGAAGGCTCAGTCCCGCCCCGCAGGCTCCCGACGCCGCCCAGGTGCAGAAGGAGGTTGGACTGGGTTGTCCTTGGAGGTCTCCTCCTATTCTAGGAACCCATTGTTGTTGTTGTTGTTGTTGTTGTTGTTATCAGAGGCTGAATGGCCATCTGTGAGGAATGCTTTGATTGTGTTTTTCCCTTATGGCAGAAGGAGGTTGGACTCGATGGCCCTTGGAGGTCTCCTTCTACTCTATGAACCTGTTGTTGTTGTTACTATTATTATTATTTAGTTGAATTCAGTCCTAAAATATATTATATGGCTCTCACTGAAATAAATTTCCAAATATTTTGCTTTTATGGCTCTCTGAGTAGTGGATAGGTAGATCATTTTGACTTGGTTGTTGTATAAGTAGCTCGCATGCTGAAAAAGTGTGAGCACCCCTGATGTAGATTCACTCTTAGATGCTGGACTCTACCTGCAAATTGTGTTCAGCACCTTGGATAGCTCCCTTAAAACAAAATTAAAGTCCAGAATGGATTAATCATTGCACTATTATAGCCAACTTTATGCAGTTGTGTCCTTATGCCATCCTCTGCTACAATATGTTCCACCCTCATTGTTGAGCTTAATGGAAACTTTATAAGCTACTATCAAGTCAAATAGGTTGGTTTGGCTTTCATAAAATGAAGCTGTTTATATTATTTTTTTTACAAATGCTCTTCCCTGACACTTTAGGCAAAGCTGGAACATTTGGAAAACTGTAAAATAGAAAAAGATTATGTTTGAAAGTGCTTCTGTTCCCTCCACATGCTGGGAAATTGAATTTCAGCATGAACTTCTTAAGCTGGCCTAGAAATATGAGATCATAATGTAGGTCAGGGCAAATAAGAGTAGTTTAGTCCTATTACCCTAAGCTTACATGCTTGCGTGTATGTCAAACATTAGATTTAGATAGTTAAAACTTTAACTCCTGAAGCAAAGATGAAGAATATCCAGGATCTGCTTAAATGAGTGTAAGCTTACATTTCTTAAATGCAAATGAAATAGGAACTAAGTCCCCCACTCTTAGGAGACTAGCTTAGTAACTTCAGCATATATAGTAAGATCAGCAATAGAAGAACGAGAGAGAAAACCTTATTTGAAAAATCTTTTCTTCCCTTTCTACTAAAGACTTCTGCTTCTACACACTATGGTTACAATCTTATATATGCTCACTTGGAAGAAAGCCCCTTAAATGCATCAGGACTTGGAAGTATACATTCGTACTATGTAAGCATTAAGCAAAACCCCGACAGTGGGTTCTTGTAGGTTTTTCGGGCTATATGGTCATGTTCTAGAAGAATGTCATTTTATGTTACAGTTGTCCCTCCACATTTGTGGCTGTGAATTTTGTGGATTATTATTTTTGAATTTTCTTTCTAGTAATTTCTAGGTCCTCTAGTATGGCTCTATGGTTAATTTCCTCCAGTCATGCTGGAGGACCTAGAGATTTCTAGAGAGAACACATCTCTAGAAATCACTAGGTCCCCCAATGCAATTCTGTAGTCAGCTTCCAGGAGAAGTTGACCATAAAGTCATTTATATTGGGGTCCTGTACCAGTGAATGTGGAAGGCTGACTGTATTTCATTTCTGCTTTCTTACATTAAATACCCAAAATTTATAAGAACATCAGCCCTAGCCTTACTCAACTGCCGAGTATGCCTACCCTGGTTGGGGTAAGTCTGGCCACACAAAGCAGGTGAACATACATTGAATGAAATATGCAGAATAATCACAGGGTGTCTTAAACCTACTAACTCTGCAAATCAGGGGGTTACAAGTAGAATGAGGTAAACTTATTTCAGTATCAAAAATATCTTATATTTCGAACAACACAAGTAGTAAGTTCAACACATTGAGAATAGATTGAGAGTTCAACACATTGAGTTCAACACACTGAGTTCAACACATTACGTTCAACACATTAAGTTCAACTCATCGAATTCAGCATAATAGTGTCCACTAGGACCAGGATTCATATATATCACAATATAAAAATGAAACTATGACAATAAATTTGTCTCAGAAATATAAAGAATAATCAGTCCAGGTAAAAGCGCTAAGGATCCAACCCAGATTGTCAGTACCTTATGTAAGGCATGGTATAGATCCAGGTGGAACGGAGGTAATCTGAGGAGTAATCTGAGGAGGGGGTCAATATATTTGATGGTAAGTCGCAATGTCACGGTCCAGAGTGCAGCAAGATAATATATATCTGATAAGGTCACATAGGAGTATTGTAAATCTAAGGTTCTATGGATAAAGGAGAATCACGTGATGGTAAACAAAGCTTCCGAATAGAGGACACCAAGGGGCGTTCCACGTGGGAGGTTGCCTATGGCTGGAGCTCTCTCCGGAGCCGGCTGCGGGCCGTTTCATCCCTTTTTGAGACTTCCTCATGGCCAGCGTTTCACAAATCGTGTCATCCTCAGAAGTAAAGAATCATGCAGATTGTGTCTATGGACGCAGAGGATGGACCATCCCATCCGATGGAAATGGTGTCTTAAACCTACACCTGTTGATAAACTCTACAAGCTAGCTGGCCTTGACCCCCCTCCCCCCGATGTGTGACGGGAAGTTGATGCTAAATGTGAGAGAAATAAGGTTGTGAAAGCCATCCACTACATGGCTATCAGCATTTTCCCAGTAGACTCAAATCAAGGAAAAGATTTATGAGAACTACCACTCCTCTTGGCATTCCCCAGCAACAGCAAGGGTATCCCTCTGGGCAGCTAAACCAGGAAATCCCAATTGGATAACCCCCCACGAGGGTCTTCCTCCAGGGGCAAACCAAGAATGGCCAACTTGGAAGTCCCTGAACAGACTCTGAAGTCAAAAGACAAACTAGTAAAATGGCACTACCTAAAAGAATCCAACACCTCCTGTGACTGTGGAGCAGAACAGACAACTCCGCATCTGTATGCTTGTCCACTATGCCCTTCCTCATGTATCGAGGAAGAATTGTTGGAGGCTACAGACAATGCCGTTGCTGTTGCCCATTTTTGGTCAAAAGATATTTAGCTGCCTGCGCTCCTTCTATTTTTATCAGTTTTATACTAATTTATGCAATGCTTTTGATACAAAATAAATAAATAAACATAAAATACCCATCTCCGAATGATCATAGGGTGTATGAGATTTGGCTCTCTCGTCAAGTGGTCAGGCCTTGTATCTATTCCTCTCCTTTTTCTTTCTGCTGACCTGACAACAGCAATTTATTTCCTTTCTGACTGAGAATCACTAGGGAACTATCAATCATAATCTTTGCTTCTATTGATTCCAGTCAAGAGCTGTTGACAGCTCTAAAAAGATTATGTTTTAATTGGGGATCAGATAAATGGCATTTTGAGGTTTAATTTCACTTTTGTGCCTTCCTGTAAGGGTAAGGCAGTGGTTCTCACCCTCAAAGAGCACAAAGATGACCCCACGGACAGGAGGGACCCAGCTAAAAATGACTGAAAATCTTTTTATATCACATGGCTGAAAAGGTTGACATTGAATTCATTAGTGTTATCTTTCCTTAATAACTCTACATCACATAGCTCACATCTCAAGGTAAAAGGGGAACACAAAGCAGATGAAGTAAAAATGCAGCCAATGATTTGGGGGTATTTAAAACTCTAATACAAAAAGAGAGAGGACAGAGATGCGAATGTTTCTGATTGTCCCTTTTGGTAGGTATTTTTTCCACACCAGTCTGTATGTTGAAAAGAAAAATATGACTTTCATATATGCCGAGAAAACTTCTGCAGAGAAAGTTATTCCTGACTGAAATACACAGTCAAAAGCACTTCAACAGATGGCCATCAAGTCTATGTTGGAAAACTTCCAAAGAAAAAGACTCCACCCCAATCTGAAGCAAAATATTCCATTGTCTAATGGCTTTTACCATCAGGAAATATTTTCTGATACTGAGACGGATTCTCTTTTCCTGCTTTGTGAATCCATTACTCCATGTCCTAGTCTCTAGAGTGGCTGAAAAAACCTGCTCCATCTTCAATATGCCATCCTTTCAAATATCTACTGTACATTTGGCAATCATGTTCCCTCTCAACCTTCTTTTCTTCAAGCTAAACATACTCAGCTCCCTCAACTGTTCATTCCTCATAGAGCTTGGCTTTCTAATCTTTGATCATTTTGGTTGCCCTTCTCTGGACACATTCCAGCCTGTCAATATCTCTCTTGAATTGCAGTACCCAATATTCCTCTCCATTGGCGCCCCCTTGTCACAGGGGAGAGGCTTGTGTACCCGAATGAAGTTGTGAGCTATGCTGGCGGTGGCATAATAGCCACCGGTAGGGCCTCCCATGCCAGGCAGGTCACAACTGAAGGATCTGACAAAGAACATCAACGGGTAGGATGGACTCTCCAGCCTTTTGGCAACCATCCTAAGAGAAGGAAAACTCTGATTTCAAACCCGGGCAGATGGTGCTCGTCTAACCTTGTAAGGTCAACTATCTAGAGAAGGAAACTCGAACCACACCTACGACCTGAGGACCTCGCTGCCACCGTCCCAGCTTGCTAGGCCCCAGCAGACGAACCTTTGGTTTAAAGGGTGAGGCCAGTTCTGTGCACGCTGCGCTCCACCAGAAAAATTCATTGCACAGGCTCAAAGGACACATCCAACCTCCGAATCATCAACGAGCTTGTAGAAAGCGTGGGATGAGTCCTTCCTAAGAATCTTTGTTCGCGAAGTAATGCCAGAGAGACCCAATATTAGTGGACTGGACACAATATTCCAGGTGAGGTCTGACCAACACAGAATAAAGTAGTACTGTTATTTTCCTTGATCTAGATCAGGTCTGCAAAACCTATGGCTCTCCAGATGTTTTGGACTTCAGCCCCCAGAATTTCTGATGATTAACAAGTTTCTGTGAATTGGAGTCCTAAACATCTGGAGGGCAGCGAGTTGTGCAGGTCTGATTTAGAAACTATGTTCCTATTGATGCAGTCTAGCATTGCATTTACTTTTTTAAGCTGCTTCATCACACTGATGACTCATTTTAAGCCAAGGCTCCTAGATCCCAGATGCCACCCATCCTATGTTTCCTATAGTACTGGATTTCATTTCATTGGGGAATAGAGAAATTGGGGGGAAAACTTTACGCTGAATTTCTCCAAGGGAGAGAGAAGTTCAAGATCTTCTCAGAGATGAGATTCACCATTAGCCCTGGCAGAATCTATGTCTCTTTTCTTCTCTGTGGTGTTCCTCCTCTGCTTCACCACCACCATCAGGACAGCAACATAAGATGTTCTGGCAAACCATCAACCATTTTGCATTCTTCACAATGCCCTGAGAGGAATGGAAAGATCGATGATAATGGTAAAGAAGACCCAGAGCAAATTTTCAAAGTGCCATTTTTGTTCTGTGGGATGGGGCCAAAAGAAGAAGAAAAAATAAAGATAATTTCCAAAGAAAGCACTCCCTGACAAATTTCAGCAGATCTGCCATGTTTTGTGATTGAGCTTTAGATTTTTTTTGTTCGTTTAGTTGAAGGCCCTTTAGAAGATTGAAAGGAACACCCAACCCTATTGAAAATCTATTGTTAATCGCTTCACACCTGTACCAAAAGCAAACAAGACCCCCCCTCCAAAAAAAGTCTGGCTGGCTGCCTGCCAACACTTTCTTGACTGCTGCCATCACATTAATTAGTGAGCCTTTGGTGGACTTGTCAATCTGATTTCCACATATAACCCACCTCTTTTTTAAACAGAAACCTGACAATCAAGCACATATTTAAAGTACTGCACATAATGTAGGATACTGCCTGTCACAATCTAAATGGCACATTTCATGTTTGCTTGAGTAATAAATATGAATTTCCCCCCTTCCATTCATTACCTTGAGAGGTCACGGTACTATAACAATAAAGTAAAACCCTGTAAAATATTTTTGCCTACAAAGGATGAAGGGAAGAAGACATACTGGGAGCTCCATTGTAGCTTCAACTGTTACAGTAAATCGGGAATACTGAAAGAACAGTCCAAAGGCAGCCAATTGATATTTTGGCTTCTGCCAAAGCCAACATGTCTTGTAAAGACATCAAGGGTTGTTGTTGTTGTTTTTGTTGTTGTTGTTATTTGCCATCAAGTTGACACTGAATTATGATGATGCAATAAATGAGAGACCTCCAAGAACCCAGATCATCAACAGTCATACGCAGGCCTTGTAGATCTTTGGCTTCCTTGGTTGACTCAATGTAGTCTCCATCTTTTCCCACTAACTTCCACTTTGCAAACCTTAGTATTTTTTCAATGAGTCATATTGTGTCATAATGTGGCGCAACTGGCTGGGAGTCAGTTGCATAAGATGTCCACTGACCAGAAGGTCATGAGTTTGAGGCCTTCCTGGGTCGGGGTGAGGTCTTGACCAATTGTGTAGCTCATTGTCTGTCTATATATGTTGTTTGTCTGTGGCAGTGTTTTTCAACCTTTTTTGAGCCGTGGCACATGTTTTACATTTACAAAATCCTAGGGCACACCACCAACCAAAATGACACAAAATGACACTCTAATACAGTAATACATATAGTTAATATGTTTTTAAATGTACTTATACACTCAGTGTGAAACCTGGGCCTGTTTCAATGAACACAACATATATATGACTTCCTCTCACATACTTATATATGGCTATCATGTCTTCTCTCAGCCTTCTCTTCTTCAGGCTAAACATGCCTAGCTCTTCAAGCCACTTCTCATAGGGCTTGTTCTCCAGACCCAGGCATGTAGCCAGGGGGCTAAAGGGCTCTCCCCGAAATTCTCAGGGTGGTCTGCGAAAAGGCCTTACTGGTACATTATTTAAACTGTTATGTTTATTCATATCATGATCTGATCACCATGCTCATTATATCCCACATTAATGGGGTTATTGGGATAACAATACAAAAGGTTTGCTAGGGTAGACCCTCTTCCACCCAGTCTCAGCCCCCGAACCAAACTCAGCCCCGAATCAAAATCCTGGCTACGGCCCTGTCCAGACCCTTGTGAAATTTCACCCTGAGTGAAACTTGCTTCCAGATAACTATGGATGTCATGAAGCTGTTATAAACAGTTCCTTTGAGGGGGGAGGCAACTCTCGAAAAATCCAGTAAAATAGTTTAAAAAATAAACATTTCCAAGTGGAGAGGCCCAATTTTTTTCTTGGAAACCTGTGAATGCTTCAGCCTCCCGATGCTCCCAGGTTCGCTCACTGCCCAATTCACCGATGTGGAGCTTCCGGCATTCGGTGGAGCCCTTCCTTTGCCTCGGGGAGGATCTTTGGGGAGGGAAAAAGAGCTGCTAGGAGGGGGATGAGTGTCAATTTCCCACGGCACACCTACTGATCGCTCATGGCACACTAGTGTGCTACGGCACACTGGTTGGGAAACACTGGTCTATGACATTGAATGCATTGTGATCCACCCTGAGTCCCCTGCGGGGTGAGAAGGGTGGAATATAAATGATGTAATTAATTAATTAATTAATTAAATAAATAAATAAATAAATAATATGTTTAAAATGGAACAGCATCTGTTTAACTATCCTGGTTTCTAGTTCAGGATTGTTTCACTCTAAGACCAAGGAATGGCAACAACAACAAAAATCCCCAGCATCATTTACACAAACTTTTTTGTATAAAAATGATGTTTTGCACAGAAAGGTATATTTTGTAATGAATATTTTGGTGCAGAACTTTATTTAACATCCTGTCCATGACAGGGGCAAGTGCAACTAAAAGTTCTGCTTCTGTATTGAACTTTTGGGTTATTAGTTATTACTCACTAATTCTTATACACTACAACCAAAACTATAGAAGGTCTAACTTTCCTCCTGAACCTGCTCCACGGCCCTTTAGTGTCCAGTGGAAAGAATGTATCAGAGAAACATCTGGCTAGAGCCGTATAGATATAGGTACTTTTGTGGGTCTTCTGGATGTCTTAGCTAATGACATTGTCATCATCTGTCTGGGTTACAGGTATGTACTGAGATGCTTCTCCAGTGCTCTACACTTTCTAGTGCAGTGTTTCTCAACCTGGGGGTCGGGACCCCTTGGGGGGTCATGAGGGGGATTTCAGAGGGGTCGCCAAAGATCATCAGAAATGGGATCTTTGATTGTAGATGAACTATAAATCCCAGCAACTACAACTCCCAAATGTCAAGGACTATTTCCCCTAAATCCCACATTTGGGCATATTGAGTATTTGTGCCAAGATTGGTTCAGATCCATTAATGTTTGAGTCTACAGTGCTCTCTGGATGTAGGTGAACTACAACTTCAAAACTCAAGGTCAATGCCCACCAAACCCTTCCATTATTTTCTGTTGGTCATGGGAACTCTGTGTGCCAAGTTTGGTTCAATTTCATCGTTGGTGGAGTTCAGAATGCTCTTTGATCGTAGGTGAACTATAAATTCCAGCAACTACAACTCCCAAATGACAAAATCAATTCCTCCAACAACGCCAGTATTCAAATTTGGGCGTATTGGGTGTTTATGTCCAATTTGGACCAGTGCATGAAAATACATCCTGCGTATCAGATACTTACATTATGATTCATAACAGTAGCAAATTCCAGTTATGAAGTAGCAACAAAAATAATGTTATTGTTGGGGGTCACCACAACATTAGGAACTGCATTAAGGGGTCGCGGCATTAGGAAGGTTGAGAAACACTGTTCTAGTGGCTATTAAAGTACTGTGAACAGGGGAGAAAAACTGAAATTCTAGTAGTATAAAACCTTATGATATGTCTCTTGATACAAGATCTTTGTACAACTGGTTCTTTTTGTCGTCGCCCCCCCCCCCATTGTACTTTTGGGGGGTAGAAGTGAAATTTTTATCAAAACATCACTAAATGAGAAAAAAATCAAACACACATAAAAACTCTTGTAATCTCTCCTAGTAGGCAGGAAACTTTTGTATGCCTTTGCATGTGAGAGTGAAATTTGCAAAGATCCCACTAGCTGCTGCCTTACCTCTTTTGATGGTATACCTAGTTGATTTTCTTTTGGTCGCTGTCTGGCTTTTGTTCATTAATATATGTATTTTATGGCTATTTAAATATACTTTGTTTCATCTTGCTTTGAGTTTTGACGGCGAGTTCACCACTTTTGAATCCCAGCAAAGTGGATTTCTAATAAACTACCCTCCTGTTGCTGCTATTTAGTTATGCTTTTTGCCTGCTGATTTTCAGAACTCTTATGAGAATCCCATTGTATTCACTGAAAGTAACTTCCTTAGGTGAGGCCAGGACACCCTGGTGCAGTTACAGTCAACAAAAGAATTTCCTTGCATCTTATCGATGAAAAGAATCATTATAGCTGCATGGTTTGGTGGACTGGACTCCATTTCACTGAATTTATGCAAGAAAGTGGATTCTAGTCTCTGGAAGTGTGTGATGCAGTCAATCTGTTAGTATTTACAAAGCCACAAGAACCTATTTTTGGTTTTTTTCAGTTTCGTTTTATTCTGGGTTGCTTAAAGTTTTTTTTTTACTGTAAAAGGTTATCAGGCAGTGGTCTATAAATATTGTAATGTAATACAAGTGAATAGTTATTGACAAATGTGGTTTGCCCTTTACCATTAAAAAGTGCCACTATATGTAACAGAAGCAGCAGATACAAAAGCAATACACCTCTTTTGTTTGACCTCCATTCCATTGATTTCAGAAGAAACTAAGCACACCTAATGTGGTCTAGATCCAATCCCTTATTGAAAGCAGCTTATTATTATTATTTACTATATTTCTAACATGCCCTTCTCAACCCCCCACGGGGGGGGGGGCACTCAGTGCAGCTTACAAGGTACAATTGGTTTTGACCTTTATGTCACGATGCAAGACCTAGGCCGGCCCCTTAATCACACTCACAGAGACGATAATCAGCTAACTACTTTATTGAAGTATAAAAACAGTTGAAAAGGTAATTGTCCATAAAAATTATCAAAAGTAATCCAAAAGGTTAAAAGGTATAGTCCAAAGGCAAACTTGGCAAGGAAGATCCAAAGACTAGGCAAGGCTCCGCTAAGCTAGCGGATCAAGAAATAAAACAAGGTTACATGATACAAACTCTTCTTGGCAGGCCACTAGCCCCAAACTTAGCTACGTGGACTTAGCTTCGCTACATGTCCGTATAGGATAGACGTGGCCGAAGTACTGAGGATCTGTTCCCACGGATCCTATACTTAATCCCCTTGACGAGGTCCCCGACGCTCTAGGCTTCTCCTCCTCCAATCTGTGCTGCGAGCCCTCGGTCGGTCTAGGCTGTGGAACCAACCCCTCCTGCTAGTCTCAATGCTCCGTCTCCTATCAAAGGTTCGACCTTGCCTCCCAGCACCTGGTTCCCTATCTTCGTGAGAGTCGAACTCCCCATCTGCTTCCCGGCCTCTCCTCGGTTGTTTCCCACATTCTTTCTTGCGAGCCTCCCCCGGCCGGTCATAATCTTCACGCTCACTGCTTTCGAAGTCCGTCGGGCCTTCCTGCATCTCGTCCGGATCAGGCCAGCCATCATCCCAGGCCAGACTTTCTGTGGGAGAAGAAGGCCCAGCTATCTCAAAATCCCCTTCTTCTAGCCCCTCCAAATCCTCTTCAGAATCAACTGGCTCCAATGCGAGTGGGACCCCCGGTGCTGCCCCCTGCCCTCCAGGCACAAACGAGAACTGGTGTGCTACACTTTAAGGCCTTGTATGGTCTAGGCCAGGGCTGTCCAACTGGCGGCCCGGGGTCATACACGGCCCCCAGCCTGTTGGACACGGCCCCCACTATGCCCCTGGCCGCCATTTAAATTTTTTTTAAAAAAAAATTCTACATTTTTTTTAAAAAAATGGCGGTTGGGGGGAGGCGGGGCAGGGAGGAGGAAGAGAGCTAGCTCCTCCTCCCTGCACTGCCCCCTCCGTCCCTCTCTCCACGCCGAAAAGGAGCAGTAAGCAGCGCCAAGGGCAGCGCGTCACGCCAGGCCTCTGACGCGCTGCCCTTGGCACCGCCTTCTGCTCCTTTTCGCCGGCTCCCCCTCCCTAGGAAGGGCGGGGAGATGGCAAAAGGAGCAGTAGGCGGCGCCAAGGGCAGCGCGTCACGCCAGGCCTCTGATGCGCTGCCCTTGGCACCGCCTTCTGCTCCTTTTTCGCCGGCTCCCCCCCTAGGAAGGGCGGGGAGATGGCAAAAAGGAGCAGTAGGCAGTGCCAAGGGCAGCACGTCACGCCAGGCCTCTGACGCGCTGCCCTTGGCCGCCTTCTGCTCCTTTTCGCCGGCTCCCCCTCTCTAGGAAGGGCGGGGGAGACGGCAAAAGGAGCAGTAGGCGGCGCCAAGGGCAGGGCGTCTGAGGCCTGGCAAGAAGAAGTTGGACAGCACTGGTCTAGGACCAGTGTACCTGAGGAACCGCCTCACCCCATACGTTCCCCGAGATCTCTGCGCTCAGAAGAACAAAACCTTCTGATGATTCCATCAGTTCGTTTCTGTCGCCTCTCAGTGACAAGACAACGAGTCTTCTCTGTGGTGGCACAGACACTATGGAACGCGTTACCAGATGACATTCGGGCTATCACGGAGTTATCCCTTCCAGAGGGCCTGCAAGACGACCCTTTTTAAGCAGGCCGTCAATATAAGTTCCCCCAGACAACTCTGACCATGTCCTTGTGTTTTATATAACAAAGTGTTTTATCTGTATTTTAATCTGTTGTTTTATGTAAACCGCCCCGAGCCTGCAGGGAGGAGCAGTATATAAAAATGAACAATAAATAAATAAATAAAATAAATTAGATGCCGGCAACAATACACAATATAAAACACCAATACAACAAGATTAAAACATCAACATTAAAACATTGGCTATCCAGTTCATTTAAAATTCTATCTATACAATGCACATTCAAATAATCAATCAATGGCAGAAGCTGTGTTTCATGTCCATCGTTAAAACAGTCCGTTCCAAATAAAGTGCTGCAGTTACTGTGCCTGGTCCCAAAACCATGAAAGCTAGGAGGGATGGGGTCGATCGTATTTCGCTTAGAAGTGCATTCCACAGGCGGGAGGCCACAGCCGAGAAGGCCCTGTCTCTCGTCCCCACCAGCAGCAGTTGAGTTACTGGTGGAAGCGAGAGCAGGGCCTCCCTGGAGGATCTTAAGTTATGAGGTGGGACATAGCTCATTATCACAAGAGCTTAAAAAAGGTAACTGGAGTAGGAGTTTTCTTCTCAGCTTGATCAGGTCACATTTAACAACCAATGAACCCTCTCACACTTTAATGGCATAGCAGATATTTATTTTGGGAGCAGATATTCCTAGATATTTCACAATAATCACCAGCAACACCAGTACATTGATGATAATGTCACCATGCAACATGTGAGCTTACTGTTGCTGTTAAACCACAACATCATGATGATAGAAACCACAACATCATGATGATCACATAGCTGCTGAAGATGTGTGACTATGATTTCTCAGTTGTGCAAAGCTGCACATCTGGGTGGCAGTGAACTGTACCATCCCACTGTGCCACTTCCTCTCCTTTTTTAAATAGACATTTAACAATTTTTTCCAGTCATGGGCGTGTAGAGGAACTGGATACACCGTACAAGGGAAGTCCATGGACTATGGTGCTTTGCCCATCAGTATCTCCTGGCTGCTTCATTGCAGTGAGATGGCAGATAAGCAACAGTTTCTGCTAAACTGCCAGTTCACCATCTTTGTGGAATGAAGTCCTATATAATAGTGATAGGTGACATACGCCTGTCACTGGACCTCAAAGGAATATATCCTCTTGTATCTTGCATCACCTTTATTTCATTTTATAATTCATTCAATCATTCATTCAATTTAATATTTGTTAATCACCCTCCATCCCAGATGCTCCGGGCGATTTACATAAAGATACAGCATTAAAACAGACAAGTATTAAAATCAGAATTATAAAACAAAAGCTCTGTTAAAAAGCCAGGTCTTAAGTACCTGCACAAAGGATCGTGGATTGCGCATGGCTCTCAGATAAGGGGGCAGAGAGTTCCATAGAACAGGAGCAGTAATAGAAAAAGCCCTGCGTCTCGTACTATCAAGACGTACTTCTCTGGGACCTGGTACATACAAAAGATTTCGCTGACTGGGGTGAGGCAGCCGCTAATGGTGGAGAGAAGAGAGGCGGTCTCTGAGGTATGCTGGTCCCTGGCCATACAAGGCTTTAAAAGTCAGGACCAGCATCTTGTACAGGGCCCGATATTCTGTTGGGAGCCAATGGAGATGTCGCAGCGTAGGAGTTATATTGCGTCTCATTGGTGATTTAGCAAATAGCCTGGCTGCTGCATTCTGGATGATCTGAATTTTCCGGGTTGTTGACCAAGGGAGGCCAACGTACAGGGCATTGCAATAGTCCAGCCTAGATGTAACTGTGGAATGGATGACTGTAGCCAAGGCCTCCCTTGAAAAGTAAGGAGCCAACTGCCTTGCCTGGCAAAGATAGAAAAAGGTCTGCTTGCTAACAGCAGCAATTTGGGACTCCATGGTTAGCTGTGTGTCTAAGACCACACCCAAACTCTTAACAGTAGTGGATGGAGATAGGGAACACCATCAAAGGTGGGCAGATGGTGCAGCACACTTACCGGGCGGCCAGAATGACATCCTCTGTCATCTAGGAGAGTGGCTCCCAAGCCTTGGTCTTTTTGGGCACTGAAGCCCAAAACACCCAGAGAGGCAAGGTTTGGGAATCACATTGCTCTAAGAGATATCAAGGAAATTTTACCATATTTTAAGGAAGAAGTATTTTTCCAAAATGGGACAAAACTGGAAGCTCCTTCTGGTTCTGAAAGACCATTTCCAGACTCAAAGAGCACAGGAGATAAAAACATAGTCATAATGCCCTCTCTCATGTCATTGGGAGATATCGAGGCAATGGTTAGTGTATAAATTAGGAGTAATTCTGGGGGCTCCCACTGTACTGCTGTCGGAGTGCAGAGCCGCTACCATACACATAGTCATAATGTATTGGTCATTGGGAGATATCGAGGCAATGGTTAGTGTATAAATAATGGCTGGTAGGAGTTATTATATTGTACACTGGGTTGACAATATTGTAACTGCTGAGAATGCAGGTGTACAATCATGAAAATGACTGGAAATGATCTCAGACCCTGAAGTATATCTGATTAGGAGCACTGGGAAATGACATCTTTAGCATGTTCCCAGTTATGAGGACCATGTACCAGATATCACTTCCTTAATCCTTGGCAGTCAAGGCTCTGCCAGACTGTGATTGTATTGAGGGGAAAGGGATACACATTTCCAGTGAAGGGCTTCATGCAGAACCTCAGCCAATGCTTTTATTAAATAGTGGTTTGGATCCTGTCGAGAGTATGAAAATGACTTTGGTACCATGCATGCAGTCCCACCCTGGGCCACACTTCCTTCTGCCCTGCAATATAGGAACGTTCAAACAAATTGAACACAGACATAGAATTTAAAATGTTCAAAAGCACAATTACATTCATAGATAAGGAAAAAAGAAAGGGGAAGTATGTTGTGTGTGTATAGATGAGAAGAGGGTGCTTGATCTTAATGAATTCTGATATGAAATGACACAGTCTGCACCTTCCAAATAGGGAGAAGATCTAAATTTAGCTACCCACTAGATCTTGTACTTCTCTGAATGAGGCAATGAAGTTCTTGGCAGTTTGAACACATTCAGCTACATCTAAACATGCATGCTTGGAAGGAAAATACATTTAGACGTGTATTCTTGGGAGAAGATACGCTTAGAAATGGGCATTTGGAGAAATTGTAAGTTTGAACATATATATTTAAAGAGTACTTAACTGCAAATTTTCACAAAGATCTTTTTTAAAAAAAGAAACCCACAAATGAGATGAAGCAGACTAGTGGGTCAACATATGTGAAAGTGCTGGGAATAACCTGATTTACCCACTTCTGAAATTCAATCTGTAAAGAAGGGCTTAATCTGAAAGAAGAAGAGATGTCTTGGGACCCACTTTGAAGAGAAATAGAGCTTATATGAAATAGATATTTGTGGACAGCAGCATTCCATAAATAAGCAATGGCTGAGGACAAGAGAGGTGCGAGAGAATGGATTGCATGTGTTAGAAAAGCAGATGTGGAAATGACATGGGCTTCTCCTTTTTGCCACCATGTTGCCTTGCCCAAAACAAAACCTCACACATCTCCCATACGGGAATGCAAGTTTAGCACATTCCTGGAGTGTATGGAAATCCTGGTAGGCAAAATGTGTGAATTCCCTCTATGGACAAGAGTAACATGTGCAAAGAAGCTAAAAGTGTGAGTGACTCATCTGCCCCCTTTTCTGCTCTGAGTTGTCACATGCATTGAGTTCGAACTGGGATAGATGAAAAGAGGGCAACAGTGATGTTAGTGAACATGAGGTTGCAATAACCAAGATGGGATGATAAAATTCAACGCAGCATTTAGTTTTCCTCCAAGGAGTAGTAAAGAGGACAACCTCTTAAAAAATTCTTCAGAATACGTGTTTTATCAGATCTTTCCTGATAGCAGGTTTAATTGAAATAACCTCAAAGCTCATTTGCAGAAGGCAGCATTAATTGGCTCAGCTAACCCTCCTCTCACAGAGCCATTTATGTTTCATGCACTAACTCTTATATGGGCCAGGGACTAAGGAGATAGAGGTTATCTAGTGGTTAACGGTAGTGATGGTACTTCTGCCCAGAGCGCATACCCTATATCTTGACTCCGATGGAGAAAATTAAGAACATTGGAACTGCTTTATTTCAAGATAGATTGTTTGTCCATCTATTGTACTATCTGGCAGTAGTTGGTTAGCAGATGTCTTTCCCATTATGTGTTCCCTGATTCTTTATAAGTGAAAATGTTAAGAAATGGTGCCAAAGACATGCTCCATGCAAAACCTGTGCCCTACCATTGAGCGATTGTTCCCTCTCAAAGCTGAATAGCAGGTCACTAGTAGCAGGCATCTAGATTTTGTTATATACAGTTGACCCTTCACATATGCGGGGTTGACTTTTGCAATTTGGTTATTTGCAGATTTAATATGTTATCTCCAATAATTTCTAGGTCATCCAGTAGACTTCCATGGTCAACTTCTGTTGTAAGTTGACTATAGATCCATGCTGAAGGACCAAGCATTGAGCCAAGTATTCTCATCCAATACCTGTGTATTTAGTTGGTAGCCCTCAGTCCAACCTGCTGCATAAATGTGATCTGAACTTCATGGAAAAGTGCAGGATTTAAAATAATGTCATAATTTACTGTGGAATCCTAACTCAGCAAGTACATCAAGAGCTACCTTGGATAAGATTAGACAGACTAAAATTGTGCTATATCCAGACCTTTGTCCTTCTAGTTTGGCACCCCCCCTTGCCATGGGGGAGAGGCTTGCGTACACTAATGAAGTTGTGAGCTACGCTGGCGGTGGCATAATAGCCACCGGTAGGGCCTCCCATGCCAGACAGGTCACAACCGAAGAGTCTGACAAAGAGGGTCAAAGGGCAGGACGGGCTCTCTAGCTTTTTGGCAACCATCCTAAGAGAAGGAAAACTAACTTCAAACTCGCACAGATGGTGCTTGTCTATTTATTTGTATTTATTTGTCATGTTTCTATACCGCCCCTCTCAGCCCGAAGGCGACTCAGGACGGTTTACACAAGGCAGTCTCTGCCCTCAATACAACCCAAGCAAACAAACCAAAAAAATCATATAACAACAAATTAACAACCCTGTAAGGTCAACTATCTAAGAGAAGGAAACTCTAATCAAACCTACAACCTGAGGACCTCGCTGCCACTGTCCCAGCTTGCTAGGCCCTGGCAGACAAACCTTTGGTTTAAAGGGTGAGGCCAGTTCTGTGCACACTGCGCTCCACCAGAAAAATCCACAGTCATTGCACAGGCTCAAAGGACACAGCCTAACTGTGGCTCTAGCTAATGGATTGGGACCAAGGATTTTCCATGTGTTGGTAATTACTTAGGCTAATCACAAGTAATTATTTGGCCTGATTGAAATTTCGATGCAGCTCCTTTCCTGCTCTGCCACTTCTCTACCCTCTTTTTGTGCTATTCAGATGGCCAATCTCTGCCCTTGTTGTGGCTGATCTTTCAGCTGGTGGATCTCTGAGATCAACCAGCACAAGGACATTAGGCTGGCATGAAACAAATTGGGCAGTCTAAGACCATTTCAGCCAGCATGTATGCCTCAACCCACTTTGAAGGGTCTTGGATTAGGATTGCATTGTAAACTAGTTGTCAAGGCTTCATTTGGAGGTTATCACATAGCATTGCAAAATAAGATTGCATTCTTTGACTGACAAGTGTTTACATATTTATTTTATTTAAAGAAAACATTTATTTTACAATGTATTTTTTTTTAAAAAAATACTTAAAGCATTTCTATCCACTCATCAACCAAAAGGTTCCTATAGTGACTTAAAGACAATTTCTACTCATGGCTAATGCTCAACAAGATATGACCAGAGTTGTAAAATTCCTGAGAATTCCAAAGATAAAAAATTGGGGGGGGGGGGGAGGATTTTTTTCAAATATTACCTGGCTTAGCATAACGTTATCAAGTTGATATATTAAAAGTACAGTACAGTTTGCTAAGACAATAGCTAGAAATAGAATTTAGTTCTTAAAAAATTTATTTTTATGGCATTGGTAGTTCTTCAATTGTGAGAAACAACTGAAGTGCAAGGAATCTCTGGTTTTGCCAGTTGATGAGCAGCAGGGTACAAAGAAAACAAAAACCAACAATACACATTCAGAGAAAAAAGTCCAAAAATGTTAATGAAACAGAGAAAATTCTTTTGTTTCCTTTAATCTTCTGTAGTTTCAAACAGGCTTAGCACAGTCATTCCCATAAAACGAGAAAAGAAAACCAAGACTAGGAATTGAATGATCTCTACACAGTTTAACACAAGAGTCTCATCAATGCAGGGGGAAAGGGATGGGATTATGCCCATGCCTTTCCTGTTGCTTCCTACAGCCAGCTGTGAGAAGCAATATATGGGATCCTGGCTGAATGTCACAAGTGCATCATGCTGACTTCAGCAGAGGTACCCATGTGACTAAGAAGAAGGATGGGATATTGGCTTCCTTCTTTTTCCTGGTCATGCAGCCATCCCCACTGATCTCACCATGAGGCATCAACAATAGCCAGGAGCAGCTGATTGGAAGCAACAATGGTGACATGGAAGGGAAGGTCACAGTCCAGAGATGCTGATGTGGTCTCAGTTCAGCTAGACTGTGTACATGACAACCCATTGCAACAGTGGATTTGGGAAGATGCATGTAGTTACATCTGAGGCCAGTTCAGAGCATTTCTGCTCCAGGGTGCGTGACAATGTACTGGTCAATGTAGATACAGACAGTGGGGATAGTAACTGCCATCTTGTGCCCATAGGCCACCTAGCTCTAGGAAACATGGGCTGGCAGTAGAAACCAGCCGACATGTTTAGATGGGCACCAAATCGGACTGTTCCCTGACTTCTGTTAACATATTTTATTTATTTATTTACAACATTTCTACCCCGCCCTTCTCAACCCCCGAGGAGGGATTCAGAGTGGCTAACACTGGCAACAATTCAATGCTACAATATCAATAAAACAACAATATAAAGCCATAAATACACAATAGACTAAAAACAGTAAACATTAATTACATAGTCACATAGCCGTTTCCAATTATCATAACAATCGTATGGTCCAGTTCAATGTCCAAAGTAGGGCAAAACTGCATTAAGGTTACCCCAGATCAGGTCCATGTGGTGTTTGGCTGCCACAGAGTGGATCTGGCCCCAATCTGACATAACCGGTTCTTCCAACAGTGTTATGTTGCATCTCATCAATAACATTCACTAGATAGTCAGTGAATGTTTCCACTGCAAGATGGAAAGTGTGGGAGGGTGTTAAGGATGGCTGTTGAGTGCCACTTGGATCCTTTTCCAGGATGTGTTAAGACTTGAATGTATAGGAGCCCTGTCCCATGTTCAAGTTGATAACCTGGGGCATGGAGAGAAAAGTCAAATATTGCTTGAACAGGATTCCAAACTGTAATACGGTCCTTTCAGTGAGGCACAGTCTTGGCTGTGTGACTAAAATTAATATATCCTGTCGCTTTGTGCCAGAATTCCCTTTTTGGCAAATGCATTGACATTTTCATTTATTTTATCTGATTCTTTAAAAAAACCACTTTGATTTACAGCTAATTTGTAAATTATTTTATCTACTGGCTACTGACACCCTTGCAGGCCTCTGTCTGTAATGTTTCCAGGATGGTAATAATCTCTTGGCACTTGGTTTGGTGGTTCTGGGAACTGTCAGGCTTGGAAGGGCTGAAACTGCCTGCCCTAAATAATAAATGAAATATTTCTCAGTGAAACAAACCAATGCCACTGGGTCACATTTTTTTAAAAAAAAATCAAAATTTTGCTTTATTTTATTTATTTTTATGAATTTGGGGATTATTTATGTTTAAATAAATTGTCCAGCTCTTTTCTATATTATCCCAAAAACAGACTTATTGAATTCCTTTGCTAATTAATCTTAGCTATTTTTCCCACCCAAGATGAATCTGGTTTCAAGTCGATTTTCTTTTCCATTCCATTAGTAAGAATTACCCTCATCTACTGATCATCAATAGTATTATTAAGAATTACCCTCATCTATTGACCATCAATAGTAACCCCCTCCCACTGCATTCAAAATAAATAGGCTATATGTGAAATTCCTTTCAAGTATGTGCAACATTTCTGTCAAAACCAAGCAAAACTACTGCTTTGGACAATAGCCCCCAGAATGTCAGTTTCCATACTATTTGGGGGATTCTGGAAGTCTAGACCAGTGTTTCCCAACTAGTGTGCCGTGAGCGATCATCAGGTGTGCCGTGGGAAATTAGAACCTCCAGTAAAGGGGGGGGGGAGGGAGAGTCTAGTGTGTTGAAGTATAAAAACCCTAAGAAACCTACCTCGATAAAGGCACAAAATTACAAAACACCTCCCCCTCCCTACTCGTTGTCTACTTGGTCTCTTCCTCTCCATGCATTGGGAAGGCCCGCCTCCCTTTCCCCAAGTAGAGACCTCCTCTTGCCTCCTGGGGGTTCTGTGTGGGAAGTTTGGCCCAGTTCTATCATTGGTGGCATTCAGAATGCTCTTTGATTGTAGGGGAACTATAAATCCCAGCAACTACAACTCCCAAATGTCAAGGTCTATTTCCCCTGAACTCCATCTGCGTTCATATTTGGGCATATTGAGTATTCATGCCAAGTTTGGGCCTGATCCAACATTGTTTGAGTCCACAGTGCTCTCTGGATATAGGTGAACTACAACTCCAAAACTCAAGGTCAATGCCCACCAAACTCTTATAGCATTTTCTCTTGGTTATGGGAGTTCTGTGTGGGAAGTTTGTGTCTTTCTGCCATTCCTGCCAGGATATCTATATTGTGTTCATCGAAACAGGCCCAGGTTTCACACTGAGTGTATAAATACATTTTAAAAACATATTAACTATATGTGTTACTGTGTTAGAGTGTCATTTTGTGTCATTTTGGTTGGTGGTGTGCCCCAGGATTTTGCAAATGTAAAAAGTGTGCCGCGGCTCAAAAAAGGTTGGGAAACACTGGTCTAGACACATAACTTTTTAAAACTATAGTATAAGATTTTATAAGATTGAATTGTCAGGCTGGTACAGGTGAGATGCCTTCATTAATACAAACACACGTACATGTGTATGTGTACGTTTATATTTGTAAGCTAAATACACATATAGCACATTGTATTGTTGAAGGGTTTCATTGTTGAATGGTCAGAGTTTAGTGCAGCTGGTAAATCACAACAATGATAAAATCTACAAACTGAAAGGTTGTCAGTTTGAAGCCCCAGGTCAGCATGAGCTGCCAACTGTCAAGCCCAGATTACTGTTGACCTAAACAGTTTGAAAACAGCTTGAGCTCTAATTAGAGAAATTAGGTACTGTTTTTAAAAAGCAGGGGAGATATTTTACGACACCACAAAGAAAAAAGACCAGAAAATGCTGGGTGACCAAAAGGAAGGAGGAAGTCCTGATGGCTCTTCATCATAGAGGATGGAGTGACAGCACCCCCTTGTGGCTAGATTTGAACACAATCTTCCAAGGTGCTAAAAAGCTGGACGTTGACATCGACACAACTTACGTCCTTTTTGTTCTGTCTGACTCTGTACTGTCTATCCAAAATGGCATTGAATGTTTGCTGTGTATGTGTACTGTGATCTGCTCTGAGTCCCCTTGGGGAAATAGAGAAGAATATAAATAAAGTGTTGCACTCCAGAACAGGAAAGCCCTCTGACTTTAAACACCACACAGCTGGGTAGAAATGCAATCTATTTATTGAAAATATTTTAAAAAAACAGTAGCAGTACAAAAAAAACACACTTAAAAAGAATAGTTATATCCAATTAGGTAGGAAGATAAGCCGGAAAAAGTAGTCCAGGAAATTAGTCCACCGAAATCTATCCAAAGCAAGGCTTCCACGGAACAACAAAGATGTCTTGACTTGATTTCAAACTATGCTTTATCTGACTACAGATCCTGTACTTGGCACTTTTATCTCCTAATTACACTATGTCCCAAACAGCCAGAAATGGGTTTTGTTTTAGCCTTGAATTCCTTATCATTCTTTCTTTGAGCCTGGCAGAACACCTAAGAGACGGGTTTGTTTTCCTATTCTGACTAATAACATCCCGTTATCTACTGGTTCATTAATTTCTGCAGCTGGCCCAGGCGTTGAGCTCTTCTGAGGCTCCAAATCATGGGAATTCTCTGGTAGCAATTCAGCGAGCACGGCATCATCCCCAACCCTTCAGGAACATTCTCATCAGAAAATACACTTTGAACAGGGATCTTCTGGTCATTCTCTGCATCAATAGCCACTTCATTGTTGGAAACATCATTACCTACATGAACTTTATTGTGATCATTCCCAACATCCAAAGTACCCGGATCCTTAAACGCAATCACAGGTTGCGCTCCAACATAAAGTATTATTATTTTACTGATACAAAAACACTGTATGACTCAGCAAACGAGATATATATGCTAGATTTTGTATCACAAAATCACAAGTCGGACACTTCCCAAGCGTTTAGGACTGTGTGATGTATTTTCGAGTGACATGTGCACATCCAAGTAAGGTGGCCTGTTGCAGTTGACAGATCATGATTTTGTCAATGTTTATTGTTTTCAAATGCCGGCTGTGATCTTTTGGCACGGCACCCAGCTTGCAAATTATCACTGGGACCACCTGCACTGGTTTATGCCAGAGTCTTTGCAGTTCGATTTTCCTGATAACGGCTGAGTTTTTCCTGTAGCTTTTCATCAATTCAACTGTCACCTGGTGTGGCAACATCAATAATCCAAACTTTGTTCTTTTCCACAATCGTGATGTCTGGTGTTCCAAAACTTTGTCAGTCTGGATTCGAAAGTCCCAAGGCATTTTTGCGTGTTCATTTTCCACTACCTTTGCAAGTTTATGATCCCACCGGTTCTTTTCTACTGGCAGGTGGTACTTGTGACTTAAGTTCCAATGAATCATTTCAGCCACATAGTTATGTCTCTATTTGTAGCCCGTCTATGCAATTTTCTTGCAGCAGCTGAGGATATCATCATCATCATCACTATTATTATTCATGGCCAGAATCACAGTATTGTGAGTTTTTCAGGCTGTATGGCCATGTTCCAGAAGCATTCTCTCCTGACATTTTGCCTGCATCCATGGCAGGCACCCTCAGAGGTCGTGAGGTCTGTTAGAAACTAGGAAAGTGGGATTTATAGTCAGCCATAGCAGAGCACTTTATGAACCAACCTGGACACAGCATAAATACCTGAAACACACAGCTAAATACCTGAAACAATTATACAGGCGCAACTTGGATGATTAGCTGACAACAGCCTTTATTTTATAATGCTGGTGAGAAAACATCCCTAGACATTTCTAGAGACGTGTTCTCTTAGGTTAAAATAAAATAGCAATTTCTTTATTTAACGTTTTACTCATTCACGAGGGCCCTGTACACCTAACCCCATCAAATATGGGAGGCTGACTGTAGGTTTAATGTCCTGGTTGTACTAACAATCCAAACCAGAGAAATAGAACTAAATCATGTCCTTATATATTATTACACATCTCTGTCTTTGCTGAGTAATATATTGTCAGGCATTTCTATGATTTCAGGGCATTTCCCTCTCCGCACGGAGCGGAGAGCCCAGGAGCCTTGGCTTCCCAGCAATGTGCTCTAGGTCAGGAAATGCAGGGCATTAGTGAGAAAACAAATAACAAGCCCTGGCTTAACAGGGTTGCTGGCCCACTGTCAGATCCCCTATTTTAAAACTTGCAAGTATCACAATTAGGCTTTGTGCCAAGCCCATTCCCTTGGTGAATTCAGGCTTCAGCACCACTCAATAGGGGTCTGTTAATGACTACAAAGATCCACAGCTGTTTACAGTTTTAGGCTCAGTGGTGGACCAGGCAATGAGCTCCTTCCCGCAATTCAAGTGTTGGGCTCTCACTATAAGGAGTAGCTTTGCAGAAAATACCTTTTTACAGAATGGGACTGGGGCACATCTTGATCTAAGTATGTATTTATTTAAACCTATGACCTAACTTCTCCCAAAACATATTCATAAACTTCTTATACCTTTTGCAAGGTTTAAAGGGGGAAAGAAATAGGAAAGCTATTCAGACTTTAAAATGTTTCTAAGGTAAATGTAAGATGTTTTGGGTGTACACTTAGTCTTGTTGCCACCGTTGTTATATACGGTTACATCTCCTCCTTTCCCCCCAATTCTGGGACTTAAGCCAGTTAATAAAAAAAATGAAGACAGATAAAAATAAAACCTCAGATGGTTAAAATCAAACAAAAGTTACATTAAAGCATGTAAATGTCATTTAAGAAATATATCCACGAAGTAGCAAAAAATATAGACAGCACAGATTGAGTATATCTTATCCAAAACCACAAGTGTTTTGGTGTTGGGCCTGTGTCCTCAGTAGGGATTCTGGGATCTACTGTGCAAGGGATTGGGGCAGCCACAGTTCATGAGAGAGATGAAACTTTTGCATATGTTTTGCAGAGGCAGTGTTTGGGAAACCTTCTTAGGGAGGCTGGTTCTTGTGGGAATCAGCAGTACACAGTAGGCATGGTTTCGAATCCAAAAATGGCGATTCTAAAATCAAATGGGGGGGGGGGATTTTTTGATTTCGTAAAAGAAAGACTTACAAAAAAATTTCCAAAAATTTCTAAAATGTAACTTAAGTACTAACGAAATTCGGTAGTAGTTCGTATGGCAGAGCAGGCGCATTCAGATAGTTTGTTTATACAACTCCCAGAAATCCTAACAGCTGGTAAATTGGCTGGGATTTCTGGGAGTTGTAGGCCAAAACTTGAATAAACCACACTGAATTCTAGATGGGACTCTCCAAATAGGAAGGAGGGAGGGAAGGAGGGAGGGAGGGGGGTATTCTATTCTTGGAAGCAGCAAAAAAAAGAAGGAGGAGGCCCCCCCCTCGCTCCTCGCTGCCTCTCTCACCCCGATCCTGAGGGAGCGAGGGGCCCAAGTTTGCCCAGGCTGAGAGGAAAAGGAAGAGGCCTGAGGCTGTGAGGAATGGTGGGAGTTGAAGTCCAAAACACGTACCTGGAGGGCTGAAGTTGGCCCCTGCGATGGGGCAAGGCAGAGCAACGGGGAAGAGAAGCATCTGAGAGAGCGCAGGGAGAGAGAGGAGGAGAAGCGCGCACGTGTGTGTGTGTGAAGCTGGCCCCTGCGATGGGGCATGGCAGCAGAGCAACGGGGAAGAGAAGGAGGGGGGGAGCATGGAGGACTACACTTTCCAGAATGCTTTGCTACCTAGCAGCAGCGTCACTTCCAGGTCCCCATAGAAATGCGGGGAAAAAGAAGAAGCTGAATGAAGGCGGGAAGGAAATGAGGGGGAGAAGACAGGG
Source organism: Anolis apletophallus (assembly GCA_030556195.1). Lineage (NCBI taxonomy): Eukaryota > Metazoa > Chordata > Lepidosauria > Squamata > Anolidae > Anolis > Anolis apletophallus. Next base: position 5,721,190 of record JARBWK010000002.1, on the reverse strand, counting down.
AGAAGTGAGTACGTAGTACAATAATTAAGAATTTATTACGATCATAACGCAAATTGTTGGCCTTAAGGACCGTAAAAGGAAGTCTACTTCCGGGTTCGCGGCAGCGATCCGTAAAAGCTCAAAAGTCCCATTACATACGAATCTCTTACGAATCCTTTTAATTTCCGTTTCATTTTTCTCATGCCTAGTACACAGATTTATTTATTTATTTATCATTTTTCTATACCGCCCCTCTCAGCCCGAAGGTGACTTGGGGCGGTTTACACAAGGCAGCTTTTGCCCTTCAATCAAAAACACAAGCAAAACAAAAACCAAACAATAACCATATAACATAACAATTAGCAATTAAACATACAAATGCAGTCTCAGCGTCACGTTGAAATCATATTCCACCACATCGTCGTCATTCCATAGATCTAATTAAACCGTTATATTTCATCAGCAAATGCCTGCTCAAACAGCCAATGTCTTGCGAAATGTCAGGAGGGAGGGGCCAATCTGATGTCACTAGGGAGGGCGTTCCAAAGCCGAGGAGCCACCTGGCTGTGCAATTTTGGATAGAAAGAAGGAATGTGCTAATGGGCAGCTCAAGATCCATCCTTCCAGCAGTGGTTTCCGTTTGCCAGAGTATCGGAGGGGAGTGAGGGAAATCTAATTTCTGATACAGCCATGCCTTGCAGTTTGAATCTTCAGATCCAGGTCAACTTTTGCAATTAAGTGTCATGTATTTCTGATCTTGCATTTAGCCTCCTATGTTCCAGGTTTCTTGTATTTTGGAGCTCAAGTACTCAAGTCTGGACTTTGATCTTTCTTGGAAACTTTTTGAACTTTATCAATTTACTGAAACTTACCTGCTTGGATTTATAAGGAACTTTTTAGCTTTACTCAGCCTGTGGCATTTGGAACATTTCCTTGGATTATTGATTGAACTCTATTTCTTTGATATATCTCCTATTGCTTTATTGCTTGCTGTTTTCTTCAATACAAGACTATTTTCTTCAGCTGGAGTTGTGTGGTTGGATTCTAAGGGCTCGGGTTTCTACGCTGGTGTGCGACATTTGGATTCATGTTTTTGTTTTTTGTTTTGTTTTGGAATATCTGTATTTGCAGATGCTTACATAATGTCTGCTCCACATTATTTTCTAAAAAAACCCCCTCCAATGACACACATTCTACCTCTGTTTGCACCCAGTGTTATTTATTTTAAAATTTTAATAATTTACATCTGGTCCAGCCATAATGCTTTTAAACTGTGTTGTTGTTATTTATTTTTTATTGTACGTTATAGTGATTGTTTTATTTGCTGTTGTGTTATTTTACTATGTGTTGTTGGGCTTGGCCTCATGTAAGCCACCCCGAGTCCCTTCTGGGAGATGGTGGCGGGGTATAAATAAAGTTTAATAATAATAATAATAATAATAATAATAATAATCTTGGAGATGCAACTCAAGTACAAATATGAAATTCTTTCATGTTGCATATATATCGTCTAACTGCAACTCGCCGACGGGCTTTCTCGATCATGGCTCCAATACTTTGGAACGCATTGCCCGCCAACGTTCGCGCCATCCAGAGCCTTCTCCTGTTCAGGAAAGCCTGCAAGACTCTGTTATTTCAGCAGGCTTTCGGAGTTCGACGAATTGCAGTCTTTCTTTATGTCTGCCATCTTGTTTCATGTGTTGCCGCCGCAATTGTTTTATATGTGGCCTATTGTGATTTTTATCTGCTGTTTTATCTGCTGTTTTAATTGTGGTTTTAACTTTTTAGCTGTGTGTTTTGCTGTGTTTTATGGATATGCTGTGAGCCGCCCCGAGCCATTGGGAGGGGCAGCGAACAAATACGAATAAATAAATAAATAAATAAAATATTTTATACACATAACCTAATGGTAATTTTATACAATATTTTCAAATACGTTAGTGTATGAAACAAAGTTTGCATATATTGAACCATCTGAAAACAAAGGTGTTATTAAATTAGCCATCCACGTGGACAATTTCAGATTTTGGAATTCTGGATTAGGGATGTTCAAAGGCTAAAGGTGGAAAGTAATTAAGTGTGCATTTTAGGTTGGAATATTTCAGTTGCTGAATTTCTTATTTTATTTCAATAGTGTTTAATATGTGAAGAAGGGATTGATGTACATACTTCTGTCTTTTCCATAAGTATGTGGTCACCACCATGTTTTATTTTTTGTTGTTCTTTCTTACCTTGTTGCTGGGAAGAGCCATAAATTACTTTCATTAGAAGCATCAAGTAACTAGAAAGTAGACTGAAAAGAGACTATCAAGGAATACAGAGATTCCAAGGAGGACTAGGGAAAAAACCTTCCAAAACTTGGAAATCAATTGCCTGTCAGCGTTGAGAATACTGGGCTAGGTGAACCTATGGTCTGGATTAGTGCTTGGTAGGTAGCTTCTTACATTTCTAAGTTTAGAGTATGAATGTGACAAATAAAATGAGGCCATGGCGATTCTTTTTGAACACGTCTTCCTGCCTCATGATCAAGCCAAGTTTCAGTATTTCTGTGAGTAAAACTGGCTGGCTGCTACTTTAGCACACTCTTGCTTTTATGTTTCTCTAGTGTAAAATGAAAGGACAGCTGCTTGCAAGAGAAAATAAAAGGGGTTTTTTTCTCCCCCGTCCCCACACTCCTTTCTCCCCCTTCCTCCTTTGGAGTATGCAAAAATCCCCTGTGTATTTCTTTTATGAATTGGACCCTTCTTTTTTTATAGCCAAAACTATTCTTGCTTATTACAATGCCATATTATGGCTTTGACACTTTTTATATCCCTCAAACATTGCACCCTGGAGAAAGATGCTTCACTAAGCAAGAACTCGGTAAACTTGCTACAGAATCAGCGGAATACTTTTAACAAAAGTGCATAAACTTCTGTTCTTAAACATTGTCATCCTTCACCTTAACAAGCACAGAAAAAAAGGTTCTACTAGTTTCTATGCCTTGTTAGGTCTATCATCTTTTTAATTAATAGTGTTTTTACGAAGCCGTCTGAACTGTGTCATTTCCATTATCAGAAAACCACTGCCATTAATGAATAATTTTCATTTCTGATCCTTGATATCATGCTAGTTGATCTCCTGTTTCCATGCCGCCGAATGATAGCATCGTTTTCTGCCCACGATCAAATTTAATTTGGACTCTGATTATATTATGCTGTTGCGACTGAAGTGTCAATTTTTGTCAGGCAATTAGGAGCTATAACCTGTGAAGTTAAGTTTGATAGGCATTGTAATTGGATTGTTACAGTAATAGCTTGGAACATTCCCCCTTTTTTCTTGCTTCTTTGATTCTTGGTGCATACTTCAGTTGTGCGAACAAAGGCATTTTTGTTGTTATGAAACTATAGGACCTTCAAGACAATAAGATGGAGAGTCTCTCTTTTTAGCTCACGTAAAACACACAAAAATATTCCATTCTGGGGGAAAAGATGGGGTAGAAATTCAGTAAGTATATAAATAAATAAATAAATACCTCCAAATTTGGGGACTCACCTCGTGACAGGGTTCTGGAAGTTAACTGTGGACTGGTATCTCAAGAAATCAAGCAATTATGGATGAAGAGACAGCCCATAAAGAGCTGCAAAAAACATCAAGCTGTGAAGATGCCCAGTGGAACATCTATTAGATATGAGCATGAAATTCAAAATACAGTGACAATTGTACTTAGGCTCCCTATTAGTGGCATAGAGAATCTGTTCCGAGTTGTAAAATATTCAAGACACTCAATCTGTGATAACTCTTTTCATGATTTCATTAAAATTCAGACTAAAACCTAGATTTGATTCACTGCTTCATGGACATTACATTTACTGGTTGAAAATGTTTAGGTATCAAAGAGAGTTCTAGTTTGAACTGAAGCTCACCTGGGAGTGATGGGAGTCTACACTAAGACAAAGGAGGTTACCAATAGAGTAAAGAAGGCGTGTTCAGTATAAAAAATGCCATATATTAGGTCTACACAAGTAAGTCATTCAACACATAAAGTGTCCATTAAGAGTTCTACACATTGAGTTCAACACATTGAGTTCTACACATAGGGGTCAGCACATACAACAGGAGCTCTCTCCAGAGCCGGCAACGGGTTGTTTCGTTTCTCTCCGAGACTTCCTCAGGGCCAGCATTCAAACAATCATGTAGGAAATCACAGTCAGCGCAGAGGACGGACCATCCCATGTGCTGACCCCTATGTGTAGAACTCAATGTGTTGAACTCTTAATAGACACTTTATGTGTTGAATGACTTACTTGTGTAGACCTAATATATGGCATTTTTGATACTGAACATGCCTTATTTACTCTATTGGTAACCTTCTTTGTCTTATTGTAGCATTACACGGTGTTGCCCTCTGTTTTTGTGTACTGATGGGAGTCTCCCATCATTGATTGAAGGCTATCATACATGTACAATCATCCTTCCATATTTGCTGGGTTTAGGGGCACAGGACCCCCTTGAAAGTGAAAAATTATGAATGAAGACATTGCTATTTTTTTTTTACCTAAGAGAAAACCTTTCTAGGAATTTCTAGGTCTTCCAACATGGCTGTATGGTCAACTTTTACTGGAGCCTGACATGTGAATCAAATTGGAGGTCCTGGAAATTCCTAGAATTGTGTTCTGTCTTAAAATCCGATATTCCCCAGCAGGACGAGAGGATGTCCCCTACAATCCACTCTGACAAACTTAAAGATTCATAGAGAAAACGTTTTAATTAAACAGTTGAATAATCAAATCTGCAAAAGTCGAGTCTGCAAATGTGGAGGGATCATTGTATTGCCATAAAGGCCAGAAAAAAGAATGCTGTTGGGACAATGGCAAAGTGTTTAGGGCAAATTATGACACCCAGAAATGGATGATTACTCTCATTGTGACGCCCCAAGGGGCTGTTTTTTGCATCTGCATTTGTAGTTCACCTGCATGGGTCTTTGTTCTATGATCCCATTGTTCTGCCATGCACTCACTCAGGAGCGGAGTTGTGTCTTGGCTCCAAACCTGGTGTCCCCGCCCTCAACTCCTCCCTTTTCCGGAGTTTACTTGAGGGCTGGATGTCCCCTCCGCCTCCATTCTAGAGATTCCATGGGCATAGCATGGCTGGAATTTATTGCTTGCTGTGAAAAGGCAACTAAGTTCACCTACTAGGGCTACCTTCGCTTCCAACCAGATCTGCAGTACAGAGGAGAATCCGTTCTCAATATAGACTGTGGATTATAGGGCTTAATACAGGACCTCGCGAGCCTACAAGCCTGGAAGCAACAGGACACCTGGAACTTTTAAGAGAGGAACCTTCGCTTTGCACAGGCAAGTGGATGAAACCCTTTGTTCAAAGGACGTTTCTTGCAACCTACTTCAAGCTTTTGGACCATCAGTTTTTACTGATTGTAAGCCAATAAACCATTGTTTGAGTTCACCCTCTTCTGAGTCCTGAACTCATTGCCATAAAGCTATTTCCAGGTCCCCTGCACGTGGGAAGGCCTTATTCTCTGTCTCCAGGGCCCGAGCTTGCATGTCCATCCCTTTTAAAGCCCTGTTTGGCCTGGAAGACAGAAGACTCATTCTAATCCAGCACATAATATTTAGGACAACTGCAGGCCCATCTACAATCCAGTGTAGATGCCGCATTAGCCTGGGACATCCAAATGACAGAGCCAGGTTAATGCCTTTTAACCCAGGGTAAATAACTTAATACAGTTTACACCCAGGCTAAAAAAACACCCTGTAAAGATCCATATCTTATCAGTTTTTAGGTTTTTGGAACCAGACACCTGGGATATCCCATGTGTCTGTCTCCACAGCCATCCCACTGTGGCAGTCTAGAGAGGTGGATGGCCGTTCCACTCTTCCTTCCCTGCTCCCCTGTTTCTTGCCCAAAGGAAAGGGAAAGCTTGCTTAACAGTTCCTGCAGGCTTTCCTGTAGCTCCATTGTTCTCAGTAATAATGCAATGAAGCTTTGGAAAAGGCTGGGATCTTCCCTTTCCAAAACTCCATTGCATCATTACTGAACACAATGGAGATACAGGGAAGACTCCAGCAATGGTAAGGAGGCAGTGTCTTTGTTTTGGGACAAAACAGGGGTCAGGGAGGGAAGGCTGGCACTGGCCATGCCCACTGATGCTGAGACCACTTTGGCATGGCTGGATTGTATGGGCACCTCCCTGACAATGAGGTGGGGTTTTGTCTCTATGTGTGGTCTCAAATTGCAGCATGAATGGGCTTTTTAACTGCTGGTTCATGCCACATTTTGGGTGGTGTGAAATAAAACTGGTGTAACGTGTTCTCTTGCCGATGCTCCCACCAGCAATCGAGCAGCAGCATTTTGCACCAGCTTTAGTTTCCGGGTTGTCGACAGGGAAGGCCGATGTAGAGGGCGTTACAGTAGTCTAGCCTCGAGATGACCGTCACCTGGATCACGGTAGTTAGGTCATTCCTGGATAGGCAAGGAGCCAGTCGCCTAGCCTGTTGGAATCCATGTCGGCCCTGGAACCAAATCCAACTGTACATCCAACCAAATGGATAAAACATAGGAAGAAGAACTGAAATCTGATTAGAAAAAAATATTAAAGATTTGAGAGGAAAAGTGACATTAACCTTATCAGAGCACACAACTTCTTTATTTTTTTTGGAATACAACTTTGGAGCATATTTGAATCTTTGGACTTTTTATTAATTTTCCATTTAATATGATTGGGATACAGGTGTAATAATTACCGCAGCCCAGTCTTCAGTAACTCATTAGTTGTAAAGCACTATAGCCGTAATCAGGGTGAAGTATTTTCAAAAGAGCTCCTACCACTTGTTACGAGCACTCTATTAAAGAGGGAGCAGTCTGTACACCCATAAAAAAAACTTTCAAATCTGTTTGCAGCACCTGCACCGAGCACTAGAATTGCCGACACTTTAGATGCAAATTGGAATCATCATCTTAGGCAACGACGGGAGAGTTCATAGGTTCAACATCCTCTTACTTTCCGTCTCCCATGTCAGCGATATTTTAACCAGCTGGGGGCAGAATTACATTCTAGAAATTAAACTATATATATATATATATATATATATATATATATATATATATATGGTTAAAATTACAAATCCACTAGCAGTTCTGCTTCTGAGCATCTCAATTTACTACATTATAAGACAACATGAAAAATCCTATCAGGGGAAAAAATGATGTCTGATTGCACATTATACTTCTTGAAGTGTCGGTGCATGGGTAGCTTTACATTTACAAGCAATTTAAATACTTCAGTATATTTATATATGGGAGAGAGGGGTGTGTGTGAAACACCTTTGTCAAGTTAAATCCCCTTGATGAAATTTACTCATTTTCGAAACCTGCGTTGGTAACATTGCAAATCTTTCCTGACAATGTGGAAGTGCTCGGAGCTGCACACTGCTCTTCTAATCTTGCCAAATTTTGAAAAACCGAATGATCAGCTTAAACGATTTGGAGTGCGCTTCTTCTAACCCCTTCCCTTATTAAGTGTTTTGCTTTAGATAATAATGGGGTTGTTTAACTAGGCAGTCATATGCGTACCGGCAGCCTGCTTATAAGAATGGATGGGGAGTAATTACAGATTGGGGAAGAAATGTCTATCCAGAACCAGAAACAGAAGAGAGATGGTGGTGAATGCAGGGGGCAAGTTCACCAGCATTGAGTAAGAATTAGACTGGTGCAAAGAATTTCTTTCTTTCATTTCCTCCATTTCTTCTGGTACCTTCGGTAATTCAGGAGCTCATAATGGTAAGGGCCCTCCCAGTACAAAACCCCATCTGACACTAAAGCAATAGAGAGCCTATCCCGTCTCCTCCTCTGCTTTTCGGCATCTTTTTTATTAATCCCCCAGCAAACAAAAAGAAAGCCCTAATTCCCTGAAAACTACTCTCCTCTTCCAGGTCATTGCTCTTCCTTACCTGGAAGTGGGAAGTCTCCTTAAAATGCCTTGGAAAGAGTGCGTGCGTGACTTATGGCATGGTGCAGCCTGGGAAAGAAAATATGCACACCTGTCTGCAGCCAAGCGACTTTCCTCTAGGCTAACCTTGTCTCCTTGCCTTGAAAATGTGTGTGTGTGTGTGGCGTGCAGGTAGGGTTACCAACTGTCCCTTATTTTAAGGGACGTCCCTTATTTCAGGCCCAAATTTTGTGTCCCTTATTTTCATCTCCTGTCCCTTATTTTCAGCTCCTGTATTGACAGGACAGGTGGGAGCAGGAGGTGAGGCTGGGCCAGTACATATACACACCTCCTTCCTCCTCCTCCATCCTACTACCCCTTTTGGCTCCTCCCGTTTCCTCTCGCCACCTCGCGAGCGGCCGAGAATTGTAGTCCAAGGCTGCCTCCTCTTGATTGAGAGGCGCGCACAGCCCTTTTGGGCAGGATTGCATTTCCCAAGAGAGAAGGAGGAGGAGGAAAAGGAAGATGGAGAAGGGGGCCTGCTGGTCTTCATGGCACCGCCGGTGAGTGGTCTGAGGGAGCTGCAGGTGCGGTGCGGGGAGATACGGGCCCCCTTGGAGCTGCTGATCATGGAGACCCAGAGCCAGGTCTTCCATGCCCTCACCGCGCCCTCACCCATCATTGACTGCTGGGAGAGGACGGAAAGTGACCCCCTGCCAGGCATGCAAATCGCAGTCACACCAGGGCTGAGGGATGGGTGGGGGTCTCTGGAGGGCTTTTGAGCCAGATGGGCATCTGTCAGGAGGGCTTGGGTTGTGCCTTTTTGCAGAATGGCCCAAGTAGATTATATTGCCCTGAATGCATGCGAAAGGAGGCTTCTGTTAGACCCCAGTCTAAAGATCAGTCAACAGTGTGATGCGGCAGCTGAAAAAGCCAAGGCTGCATCAAAAGTAGTATAGTTAGGGTGGCCTAACATTTGATTTTCAATCTTTTATGAAGTGTCCCTTATTTTTGTGAAAAATCCCGTAGTTTTAGGTAAATGTCCCGTATTTCTTATATCAAAAAGTGGCAACCTTACGTGCAGGCCTCGGAGAGAAAGCATGGAGAGAAAGCATGGGTTCTTGTGTGCAGCCAAGCACCTCTCCTGTAGAGTAGAAACAGGTAAGAAGCCTCTTAAAAACGTGTTCCTGCCTGCAGCTGTCACAATAGAAACAGTTTAAATGCCTAAAATGATGGGAAGGGGAGTCTAGGAAGCCGTTCTCCCATAGTGGGCCAATAGAAAACAGATCTTTGAGCACCCCAGAATGAAAACAGATATCTGCCCTCCTGATTTTGGGAGGCTCCCAAAGATCATATTGGGGCCCCCAATGAAAGCTGAGACACAAAATGTGTCAAGGTTTACTCAGATTGTACAAGCCTAGTAATAATGTCATTACTGATTGGCAATTTCACTATCATGGATAGGAGGGGTTTACGTCTGCACCAGTAGTTCCTAGCCAATAAATCAGGAGTGTGAAACTATGTGGGCAAGGGAAACTTTCCCACAGCAAGCTCTTTTCTACTGCAGTCTTTCTCCTGAAGTCTTTTTATAGCCAGACAAGAGAAGCTTTATGGGTTAAAGCACAGTGCTGGGTATTTGCAAGGATATTATGTGTATTTCTATGCACCTTAAGTGAAACTTTTGTGTTGTTTCAAGTAAAATCATGCTTTAAAAATGGGGCGCATTCAGGCCCGTATCATGCCTTTTTGCCGCCCTAGGCCAAAGGCTCCCCTCCCCCGCCCCCAGCGCGAAGAGGAGGAAGGAAACCCCACCCCGGAGCCGATGTCACGCATGCGCGGCAGTGGCCCCAAAGGCGGGGCCTCCCCGCGGCTCTTCCCTTCCTCTTAAAGCCACCATGCCGCCCTCAGAAGGGTGGTTTTGGCCGCTTCTTCTGAGGGCGGCATGGCAGCTTTAAGAGGAAGGGAGAAGCCGCAGGGGAGCCTCTCTCTGCGGCTCTTCCCTTCCTCTTAAAGCCGCCATGCTGCCCTCAGAAGGGCAGTTTCGGCCGCTTCTTCTGAGGCAGCATGGCAGCTTTAAGAGAAAGGGAGAAGCCGCAGGGGAGACTCTCTCTGCGGCTCTTCCCTTCCTCTTAAAGCCGCCATGCCACCCTCAGAAGGGCGGTTTCGGCTGCTTCTTCTGAGGGCGGCATGGCAGCTGTAAGAGGACGGGAGAAGCCGCAGGGGAGCCCTCTCCGTGGCTCTTCCTTCCTCCTAAAGCTGCCATGCCGCCCTCAGAAGGGCGGTTTCGGCCGCTTCTTCTGAGGCAGCATGGCAGCTTTAATAGGAAGGGAGAAGCCGCGGAGAGAGGCTCCCCCGGGACTCTTCCCTTCCTCCTAAAGCCGCCATGCCGCCCTCAGAAGGGCAATTTCGGCCGCTTCTGAGGGTGGCACGGCATCTTTAAGAGGAAGGGAGGAGCCGCAGGGAGCCTCTCTCCGCGGCTCTTCCCTTCCTCCTAAAGATTTCGGCATCTAGCCACGGCGGCCGCCCGCCTAAGAAACAGCGATCTTTGGCGCTTCTGCGCCTGCACACAGGGGGGCGCCATAGATTCTCAGAGGCAGCGGAACTGCCTCTGAGAGTCTATGGCGCCCTGCGCGCAGGCGCAGAAGCGCCAGAGATCGAACTTAAATTTTTTTTTTCAATTTTTCATTTTTGGGGGGGGCCGACGCCCCCCATATCTGCCACCCAAGGCCATGGCCTAGGGTGGCCTTATGGGTAATCCGGGCCTGGGCGCATTGGTCAACTGGTTGGAGAATTCTATACTCTCCATCTGCACACTCCAGCAAGGACAACTCTGATTAATACTCTGTAATCTGACTTTTTCAACTGCTTTTAAAATGTTCCAGTTTATTCTCTCCATATCCTCATTTCCTCCTTTGTCCCCAGCTTTCTTAAGTAGTTGCCAACCATTCAAAATGCAAATGTAGTTTGCTCTCATTAGGACAAAAAGAAAATGAGGAGTACAATCTTGCCCTTCCTAGTTAATAATAAAGAAAATCTGTTTTTGGTTTGAAAGTGTTATTTCCCATTTCATTGGGTGGTCTTTACTTTGAAAGTAATTGTTATAATCCAAAAACTTTGTTTGTGTGGCACAAACTGTTAAATTTGAGGAGAACAGAAATCATAGTAGAGACCCCATCAAGGGGCATCTAGACTGACCCCCTTTTTCAGGGCAGAAAGGAACCATCCAAACTCTTCTTACATCCATTTGCTTCCTCTACTGAGTTGGAGGGGACCCTCAAGGCACGTGTTTATTCCTTTTTGCAGATGCAATCAATCATTTTATTTTATCACTAGCGGACCTGGCCACGCGTTGCTGTGGGATGTTTGTAACTTGGGGACTGTGTGTGTAGTTATGTATACAGTATGTGTATATGTATATGTGTGTATATGTGTATACTTATGTATATGTGTGTTTGTATATGTATATGCGTGTATATGTGTAGATGTGTGTAAGTATAGATGTGTGTATGTGTATATTTGTATATTTCTGTCCATGTATATATGTGTGAGTGTATGTGTGTATGTGTTCCTTTCTTCTCCCTTCCTTCCTTCCTTCCTTCTATCCTTTCCTTCCTTTCTCCTCCCTTCCTTCCTGCTATCCTTCCTTTTTCCTTCCTTTCTTCTCCCCTCCCTTCCTTCCTTCCATCCATCCTTCCTTCTATCCTTCCCTTCCTTTCTTCTTCCTTCCTTCCTTCCTTCCTTCCTTCCTTCCTTCCTTCCTTCCTTCCTTCCTTCCTTCCTTCCTTCTATCCTTCCTTCCTTCCTTCTCCCTTCCTTCCTTCCATCCATCAATCCATCCTTTCCTTCCTTTCCCCTCCCCTCCTTCCTGCTATCCTTCCTTTTTTCTTTCTTTCTCTCCTACCTCTTTCCTTCCGTCCTCCCCCTGTCTTCCTTTCTGTCTTTCTCCCTTTCCTCCTGGGCTGCCTACCTTTGTGGCGGGGATATAAATCAAGAAATAAACATTGGCCTGCTCTCTCCTGCATGCTCCCTTTCTCTGGCGGCAGTCCAGGTGACGGGCTCAAGGCTCTTGGCCAGGAGGGGCCAGGCAAGGTGGAGCAGGGCCAGCAGCAGGGCCAGCAGGCATGGCGAGGAGGAGGAGGAAGGGGAAGCGGAAGCCAGATGGAAGCATCACTTTTGGGCCCACGGGACCCCTCCTTCTCCCTTCTCCTCCTCCTCTGGCCACATCTTCATCTGCAGCCCCCTCCGCTCTTCCTTCATCAACTGGACGCCTAATCCACTTCTTTCAGGGCTCTCTCTCTCTTGCGCGCACACACAGGTTTGGCGGTTTGGAGACCTGATGTTCCCGCGTGTGGTAGGTGTTCTTTTTAGAGTTTGGGAGGGGGGAGTAGAGGAGCTTTGGCACGCGGCTGGCGTATGCGCCATTTTGTTGTCTGGCACAGTGGCTTATGGGGATTGTAGTCCATATGTTTTTTTTGGATTTGTGACCATTGGCTCTTTTTTCAGTTTTTTTTGTGGTAAACATACCTCGTAGGGTTTTCTGGGTATGTGGGCTGTTTTTGTGTGTCTGCCTTGTGTGGTTTCTTTGTCTATAAGCCTGTCAGGATGACATGAAGAATTATATATATATAGATTACTTACTGACGTAAAGGCCAACAGTGGCTGGCAGTGGCTGACTTCCCAGTGCCTTGTTTATGGTAATCAGGCCAATGTGAAATGATTGGTTTTTAAGCAGTATGTTCCCTTTTTTGGGGGGGGGGGGAGTTGTTTATTGATTTGCTGCCTTCTTTAGACACCTTTGTAGATTCAATAAGTTTATTTTATATTTAAATGAAGACTGCTGCAGACAGCTATAGGGAAGGGGTCCTTCAGCCACTTTGGCTAATGAGCAGCAAGGCAGTGTGGGAAATGTAGTTTAACAGCAGGGCCTTTTTCAATCTCTACCATTGGGGGCCTGGCCTTCACAAACTACAATAATGGCTGTGCTTAGCTACACCCACCTCACACCTTTTGCATCGCCAAGGAAGGAAAGCATGAGATTTTAAAACTTCTTAGGCTTTAAAAAAGTTGCTTAATGGTTCTGAAAATTAAAATAACCTTGGGAGACATCTGAACATTATGGAATATTTCTGGAAAAGAAAGTTAGTGGTTCAAATTCGAATTTGCCCCTCCCACCTTTCCTGCATGATTCAAAACTGCTTCTAAAGTCAAAAGTCGGAATTTTTTTTTATGAGCGTCAGGCTCTTCCAAATAAACCTATCCAACCATAAAACCCAGAGGAAGTCTTCTTCAATAATCTTAATTAAATTGAAATGGTGTCACCTATATTGCAGTTGCAAACATATTTCACTTCAATACATACTGTAACTACTGCAACATCTTTAAAGGCATCTGGTAAGAGGTTTGCACTGTTAAAATGCCTAAAATGTTTGAAAATTCCCTGATGGAGAAATAACAAATATCTGGGTCTCGGGCGACTACATGTTTCTTATCTGTTCTTTCCCGTTCCGTTTTTATTTGTTTGACCTGAGGAATTTCCACAAATGGATAAGCAAATATTTTGGTAACAGAAATATAAACACTCAAAGATTCTCCTTTTAATTCCAATGTATGGTTTGCTGGGACACCTGATAAGGGTTTTTTAGTCTTATCAAATACTCCAGGAGAAATAGTTAAGAAAAAAGATCTACTGACAAAATCAGTTCCATCTTTCTTCCCTAACTTGACATGTGAGCCCTACAAGTTTTAAAATTTGCTCAGTGTACACATTTTTAATGTCCTAAGCATTTATGTTGTTCTTCCAAATGCAAGCATGGGGAAAGTGCCGGAATACACAAAGCACTCCAGCCTCTGTTAAAAAATTCTAAAGAAGTCTCTACTACATTCTGAGGCAGCATATTCCACACCCAAATAGCTGTTACTGTCAAGAGGTTCAGCCTAATGTTTAGACCAGGGGTGCTCACACTTTTTCAGCATGCGAGCTACTTATAAAACAACCAAGTCAAAATGATCTACCTACCCACTACAAAAATATCTGCTTTGAACTGGGTTTTCTGAGTCTACACTGCCATATAATCTGATTCAAAGCAGATAACATGGGATTTTATTCAGGACCTCAGATAACCCAGGGCCCTTCCACACATCCTATTTTACAGTTGACACACACAACTGATTTCTTACTACTGGACGAATTGCTGCCAAATTTGGCCACAAGACACCTACAAAGAGTGACCATCACTAAAAAAATTGATTTTGCCATTTCGGAATTGTAGTTGATGGGATTTATAGTTCACCTACAATCAAAGAGCATTCTGAACTCCACCAACAACAGAATTGGGACAAACTTCCCACACAGAACCCCCACAACCAACAGCAAATGTACAAGGCAGAGATGAAGTAAAGGAAGGAAGGAAGGAAGGAAGGAAGGAAGGAAGGAAGGAAGGAAGGAGGGAGGAAACAGGAAGGAAAGAAGGCAAGGCAAGAAGGAGGGGAGAAAGGAAGGAAAGGAAGAAAGGAAGGAAAGGACGAAAGGAGATGAGGAAGGAAGTAAGGAATAGCTCCCATACGGGCCATAGTGACGCCGGTCACACTGCCGCCACATTGACTGGGCGGCAGCACCTGGGTGGTGTCGGGAGCCTGCGGGGTGGGACTGAGCCTTCCTCCCGCCCTGCCTGCGATCTACCAGGACGCCCTACGCGGTCTACCAGTAGATCACGATCTACCTAATGAGCACCCCTGGTTTAGACTCTATCTCTTTTTCTGTCATTTGAATCCATTGTTTACTGTCCTAGGATGCATTAACATTGACTACATATGACCTCATCAGATGGGGTACTTTTTGGTGGTATGTGCACCAGTTCATCTTTACTTTTGTGCCAGAGCCCACTGGCTCCCATCCCATGACATAGAGCAGCTTTTGGCGGGGTTCCATCACAAAAGTAGAGACAAACTGGCACATGCCACTGTGGTGGCAACTATGTGAGGCTTTCCATGTCATATTGGATCAATGAAGGAAAGTTGGATGGCTGACGCTTCCCCCCCATAGGATGGGACAATGGGCAAGTCGGGTCGTGCGGGCCTTGGAGTGATGAGTTCCCCTCACCTCCCAACGGGCAGTGCCGGATTCGCCACAATGCATGGCAATTCTGGAGGCCCATATGATGAAGTTGTTAGTGTGAAAGACATATGAACCCGTTCCATGGCAGCTATATGTAGCACGGAGCTGATCCAGGTTATCGTGGAACAAAGTTGCTAATGTAGCCTTGAATGCATTAACCAAATTCATGGGTTGCTCTGAATTCTGCCCCAGAATCAAGAGCAACCTGCAATTTTGGGTCCATGTGAACATTTGGGCCAGTTCTGAGGTCAAATCTGCCACAACTGTTCACATGGCCATCCCATGCTCCCTGGGCTTGGGCAGTCCAGGGATACAGGATTCACTGTTTTCTCACATTTTCCTGATCATGGCTGCCAGAGGACACGGCATGGGTCCTGCTGGTCACTAGGCATGTTTTAGAATCCCAAAATGGCGATTCTTATATCAAATTGGGGGGTTTGTTTAGTAAAAAGAAAGACTTACAAAAAAAATTCCAAAAATTTCTGAAATGTAACTTAATTACTTACGAAATTTCGTTAGTAGTTCTAAAGTAGGCAAAGCAGGGAAACAGGACTGATACTGTTTTAAACACAGGCAAATCAAGGGGCAACATTTCCCTTGGTTTCCTTGCAGGGAGATATAAAGCATTAATATATTATTATTATTATTAATATTATTAAAGGACAGGGTTCCTTTGCAGGGACACATATAATGCATTAATATATTATTATTATTAATATTATTAAAGGACAGGGTTCCTTTGCAGGGACACATATAATGCATTAATATATTATTATTAATATTATTAAATAAATGCCTAGGCCTACCTCTGGTGCAGGCCTTGCTAATCTGTAGAGTTCTCCTCACTCCATCTTTTTTTTTCCCATTCAGTTTTACCATAGCAGTCTAGGACCTCCGTTGGAACTCTATGGCTTTTCTTGATTCTGAACTCTTCCTTCTCCTCTCCGTGCTCTTTTCACTCCTGCTGCCCTTCTCTCAGCAGTTCTTATGTCCTCCTACTCTGTCCTTCTATCTAAACCCTCTTCCTGGGTGTTTAAATCGCTTTTTTTCGTCAGTCCTCCAGCCCCTCTAGGAGTCCCGATTTCGGCTCTCTATCGTTTCCGGCTCCCTTTTCACTTCCTGGAAGAGGCCTTCCACTCTAATTAGGCTGCAAGCATGGAAAGGCCCCGATTTCACTGTGAATTATGTCTGCAAAGCTATTTTGGAGGGGGAATTTTCCTGTTGGGGGACATCCGAAATATTTAATAATCTAACGAAATTTTGGGCCCAGGGGTGCGTAAAGAAAGTCCACTTCCGGGATTGGCCTTGTGATCCGTATAAACTTGAAAGACCCATTACATACGAATCACTTACGATTCCTTTTAATTTCCGTTTCATTTTTCTCATGCCTACTGGTCACTTGTTGCCTTGAGTGACATTAACTAGAGCAATAAATCAATTGGAGACGGAAGGGAGAAGTAGGGGGGATTTCTCCTCTCCCCGCACTAGTGCCTAGGACATCATTCCAGGTGATGAGTGACCAGTGGCCCTCTGGCCGCCATGGAAGGGCATGGCAAGTGTAGCTGTTTGGCAGCACTGAACTGGGTTCAATGGGGCTGGGCAATGAGGACTACCTCTGACTGAAGAGTCTGTGGTGGTAGTGCTGTAAACCATCCAGGGGCTGATCTGATATATGCAGGTCAACACAATATTATATTCAGATCAACACAGTGGTAATAAGGTCAACACAATAATGCACTCACTGTGCCCCAGAATTCCTTCTGCACAAAATAGGAAGTTCTAGACATAAGTTCTACACATCAGAGTCCGCCTCAAAACTCAGGGCCCCAGCGTGTGCTGTATACACACGGTCCCGCTTCCGTTTGCGGAAGAAGTGTTCCAAATGAAGGCCGAGGACACAAAGTTTAGGGTGTAGGAGTGAAGGGAAAGCACACCTTGCCGGTGGTTCCCTCGATAAAATGTCTCTCGAGGTATCCCCGGGCTGTGGTGGAAGAGTCCGATGGGCGGGGTTCCGCCACAGATGTCAAAGCAAATCAAATATGATATCCTTTCAAATATTTAAACATAGATATGTCACTTCTTAACTTTCCTGTCTCTAGCTAAACATACTAAGCAGTTCCTCATAGGATGTGGTTTCCAGAACTTTTACTATTTTGGTCACATTGCTCCAAGTACCTTCCACACAGCTGAATAAAATCCCACGTTATGGCAGTGTGGACTCAGAAAACCCAGTTCAAAGCAGATAAAGTGGGATTTTCTGTCTTGATATTCTGGGTTATATGGCTGTGTGGAAGGGCCCTTGCTTGTCATTAGCTTTCTTGAATTGTAGTATCTATCTAGATCAGGCCACAATAGTCAAGGTGAGATCTGACCAATGCAGAATAGAGTGGTACTATTATTTCCCTTGAATTAGACACTACTTTTGTTACTACAAAATAAAAGAAATGTTTGATAAGGTACAAAGCAATATAAAAAGAGGAAAACTATCCATTTCAGATGGATAGACTCAAGGAGGCTATTGCTTTGAGCAGGGCAATGAATGACCGGGGGTCTTGGAGGACCCCTATTCATAGTGTAAGTCAAAGTTGACTTGATGACAAATAACAACAGAGCCAAACTGCAAAATGTATTGTTGAATAGTATTTTATTTGCAATGACTTCTACAGAATCATGGGTTTTATGGTGTGCTGAAATACTAAGAATTCTCATTAGTACAGTTTTTTATATTATAGTACTAGAGCTCTCTTCCACACAGCCCTATATCCCAGAATATCAAGGCAGAAAATCCCACATCTGCTTTGAGTTGGGTTATAGGAGTCCTCACTCAGATAATGTGGGATTTTCTGTCTTGATTTTATGGGAAATAGGGCTTTGTGGAAGGGCCCTCAAAGAAGATTATGAAGTACCCACAAGATGGATAAATGAACTGATTAGTTCATGGACGTATAGCAGAGCATATGATATTGATATAGTTACTATTTTGAATAACAATAACATTTTAAGAAATTATAATATAAAAATAATTAACCAACTGATTCCTTAGTATATTGAATTACTTTTAAAAAATTGGAAGCTTTCATCAAGATTGCCTGCAACTAGCATTTCACTAATGTTAAAATAAGACCTCAAGCATAAAATAGTGAAGAGTAGACATCACACTAGCAACAAAGATCCGCATAGCAAAAGTAATGGTATTCCCCGTAGTAACCTACAGATGTGAGAGCTGGACTATGGGGAAGGCTGAGCAAAGGAAGATAGATGCTTTTGAACTGTGGTGTTGAAGGAAAGTTCTGAGAGTGCCTTGGACCACAAGAAGATCCAGCCAGTCCATACTTCAGGAAATAAAGCCCAACTGGTCATTGGAGGGAAGGATATTAGAGGCATGATGAAGTACTTTGGTCACATAATGAGGAGACAGGAAAGCTTGGAGAAGACAATGATGCAGGGAAAAATGGAAGGAAAAAGGAAGAGGGGCCGACTAAGGGCAAGATGGATGGATGGTATCCTCAAAGTGACTGGCTTGACCCTGAAGGAGCTGGGGGAGGTGACAGCTGACAGAGAGCTCTGGCTTGGGCTGGTCCATGAGGTCACAAAGAGTCAGAAGTGACTGAACGAATAAACAACAACAAACCTCAATCATGCAAAAACAGTCAATTCCAGGTTGCAGAATTTGGCAGTGTGTTATTTATTTATTCAAATTTATTCGTCGCCACTCTCAGTTGGCTCGGGGCAAGATAAAACAGGAATTAATACAGACATTTTAAAACCAAATGCAGGATTAAAAACAATAGCACTAAAATACACATAGCATCAGGAGAGGCCGAACAGTTTAAGACCCAAAGGCCTGTTGGAACAGTAGGGTCTTGCAGGCCTTCCGAAAAGCTAACAGACTCTGAAGGGCACGGACTTCGGAGGGCAACGCATTCCAGAGGATTGGAGCTATGATCTCTCTTGTTGCGGTCAGATGGTAAGCCCTGGAACCTGGGACCATGAGGAGATTTTGCATCTCTGAGCGTAGGGATCTGATGGGACAGTATGGGATAAGGCGGTCCCTTAGGTACACTGGCCCCAGGCCATTCAAGGCCTTAAAGGTCAGAGCCAACACTTTGAAGGTAATCCTGGCATTCCACAGGGAGCCAGTGCAGTTCACACAGGATGTGTGTGATATGGTAGCTCATCATATGCTAACACTTATTGTACAACCAATCTCCCTTCATGTCTCCTCAAAGCTTGGCCAATGGTCGGCCTTTTCAATTGCTTCCTTCCTTCCTTTTTCATTTTAAAGTAATTGAACGAAAACCATGATAACACTTCCTATTATTTCTAATTTGTCATTTCTGGGCACACTAGAAATAAAGATGACCTTTTGAATCTTGACCGAACTTTTGGTAATGGACAGCATTTTCATTCTTGCTTTCCATTCATACAGAATCTGCATGCCTCTCATTTGCCCAGTGCAAAGCTATTAATATTGTTCTATTAACCTTTTCCCCAAGTACTAATGACCTTTCTCCTAAAAAGACGATTACTGCATTTATATCTTTAACAAATCTCATTTATTAGAAAGCTTTGTGCCAGCCTGGCTGCCGCTGCATTGGCATGGAGGGGTGGGGTGGAACCTCCTATTTCCTTACTTTCCTTTTGTTTTCCAAACAATATATTGTGATAAAAACAAATCTTAATCAAAGCATAGAAGAAAAAGAATTGGTGGGAGCTGATAACGCATTTACTTTTGGATTCTGAATGGTTGCAAATTCTCTGTAAGACACAGAATGATTTAATGTTGAAGAATGTAATGTGTCATCACGTGTGTGCTTTGAAGTCGTTTATGAGCTATGATGACCCCAAACTGAATCTATCCTAGACAAGATTTCTTCTGAGGTGGTTTGCCATTGCCTCCTTCGAAGGCTAACTTGCTCAAGGTTGTTCAGTGGGTTTCCGTGGTTGAGCTGAGATCCCCCTAATCCTAGTCCAATACACAAACCAGGGCACCATGCTGGCTTTCAACTACCCAGGTACTTAGGAGTAAATACTATTGGTCTGTACAGCATTCACAACCATACATGGAAATCAGAAACATGCCCAAATACAGATTGGATTCAACCTCATGATTTTTTTGCAATCTAAGGAGAATAATTTCATTGAGAATTTGTGAAGCTTCTGTTACATGTTTGAGCAAAAAAGTTCAGGGTCATCCCATGGTTCTTCTCCCTGAGCAGAACTATTTCAGCAACATTTTAATGCCCCTTTAAATGTCCCTTTTTTGTATAAATTAACCTTTTTTTTAATTTGGAGGAGATTGAAAAAAAAGTTAATAATTAATATGATGTCCTTGAGTTCACATAACAATATCAGTAGAATTAAGCATGCTGTGGAAACATAATAGCTCATTGGAACATCAATGGCAAGTGCTCAGATGACAACCCACAAACATTTAAGGAGGGAAGAATAAGGCTCTTATTTTATGGTTTTTCCAGTGTGCAATGTTTCCAAAATAGTGCCAAAAACACTATCTAGTAGGTGTGGGGTGAACTTTACCATGTTTTGGACACACCATAGATCAATTGAGATCCAAGAAAAGACTTTTCACCAAGGGCCATATCAATCTTATCTAGGCCCGTAGACCTGGGGGGGGGGCTTGAGGGGCTTCACCCCCCCCCCCCCAATTCTCAGGGTGGTCCTTGAGAAGGCCTTACTGGTACTTTATTTAAACTGTTATGTTTATTCATATCATGATCAGATCTCTATGCTCAATATATCCCATATGCATGGAGATATTGGGATAACAATAGGGTAGATCCTCTCTCATTCAGACTCAGCCGGTCAAAAACTCAGCCCCCCCACTTTCCAATCAAATTCCTGGCTATGGGCCTGATCTTATGGTTGCTTTCAAAATATCATTTGTAATTTGAACATTGTATAAATGTATATGTTGTACTGCCATTGAAAGTCTCATGGGCCACATAAAGGAATGTGGCAGGCTGGATTCAGCCACACAGGCCTTGTCTTTGCCATGTGTAGGTTATTCTGACAAGGGTAATGGGAATTGTAGTCCAAATCTATTTACAGCACATTAGATTAGGGAAGATTGACAATGGTAAACAAATGTAATCACTGTTCAGTTTACTGAAGGAAGAAGTCATCAGCCAATGCTTTCATTGGAGCAATCCAATTCCTGAGTGTTTCGGTTCTTCTCACTTCTAGCCTCACTTTTTCCTGGCCTTTGATTATGATTTATTTAGTGGGAATCCAAGTGGGCGGCAGATGTGAGAAGGTGAGCTCCCTCGTGTTGCAGATTGAGGTAAATAGTGTGTCATAACCCATTCATCAATTGATAATGCAAGCCAAATAGAAATATCTGCAAGAGGCAAGGAATTGGCAAACATTTTACCCAGGGAAAGGGATGGATCATAAGTGAGTCAGGAGGTTTTTTCTACTTTGAAAAGAGGAGAAAATCCAATTCAGGGGTCTATGCAAACAGATGATATAAATGAATGGTCATGTTATGGACCA
The DNA here is from genome assembly GCA_030556195.1 of Anolis apletophallus. Lineage (NCBI taxonomy): Eukaryota > Metazoa > Chordata > Lepidosauria > Squamata > Anolidae > Anolis > Anolis apletophallus. The sequence goes on along the minus strand of JARBWK010000002.1, from coordinate 5,699,657 downwards.
TGGAGGAAGCAACCCAGGTGATTTTGAGAAGAACCATGCAAGTGCAGTGGGGCAGAGACCGACTATTTCAGTTCAGTATACACATCCTTTGGAAGAACTGCTGGCAGTTTGTAAAATAGGTAGGTCTGTGTTTCTGAAATGACAGGTCCAACATCAATCATTTTCCTGAACACAGCATCTGGATATTTTCGTACCTGTCCTTTACATCTCTCTACATTGCATGAGTTGTCAATGAAAATGATGGTAAAGAGTGAAATTCAGTAATATATGACAATACTTCGCAATCCTTAGAAGTTCCTTAGAAGTTTGTTGATATTTTCAGGTAGATCTGGAGATCCTTGTAACCTTTAAAACCATGAAGATTACACCTTGGGGTCCACTTACGTGCACTTAGCCTACTGACAATAGTAGTGAAGTATGAGTCGAAGTTCACAGGATTGTAGATGAAGGCTGTTGGTATAACCAAAGAGGGTTTTATGTATATCAGGAAATTATCTCAAAGTACATGGTTTGAGTTGCTATCATTTCCATGTCCACTCATTCCATAATTTTGGGGACCTGTTTGTAGAAATATATTGCATCTGTGCTGAGGTTTCTCCTAGAGCAGAATTGATCGGTCGATCTTTGGGCCTCATCCAGTAGATCTTCAGGCCCTGACCAGGTCAATCGCATTTCCTCCATCGTTGGTCCTCTTCACGCACTGCCTGCACGCTCCAAGTGTGCATGACTCGTCCCAAAGGCAGTATGAGGTGCTTCTGCACATGCGTGCGGAGCGGCAACCATGCATCGTGTCATCCAAGGCCGCCCCCTCCTTTGTTCTGTGATGACTCTGAGTGGCCGGAGAAGGAGGGAGGGGGAATGCAGAAGGGCAAAAGAGGGGGTGGGCGTGCCTGCCGCGATGGCCGCCCGGCCTGCCCCTCTTTTGCTCTTCTGCTTTCCCCCTCCCTCCTTCTCCGGCCACTCAGAGTCGTCACAGAGCAAAAGAGTGGGCAACCGTGGATGACGCGATGCGCGGATTGGCGTGGCAGGACTCCGGCAGCAATGGAGAGGCCTACGGGGGGGGGGAGGCCTGGCGCGGCTCCCTTTCGCTGCCGCCCGGATTGGAAAGGGAGCCGCGCCAGGCCTCACCCCCCCCTTCCCTGTAGGCCTCTCTATCACTGCCAGAGCCTCGCCGTGCCGATCCGGGCAGGGCTCTGGTGGCGATGGAGAGGCCTGCAGGGGAGGCAAGGCGCTCCTCCCACCTCTCTCTCGCCCGGTTCCGCCATGAAGCCGGGCGAGAGAGAGGTGGCGGAGAAGAAGGCTGGGCCTCTGCAGGCCCCACCTGGCACTCCTCCCACATCTCTCTCACCCGGTTCCGCCATGGAGCTGGGCGAGAGAGGGTCGGGCAGAGAGGAAGGCTGGGCTTGCAGAGGAAGGTGTGTGCGCGCACTCGCACAAGGTGCAGTGCATGGAAGCCGCGTGTGCGCATAAGGTAGGTGATCTTTTTGACTTGGTTAATTTACAAGTAGCTCGCATGCTGGAAAAGTGTGAGCACCCCTGCCCTAGAGGTTATATAAAAAACAAAACAAAGCACCAAACATTAGGGGTGTGCAAAATTTCAGAGGCCGATTAATAATTCGGGAAATTTCAGTGATTTGGGCATATGGTCTGCCAAAAATGGAATGAGAAAGGACCCCTCTGAAGCCTTACGAAAAGAAAATGCAGCCAGCCAAACCAATCTCCACTAAATTTGGGGAAGATTTGTTGATTTGGACTTCTTTTTATTATAGTAGTACTCTGCTGCCCCAGAGGCAAGCATTGCCATAATGATGTTTGAGAAGAGCAGTTGCACATGGTTTTTTCCCTCATTAGCCTAGCCATAGCCAATCCAAAGAAGCAAGTAGATCACTCGGTGTTTGGTCAAGCTGGTCTACATATAACCTGCACAGAGTGCTTCCATTTTGTGGCATGGTGATGTGTTGGGGAGAGAACATGTAGCTCTGTTTGCTTCTCTTCTCTTCTGTTCCTGTGCTACTGCCTAACTATGATGCAGGACTCAAAGTGCTAGTGCTAACTTTTTGAAAATTAAATAAATTCTTTTTCTTTCAACATCATTCTTATCTTGTCATCTGAATCTGAAGTATCCAACTGATGAAAGAAGTATCTTTATAGATTTATATCAGGCTTGCACCAAAAAAGTGTTGTAAGTGGGATCATTTTTGTATGATTTGTACTTATGACGCTATTTATGAAGCACAGGAATCCTCTCTTCCAAAATGTAAGAATTGGAACTTACCCCATACTTCTTCATTTTAGTTTTGCAAATCTCAGAAGACTCTCAAGGTCAGTTTCATGTTCAGTGCAAGGAAAATCCAAAAACTCTGTCTTTCCTCTGTAAATTATACACTTCACCCACCAACATTGCGCGGAACATTCCAGTGGGTGAGGCGGGGCTGGCATTGTTGGATGCCAGCCCCTTCTCTCTCATTCTGGAAGAATCATCGCCCACCACTCCCACCCATAGGACAGTATAATAATGGCCGCCATTTGGGGTCGGGTAGGATTTTTTTCTTTTCCTTCTTATGTTCTCTGAGGGTTTTTTCGCCTACCCTACACTGTTCTTTAGGGGCTAGACGGATGGTCGGTTTGTAACTAGGTTAGCGTAAATAGATTAGTAATACAAAGGTTGGTATATACTTAAGGCACCCCTTAAGGTGTGGGCCATTATGCAAACACTCACCTATAGGTTAATTTTAGGGGGTGAGGTGAATTAGAATGGCACAGGAGTGGGGAGAGTCTCATCTCAAAAGGTGAGAGAGATTTCTCCAGACGTTTCCCTTGTGGGTTGCCCGGGTTTAAATCTTCAGGGGACCCAGGTATTATGCCTGAATAGCTGAGGTGTAGACTTTAGAAGACAGTACCTCAGACACACCAAGTTGAACTAACACCTAAAGTTAGTTGAGTTAAAAGTTACTTAGGTAACTTTAAATAAAAGTTGCCCAAATTTTAAATCCATATATTTGTGTCTATCTCGTCATTTCGGGGGGTTGGAAGACAAATGGCCTTTTGCCATTAGAAGAGGGAAATGAGGGAGAAAACAGAGTTCCCTGGCAAGAAGCACAGAACTCAGTTACTGCACAGTTAAACAGAAACTAGGAACATATTTTCTTTATTATTATTATTATTATTCAGAAGCTGAATGGCTATCTGTCAGGGGTACTTTGTGCTTTTGCTGCATGGCAGAAAGAAGGGGGTTGGACTGGATGTCCTTTGGGGTCCCTTCAAGCTCTATGATTCTATCATGTAACAATTATATAATATTCTATAATAATATGAGAGACATTCAATGAGATTGCTATTGTGGCTTTTTTAAAATAAAAAAACATTTTTTTGAAAACTTTTTTAAAAAATCCCTAAATTTAGTAAATGTATGAATATTTCTGAAAGTTGGAGGGGGGGGGTGATCTTCTGCTATCTCATGTCATTGTGTAGAAAATTCAAGAATATAGCTCTTGTAAGGTTTTTTTTAAAAAGTTGTTGATAAAAACTTTGAATATTCTCCAAAACTCTGTGAATATATGAAACATTCTGAAATTTGTTGGGCTAACAGTGGTAAATGTGTTCAACCATTGTAGCAAGTTTTAATTTATTTATTTAAAATTTTTGTACCCTGACCTTCTCACCTCCAAGGAGGGACTCAGACCGGCATACAGCAAAATTCAATGTCATACAAATTTAAAACATCTTAAAACAGCATATTAAAATATATAAAAACAAAGATACATGAAAACCACATTGCCATTAAAACCACATTCAGCTCGGTCTAAAAAAGTGTTCACCCATTTCCGATTGAAATCAATCTCAGCTTATTCTGGGAAGGCCTCGTTCCACATCCAAGTCTTCACTCGCCTCCTCAAAGACAACAGGGAGAGGGCAGATCTAACATCGCTTGGGAGGGAGTTCCACAGCCGAGGGGCCACCACAGAGAAGACCCTGTCTCTCGTCCCCACCAGACGCGCTTGTGAAGATGGTGGGATCAAGAGCAGGGCCTCTCCGGAGGATCTTAATGTCCTTGATGGTTCATAGGGGAGAATCCGTTCAGACAAGTAAACTGGGTCGGAACTGTATAGGGTTTTGTAGGTTAAAACCAGCACTTTGAATTGTGCTCAGAAACTAATTGGCAGCCAGTGGAGTTGGCGCAACAAGGGAGTTGTATGCTCCCTGTACCCCGCTACTGTTAGTAACCTGGCTGCCGAGCGTTGGACTAATTGCAGTTTCCGAACAGTCTTCAGAGGCAACCCCACGTAGAGAGCAGGGTTTTACTTCAATATCTGTAACAATGAAGTAATATTTTACTTCAATATCTGTAACAATGAGGGAGAAAGAAGCCCCTGAAGTTTCCCCAATGTGCAATTACCATAACAAAATTTCATTACTCTCATTACAACAATGAAATTTTCACTAATGATACTTTAGAAACACTTTAGAAGTGAAACGACAGTGCTCCCAGCTTTGTAATGACTTTTGAAACATTTTAAATTAATTGCACATGCCCAGTACTTATAGTAGGGAAGGACCATACTTCTTGAGCAGTCAACACTTACATACATTCTTTAGTTGGTCTAACAATTGGGGTTAAGGCAAAAACCTTTGATTTATGTCAAACCTAATTGAACTGGGGTGAAACGGAGAGGAAATGATAAAACCAAAGAAGAGATTAATAGTAGACTGACTAATATTTATACGACTCAGTAAGTGAGTGATTTACAGACTCTGCAATCAGTTAATAAGGAACAAATACAATGAAAATGAAATTAATAATCTCTACACTAAAGTGGTTGTGCCGAAGCTAATTTGGGAGCGAATCTAATGAATATTGACAGAATGAAGGACAGTTAAGAACAAATTGATAAAAGAAGCAGAAGATTGTAAGATATAAAGAAAAGGAAAGTTTTGTTTCTGAACTAGTTGACTTAATTGTATGCACAGTGAAAGCACAATTGGACAGTATAATTACTAATTCAATGTACTGTATAAATTCCAAAGTGGCGCAGAAAACAATCTATTTCAGTATCATTTCAAAATCTTAGATGGAGGGAACATCATGTGGAGAGGGATATGGTACCAGAATCCTATAATATTGGGTGGCAAAATTCCACATCTTTCATTAGGCCTATCTTATTTAACTTCAAGGAAGGGGAAAGAAATGTTTGATCCATTAATATATGTGAGTCTATAATATCAGATTGTTAAGAATAAGGATAATACATGCAAGGAAAATTCCATATTCCCAGAGTCATCATGGTAACAATCTTTGCCCTCTTTGTCTCTCTTCTTTATTAAAAAAATAAGATAAAGTAGGCAATGTACAGACTGTTTTAGAATATATATATATTTTAAAAACCTCTCATTTTTTATTTAATTCCAGAGAAAGTGCATTGCACAAGTTGCTTTCTGCTTCTTTGGAAAAATGATGGGGCAAAACAATTGTTTCCTGCTCAGCGTTCATATTCATTGTGTCACAAGCAGGTCATTCCATCCTTTATTTTAGAGCAGGGATGCTCATTAGGTAGATCGCGATCTACTGGTAGATCGCGTAGGGCAGGGGTGCCCACACTTTTTCAGCATGCAAGCTACTTATATTAAAACTGAGTCAGAAAGATCTACCTACCTCCTCAAGGCTGGAGAGGGGAGGGGGCGGGGTGGGGCTTGGTCAGAGGGGGGTGGAGCCAGGCCACACCAAGCCCCTCCCTCTCCCCTCTGGCTTTGGAGCTCCCAGCAGCTTCTCCAGGCTTGAGAATGGCAATGCCAAGCCAGTGGTGACATAGCTAGCACAAGGCTGGCTTGGCACTGCCATCCTCAAGCCTGGAGAAGCTGCTGGTAGAGCGGAAGCCAGAGGGGGAGGAGCCAGTCCATGCCAAGCCATGCCCCCTCCCCTCTGGCTTTGGAGCTCCCAGCAGCTTCTCCAGGCTTGAGGATGGCAATGCCAAGCCAGTGGTGGCAAAGCTAGCACAAGGCTGGCTTGGCCCTGCCCTCGTCAAACCTGGAGCAGCTGCTGGGAGTGCCGAAGCCAGGGATGGGGCGGGGCTTGGCATGGCCTGGCTCTGCCCCCTCTGAGAAGCGCCCCATCTAGCTGGGATCGACCTCCTTCGGTCCCGGGATCAACTGGTCGATCGTGATCAACTTCCTGGCCAGCCCTGGCATAGGGCATCCTGGTGGATTGCAGGAGGAAGGCTCAGACCCGCCCCGCTGGCTCCCGATGCCACCCAAGTGCTGCTGGCCCTGGGTTATCTGAGGTCGTTTCCACACAGTTGAATAAAATCCCATGTTATCTGCTTTGAATCAGATTATATAGCAGTGTGGATTCAGAAAACCCAGTTCAAAGCAGATATTGTGTTATATGTTTCACATTTTTGTAGTGGGTAGGTAGATAATTTTGACTTGGTTGTTTTATAAGTAGCTCACAGGCTGAAAAAGTGCGAGCACCCCTGTTTTAGAGGTAGGGTAGGCAACATTCAATCTTACTGGTCCAGGTACCATATAATTAATTGATTGATTGATTACTGTATAAGACTCAAAATGTTAGTCAAAAAGTGTATTAAAAAGCCTATTTTGACTTAACTATGGGTCAATGTAAGGACCCCATCAAACTGAGGTCTGAAGCTGTGCAACAGCGGTGGGATTTGCCAGGCAGTGTGGCAAATCTGTGGGACAGTGGGGGAAACAATTGCTGCACCATTTTCCCCATTACTTGGGGAAAGCATCACTGCCCGGTTTCCCCCTAATCTAATGAGGACATGGGAAGCCTCCTATGTAAATAATAACAATAATAAATTTATTTGTCCCCAGACATCATCTCCCCAAAGAGACGCGGGGGTAACGCACAAGGCACTCTGAAGTGCCACACATAAATAAACCATACATAGGCATAAAACAATAAACATAAGATTTTTATCATAACATTTCACATAATAAATATTAAAATTCCTAAAACACAGGTGTGTCTGCGAGTAAAACTGGCTATAATCAAATTAATGAGTTAAAGTGCTGGAGTAAAGCAATCATTAAATCTTCAGTCTAACCATTAAAATCTACTCCAAAGATCTGTGCCAAAAGCCATGACTGAAAAACTTGGAGAGAGGGGGCTAATGTAATCTCTCTAGGGAGGGCATTCCAGAGGTAGGGAGCCACCACTGAGCAAGCACTATTTCTTGTCCCCACAACTGTATTTGGGACGATGATGGGACCAAGAGAAGGGCTTCCCCTGCAGGTCTCAGAGCCCACACCGGTTCATAGAAGGAGATGTGTTTTCAAAGATAGCTTGGACCCAAAATATTGTATGATGGGCTCAATTGGGCTCCATTCTGGAAGCACCCTGGAACCATCCTAGGATGTTTCCTGAAGATAATGTGATGAGGCCCTAAGTAGTGTACTTTGGTTCTTACCAAAATTGGAACCATACCCTTTTCTGAGTTCATATTGTACACCAAGCTGAGATTTCATGGCAAACAGTGGGAGAGAAGTGTTCTGAAAATGAATCCATAAATAATCAAATTCGGCAAAGTTCTGGAAATCTACTTAATGTGATTTGATAGTTCCCATCCTAACATCCTGGGATAAAAAAAGAAAATACCACACTTACAATCAAAAGAAACTCTTCTTCTTATTCATATGGCACTGTGAGATGGCATTACCTAAGGTAATTTTGACATAGGAGGTGGAGTTATTTCTCCTTATCCTGTAGAGCTTACAACTAAAGGCTGAGATCTGGAGCTTCACCACCCTTAACCACTTAGGCTCAGAGAGAAAAGGAACAACCGTTCCAAAAGAAGGCGGGAAGACCAGATTGTAAAGGATGAGAAGAGGTCTCTGGGATGGTATGAGAAGGGAATGATTGGGAGGAGGAGGAGGAAAAGGTGGTGGATGGATGGGAGTGTAAGTGTGTATGTGAATCGAAGGAGAGATGATTTGAGGTTGAGCCGTTTCTTACTATGTACTGATGTGGGTATTAGTTTAATGGACAGGATCTGAGGAGGACTCAAACCAAGCAGGTTTGTTCTCCTGTGCAAAGTCCTGCCTTGCTTGTTAAGGTTGCTTTGAATAAACTCAAGTGACAGCTTTTGTTTCCAAAGAAAATTCGCTGACAGCCGCAAAGATTGCAAGACTCACCTGCCTTCGCTTCCCTTTCCCCTCCCCCCCCCACTCTCCTCCCATTCCCTGGGAAATTTATTTCTGCAAGTCTTTTAAAATTCAGATCCTATCGTTTGTAACAAATGATGTGAAGTCTTAGGTACAGTATTCACAGTCTGTGTTTGTTAAAATGAAGGAAGAGGCCCTTCCAACACTTTGGGATTTTTATGAATGATTTACATCTGGTGCTAAAGTTCATAAATGAAACGTGGGGGGACCAGATGCTTCATTTCTTGACTGCATCGTGTCTGCACATACTGATGGTGAATTGAAAACAGAGATGTCTCATAAATCAACCAAATCTATTTTTGTACTCTCAATTTCCATTCCGAAGATCCATATAACTTCCAAACAAATGTAGTGAAATTGGTTCCTTGAGAAACCCTTTATGTTTAGTAACAGTGTGGACATGTTAATAAAAGGGAGAGGGGAGACGATCGCAATGGTGCGTGCACGCGCAAAGGAGAGAGTTTGAAAAGAAACAAGGAAAGCCAACCTGTTCCTTGGAATAATAATACAAAAAGCTCAGAATGAATTACTGCTCCAGGAGATCAATGCAGAAGGTGTGACATTTAGCAAAACAGATGGAGGGATTCTGTAGAAACATTAGGCAACTCCTACCATTTGTACAAAAGGGCTACAGCGGGTGAGGACAGGAAGGAGACAGGGAGTATTTGTAGCACTGCTACCATGGATATTTCACAGGTGCAAGGAGGCAGTGCACTCCTACATTTGTCTCCTTGTCTTGGAGCATCTTATCTTGTGTCTGTGGGGCAAAGTCAAGCATTTGTTTAAAGCATTTTTTTTACTGAGCCAAAAACAAGGCTCCCAGAGAAATCAGCACACACTCCTTCTATTTGGTTCACAATCAGAAAAGCACAGCAGAAAAGGGAGGAATTGATTCAGAGGGAGGGGGAAAACAAGTGAGGTATACTAGTCCTTTGTAAAATTATTTATTTATTTATTTCAATTATTTATAACCCGCCCTTCTCTACGCTCGAAAGGGGACTCAGGGTGGCTGTCACACACCAGCGTAGAAACCTGAGCCCTTAGAATCCAAACACACAACTTCAGCTGGAGAAAATAGTCTTTTATTGAAGAAAAACAGCAAGCAATAAAACAATAGAAGATATATCAAAGCAATGAGAGTTCAATCAATAATCCAAGAAAATGCCACAAATGCCATAGGCTGAGTAAAGCTATAAAGCTCCTTATAAATCCAAGCAGGCTAGTTTTCAGTAATGGATAAGTCCCAAAAGATGTCCAAGGCAAAACAAAGTCCAGACTTGAGTATTTGAGCTCAAAACCACATGAGACCGGGAACATAGGAGGCTAAAACCAGGAGCAGAAATTCATGAAGCTTAATTGTAAAAGTTATCCTGAATCTGAAGATTCAAACTGCAAGGCATGGCTATTAAAAACTAGATTTCCCTCACTCCCCTCCCAGACTCTTGGAAAATGAAACCACTGCGGGAAGGATGGACCTTGAGCTGCCCATTAGCAAATTCCTTCTTGCTATCCAAAGTTGCACAGGCAGGTGCGTAATCTGTCTGATTCCCAAGAGAACCAGACTCCCTAACAGTGTTTCCCAAACATTGTCGCTGGAAGCCAAATGCAAAAGTTTCATCTCTCCCATGAACTGTGGCTGCCCCAATCTCTTGCACAGTAGATCCCAGAATCCCTACTGAGGACACAGGCCCAACAGTGGCTTAAAAAAGTCACAATTCGATTAATGCAGGCAGCCAATATTTAAAGCAAAGAAGTCCAGTGACTAATCCAGCACAATATATCTGACCTGGCCCATGCATTGCCACTTGTTTAAACCAAGATGTGGTTGAAGACAAAAAGCTTATATGGGATGAAATCCTTAGACCAATGGATTCAAATGGCAAGAAAAGAGATTCCACCTCAACATTGGAAAAAACTTTCAGGTGGTAAGAACTGTTTAACAGTGGAATGTGCACCTTGGAGTGTGGTGGAGTCTCCTTCTTTGGAGGTCTATAAACAGAGGCTGGATGACTATCTGTCAGGAGTGCTTTGTGTACTCCTTTATGTCAGGGGGCTGAACTGGATGACCCTTGTGGTCTCTTCCAACTCTATGAATATATGGTTTATGACATTCGGCCCCAGGGTTCATGAAGAGCTCCACATGCAGAGATTTATGCTACACAATTATGATGTTAGAACATGTTAAACACTCAAAATTCTTTCCTGAGGTGTATTTCTGTGGCAAAGCTGTGCAATTTCAACTGAGTCAAACCAAATGTACTCTACCCAGGCATGTAGCCAGGGGGGGCTAAGGGGGCTTCAGCCCCCCCCCCCCCCGAAATTCTCAGGGTGGTCCGCGAAAAGGCCTTACTGGTACATTATTTTTTAAACTGTTATGTTTATTCATATCATGATCTGATCACCATGCTCATTATATCCCACATTAATGGGGTTATTGGGATAACAATACAAAAGGTTTGCTAGGGTAGACCCTCTTCCACCCAGTCTCAGCCCCCGAACCAAACTCAGCCCCCCGATCAAAATCCTGGCTACGGCCCTGACTCTACCAGAAATGCCTGATTGTCTGTTGAGCTCTTAGCAGCATATATGAGAAACCTTCTGGTCAATCTGATCAATCAATCAATCAAGATGCCACTGCTTCACAATGCAGAAATGGAGAGAGATAAGAGAGGTATTTAAGCTGGACAAGAAGCCCTTGCTGAAATTCCCTCCCCCCTCCCCCACTTTTAAAGGAGTTAGTACTCAGTCCCTTTTTTTTGGAGAGGAGGGGGGGGCTTGCTTCTGGCCACCCTGCACTACGCTTAGGGTGAATATACATTAGTTTCTTTTCTTTTCCATGTTCACAGGAACTTCCCCAAAATGATATCACAGTTCTCTATTCTCCCTTGCTTACCATTTAGTTCGAAATATGTCCTTTCCTAATACAACTCTCTACATGTCATAAAACACAAAGGGAAGCACTTTTCATGCCAAATATCAGAAAAGTGCTCTCTTTTTCTCAACTGCCCAAGTAACCGAAATGATGTGTTCATTTGAAATTCCATTCATGTAGTCCCTAATAAAAGCTATTATAAAATACAATTGTGTGGAGACAAAAAGAGAGATAATATCGCTATAGCTCAATATAAAATTTAAGTAATTAAGACATGAAAACTATTACACAATTTACTTTGAATGTGGCATGAATAATAAAAATGTTTAACCACTGCTTCCCCAATTTCAATGCCTTTTAAAAAAAACAAATGAGGATTCAAAACGCTTGGCAAAAGAGCCGTTCTCCACAGACTTTCAGAAATGATCAGTGAACATAAATTTGGATTTTGGAAAGAAAGCCTCTCTCTATGTATATATATTGGAGAAGGGCACGGTCTGTTCTTTTATTTCTAAAATGCATTAAATAGCTGTTGAAACTGATCTATGTAATTATTCAGAGGAAGACATCAAGAACTGATGGTCAATGACCAGCATTAAAAGAACCAGTAGGGTTGTGCTTTCGGGCTAAAACTTGACCTGTGTAGATCATGTGATTTTAATGTTTTTATTAGGTATTTTTAATTTTTATACTTCATGTTTAAATGCCCAATGTATGGCGAATTTGTCCTGTTGTATTTTATGCTTAGTCATATTTATGATTTATGATTTAAGATTTGGTTTATGTATGCAGGGCATTAAATTTTGCCCTATTTTCTGTAAACTGCTTTGAGTCCCCCCAGGGGTGAGAAAAGCAGTATATAAATGAATGAATGAATGAATGAATGAATGAATAAATAAATAAATAAACTGAAAGTAAATCAGCAATGGAACTAACAAAATATACCTTGGATCATTTATTCTTAAATTTGTTTCTGAATTCAGTAATTTACTCATGCTTCCCCTAAGGAGTTCAGAGAGACACACATTGATCATCAGTACTTTGACAATGTTTGACTAACCTAAGACCAATGTGGCTTTGATTGTTGTCGGTGTTGTTGTTATGAGGCTACAGACCATTTATGATTTTCAGTTACCCTAAAAGTGAAGCTATCATGGGTTTTCTTGGCAAGAATTGTTCAGAGAGGTTTACTATTGACTTCCCCTAAATAAAAGAGAGAGTGACTTGCCCAAGGTCACCCAGTGGATTTCCATGGATGAGCGAACATTCAAGTCCTCCTCCCCCAGTGACTTAGTCCAACATTCAAACCACTACACTACACTGCCTCTTTTTATCCCATGCATATGGGAATAAGCTCTAGTGAAAATAGCTGGACTTATTTGCGAGTAGGCATTCTATGGTTCCATTGTCACTTGGGAACTGACTTCCTTAAGATATGAGGACATTGTCAGTCAATAACAATAACTGAACTGAATGAGGATTTGTCTGTTCATCAGGTTGAACTGCTGATGGAAGACTGGGCTACTGGAAGTCTTCATCTTCGGTGGAAGAAAAACTCTCCACAGGGACCATGATAGAGTCACCCAGCTTTCAAAGACTTTTCAGGGGGTCTATGTATTTATTAGTTTCCTTTCTCCCTACCAGAACAATGACATGTTTATTTTGGTTAATGACCAGCATTAAAAGAAACAGTAGGGTTGTGTTTTCAGGGTAAACCTTGACCTGTTTCATGTGCCAGCTTTTGGTGGAGTCACCAATCCATTTTTGGGAATCCTCCTGAAATTGGGAGGTTTTTGCTCTGGGGCCTCAAAATATCCCCTTTCTTTCAGACCATTATGGAAGGGGGGGGGGGTCCAATCCACGCTCTCTTTTCCAGCACATGTTTTAAGGAGGCTTCTTTTTCCTGCCATTTCTATTCTGACAGAAGCATACTTTTTATCAAATCTTGGTAGAAGCTTTAAGAGTGGCAGGAATGTTGATGTTACTACAAATAGAGTATTGCCATTGTAAGCCACCCTGAGCCCTCCTTCGGGGGTTGAGAAGGACAGGGTAGACATGTTGGAAATAAATAATAAATAATTATCCTTTAAACCAAAATGTTTGGAGCCAGAACCACTTGGTTCGCCTCTGTTTTTTAAAAATTGTCATTAAAAACAAACATGTGGGAAAGAAGCATTAAACTTTTTAAAGGGTGTGTTGCTTCTCTTGCAGGATTCTGGGAGATGCAATTCACTATGAGAAGAATGGTAATTTGGGGAATCTTAAGGGATCAAGAGCTACAGAAAAGATATACCTTTGGGGGTCTCAGGACTTCGCTTTGCTTGCCCCTGCTTTGGTGATTTCACCATTTAATCATTTATTTTATTTCTACTTCATCTTTCTCCTGATACAGGCCCAAAGGTATTCTCAGGTATGGGACTCAAGGCACACTTCTCTTGCTGTGTATCTCTCTTTCTCATTGCTTGTTCAGCTTGTGTACATTTCTCTTTGTGCTTTTGTAGTCAAAGGCAAAGGGGTCTCTCTCCACTGCCCCTGAGTTGGAAAAGTTAAAACATTTGGGATCAATGCACATTCTTTCCCACTTGGCTGTAACAATACACTATGCCGTGTAGCACTGGTTCATAGTCAGACAATAATCCTGTCTCATGTGCTGACTCACATGCTCCATACTTTATACTAGTGTGCTATGCTCCTTCAAACTATGTTGCAGCACTTGGTGTATGATCTAGCTAGCACTTTTCCTGCTTTTAATCAGATGCCTTGATATATGTATACATTTGGCCTCATTTGCTGTCAAGCAGCAGTTTTTTCTGTTTCATTTTGGCACTTTAAAGTGCCTCCTACTCAGATCATGTTATCCCCCAGGCAAACTTAGTTGTTTAGTGCTTCAGTAGGTGGCACTCTTTCCTTTGAATTGGCACTAAACCAATGCCCTCAGCTCAAAACAAGCATGGGATTCATAGTTAGGGGGTACTACAATAAAACATGCCTGTCTTTCGGACCTATGGAGATTTCCTCGTCTCTATACCCTTTAGTGGCCTTTCTTAGAGGGGGAAAGAATCCCCCTGTTATGGCTTCTGGTTGACACAGACCATCCCGGTGTTTAATAGAGAGCCTTGTATTTGCTGAGCTGCTCATTGTCCTACCCTTTATATGTATGGCTAGGGAAGACCATGTCTTCCTTCTCAATGAACTAGAGCCTGGGAAATCTAGGTTATATACTCTCAAGATATTGCCGAAAGCAAGAAAGTGGTCCTTCTATTTGCTGGGTTTGTGTTCCCTTAGTAACTTTGCCTGCTCCTTTTATTCAGCTGCCTAAACTGTCTTTCTCCTCTCCATTGGTGCCCCCTTGCAGTGAGGGAGAGGCTTGTGTACCCTAATGCAGTCTTTCTCAACCAGTGTGCCATGGCACACTAGTGTGCCTTGACGGACCTCCTGCTGTTATACAACAGGTGGGGGCCGTGTCAATGTAGAGCTAAGCACTTAAACGAGAACAGTATGGACAATAATCATCAAATAAACACTTATTCAAAATCACGTGTTGTTTTATAATTAATATAGGTCAATAAACAGGTGAGTATTCACACACAATATACAATATACACATGAATGAATGCACAAGACGTAAATAGAACACTCTGGCAGCTGGGAGGAAACCACTGAAAGGCCTCGTGGAAGGCAACTTAAAACCCACAAATTGGATGTGTAAAATCACAGTTCTCTAGGGTAAGAGTTCCATCAAGTACCAAGTGGATATGCTCACAGTTAGAGGCAGGAATTCCCCATGGAAGCCTCCAAGTAGCCAAAGAGTTCTTGAGGCCGCTGCAGTCCAGGAACGCTGCTTGTAAAATGTAAACAAACGCTGGCTGGGGCTGCTGAGCGGGAAGCCGCTGCTCAAATTACAAACTGCAGTAAGAGTCCCAATGGAAATGAGTAGCAGTAAAAGAGGTAGTTCCACACAATAAGGGCCGACGAGGGGCAAGTGCCCAGGCCTGATCTCGTTTCGACCTTCCCAGGTCTTTTTCAAGGCCAGGTGGACATCCAAAATATGTGGTATACGATACACATCAATAGCGGCAATCATATAAAGTCTGTAAAATACAACATGAACAAACAGAGCATACAATTCAGAATACACGGATACAATCAAAGCATGATATGGATATATGAGGAGCTGGAGGACTATACTACCTGGATGCTGAGGCTCAATAATGCAGACAGGAATAGTCTGATGGCAGGAGCAAAGATTACAAACATAGCTACCTATTTAAAGTGGTTGAGGTGATGCAATTCAGGTGAGTAAAGCTGTTACACTGAGTTTTTCATTGAGTCCCAATGGGATTTCTGTGCGGTAATCGATGATGGCGATAAGTGGTGACGTCTAGGAAGTTCACGCTGGATTCATTGTGGATCATCGAGAAGTTAATGTGTGCAGTCCAAGAGTTCATCCAGTTCTGTAGGGATCTAGGATCAGTGCCACGTCTGGCTACAATGTAAACATCGTCTATGAATCTGAGGTATACCTTGATGTTGGATGGAATCCGTTGCCCTTGTGGAAAAATCTATATAGTTGAAAGCTCTAGAATGCTCAAAACCCGGTTTTCTGAACATAAATCCAAAGTTAGACATGCATCAGAAGACTCGTCTTTTTACATCCACTGCAAAACATTCTCTCATGGACCCGAGTCACTTAAGTTCTTTGGCATCCAAAAAATTAGACCTTCCCCAATGTAGACCTGCATGCGGCTTTAACCCGGGCCGAAACCCGGGCCATCATCGACACGCACAGAAATCCCATTGGGACTCAATGAAAAACTCAGTGTAACAGCTTTACTCACCTGAATTGCATCACCTCAACCACTTTAAATAGGTAGCTATGTTTGTAATCTTTGCTCCTGCCATCAGACTATTCCTGTCTGCATTATTGAGCCTCAGCATCCAGGTAGTATAGTCCTCCAGCTCCTCATATATCCATATCATGCTTTGATTGTATCCGTGTATTCTGAATTGTATGCTCTGTTTGTTCATGTTGTATTTTACAGACTTTATATGATTGCCGCTATTGATGTGTATCGTATACCACATATTTTGGATGTCCACCTGGCCTTGAAAAAGACCTGGGAAGGTCGAAACGAGATCAGGCCTGGGCACTTGCCCCCTCGTCGGCCCTTATTGTGTGGAACTACCTCTTTTACTGCTACTCATTTCCATTGGGACTCTTACTGCAGTTTGTAATTTGAGCAGCGGCTTCCCGCTCAGCAGCCCCAGCCAGCGTTTGTTTACATTTTACAAGCAGCGTTCCTGGACTGCAGCGGCCTCAAGAACTCTTTTGGCTACTTGGAGGCTTCCATGGGGAATTCCTGCCTCTAACTGTGAGCATATCCACTTGGTACTTGATGGAACTCTTACCCTGGAGAACTGTGATTTTACACATCCAATTTGTGGGTTTTAAGTTGCCTTCCACGAGGCCTTTCAGTGGTTTCCTCCCCAGCTGCCAGAGTGTTCTATTTACGTCTTGTGCATTCATTCATGTGTATATTGTGTGTGAATACTCACCTGTTTATTGACCTATATTAATTATAAAACAACACGTGATTTTGAATAAGTGTTTATTTGATTATTATTGTCCATACTGTTCTCGTTTAAGTGCTTGGACCTCCTGCTGTGCCACGAGAAAAGCTCTCTGCCCCCCTTCCTCCCCCCTCCTGCCGAACTCCTGCTGCTTGGGGGAGGAGGAGGAAGGGCCAGGCAGTGGCGAAGAAAAAGAAGGGACCGGGGCGCCACCTCCTTCGGCCGTTTCCCCAGCCAGCCTCCAATCCGCCATGACTCTCGCCCCTTGCTCGCTGAAGCCACGTGGAGGAGCCCCGCCCACTGAAACCCGTCCACCGCTCATGCTCCTCATCTGTAGGAGAGCTGAAGCTGGGGGGAGGGAGCGGGGCATGGGTCTGCCCCCTCCCCGGCTTTGGCACTCCCAGCAGCTGCTCCACCCATGAGCCCACAGTGCCAAGCGAGCATTGTGCTGGCTCTGGCACCGCTGGCTTGGCACTGCCCCCTCAAGGCTGGAGCAGCTGCTGGGAGAGGTGAAGCCGGGGGAAGGGGGCGGGGCATGGTGCAGCCTGGCTCTGCCTCCTCCCCGGCTTTGGCACTCCCAGCAGCTGCTCCCGGCAGGCCACCATCCCCCAGCCGTTCTTTACTGTGTTAGAGTGTCATTTTGTGTCATTTTGGTTGGTGGTGTGCCCCCGGATTTTTTTAATGTTAAAAGTGTGCCACAGCTCAAAAAAGGTTGGGAAACACTGCCCTAATGAAGTTGTGAGCTATGCTGGGAAGCATCATCTCTTCAGACGCCAAGATTGACAAAGAGATAGATCACAGATTAGGAAAGGCATATAGTGCATTTGGAAGGCTTCACAAAAGAGTCTGGAGCAACAAGCACCTGAGGCAAAGCACCAAAACCAGTGTGTACAGAGCTATCATTCTGTCTATTCTCCTCTATGGGTCAGAAACATGGGTCACCTATCGCCAACACTTACGACTCCTCGAACGCTTTCATCAGTGCTGTCTTTGCACAATCCTAAAAATACACTGGACTGACTATGTGACGAATGTTGCTGTCCTTGAGCAAGCAGGGATTACCAGCATTGAGGCCATGCTATTGAGAACAGCTGCGCTGGGCAGGGCATGTCTCTAGGATGGAGGACCACCGCCTCCCAAAGATACTACTCTATGGTGAACTCACCACGGGTCAGCGCAAGAGAGGCGCCCCCCAAAAAGCGATATAAGGAGTCCCTAAAACAACATCTCAGGCTCAGCCAGATTGATCACCAACAACGGTCCGCCCAGGCCTCACATCGGGAGGCATGGAGACGCACTATCCACAATGCTGCGGCCTCTTTCGAGAAGACACGCCGAATGGGTCTTGAAGAGAAACGACAACGCAAAAAGAGCCACAACTTGGAAACAACATCACCCAAGGAGACTTTCTGCTGTGCTTTCTGCAACCAAACTTGCCTTTCTCAGACTGGCCTTTTTAGTCATCAACGCGCTCGTAAAAAGCGTGGGATGAGTCCTTCCTGAATCTTCGTTCGCGAAGTAATGCCGAGAGAGAGAAACTGTCTTTCTAAATGCTCAACTAAAATTTTAAGTTAGGGAAGTTCTAGAAATTTAGGAATTGAAAGGAAATTTAAATGATGGGCATAATTCTTATGGAGGGGACAATGCTTTCATTTAACCGCCCTGTACCTACATTTTGAATTGAATGTTTGCCTATTTGCATCATAAACCTCCCTGAGTCCCCTTGGGGAGAGAGGGAGGTCTATAAATAATGTACTATTTATTCATTTATTTATATTCCCATGGGGTTGTTGTAAGAATAAAATGGGAAGAATGGCGCACATGCTACTTTGAACTCATTGGAGTAAATGCCAATGCTACTAATAAATTAATACAACAAATGTGTTTCGACATATTAATTATTTTAGTGCATCAGATAAGGACAGGACTACAACCTTGAGTTCAAATCCCCATTCATCCATTGGAACCCTCTTAGTATAGGGCCTGTAAGAAGAGGCTTCTGCTGGAGAGCCGAGAAAGGGCTCATGACCTTCAGACACCAATAACCATCTCTTTTGTTTATATTTTTTTCTAAAAACAAGGAAAACTACAATTCCATATTAACCAATGATCTTGATTTTAAAGACTTGATGAAAGCTTTAATTTTGGGAGGGGAGGGGGCAAAAGCAATCTCGTTCCTCTATGCAAAATTTCTCTCAGAGGCAATGAGTGGATGAGTCAGGTTTTCTCAGGTCTGGAGGCAATTACAAATTCCCTATAAATATATCTTGCTAAGAAAACCCTATTGTCACCTCAGTCTCTTAAAGGGTGCAGCTTTAGAGACATGGCAAGCAAAGTAACCCTAAAGAGGCATTTCTTGCTCTCAGAAATAAGGTTTTATTATGACAAAAAGAAGAAAATGTTACAGAGAACCGGAACTTCAATGGTGCTACCAAAATGGAATAACCCCAAGCATTGTCAGTGCATTTGTGTCACGATGCACGGACTTGACCGGCCCCTTAATCACACACACAGAGACGGGCTGAAGGCTAACTACTTTATTGAATATAAAAACAGTCCAAAAGGTAAATTGTCCATAGAAAAGGTAAATGCAATCAAAGGCTTGAAGCAACAAGGTCCAAAACAGCTTGGCAAAACAATCCAAAGGCTAATGCAAGGCTTGAGCAAGGCTCCGCAAGGCAATGCGGGAACAGGAACAAGGCAAGGTGAATGCAAGGCAAACTTGGTGACCACGAGCCAGCTCGGCTCCGTAGATCCACTTCGCTAACACACCTGCTCAGAAGAGACGTGGCCGAAGCACTGGGGATGCGTTCCCACGCCTGCTCTACTTAATCGTTCGGCCGAGGTCCCCGACGCGCTAGGCCCCGTCGTCTCCAATCTCTGCTGACGGACCTCGGCCTGTCTAGGCTGCGGTGCCATCCCCTTCTCCCAGACTCAATGCTACTTCTCCTATCAAAGGTTCGACCTTGTCTCTCAGCAGCTGGGTCACTATCTACATGAGAGCTCTCCTCCCTAGAATCTTCCCAGGCGCTTTCATCCATGTTTTCACCCAAAAGCTCCTGTGACCCTCTCCCCCCGGGTGCTCATAACTCCCAGAATCGCTGTCCTCCATTTGCACCTGGTTATCTATGTCTACGTCAGGGCCAAAACACAGCTCTTCCCATGCCAAACTTTCTGTGGGCGAAGGAGGCCCGCTGATGGGAAACTGTCCTTCCCACCCTTCCAAATCCTCTTCTGAATCTGTCTCTGCAGCTGCAGGCCCCAATGCCAATGGAACCCCGGGTCCTAGCCCCTGCTCTCCAGGCACAAACGAGAACTGCTGTGCTACAATTTGCTTTTATACAACCTCATCACACGAGGTGCTTTTCCGTGGCATGTGACAGTTTGCTTGTATTTTTTTACAACAGAGCTTGCCAGCTCCTATCCCATGGCATAGAGCAACTGCGAGTGGGGCCCCATCGTAAAAAAATTAGGGGAAATAGTGCATGCCAACATGGTGGCAACATGGGAGGCTTCCTATGTGTCACAATGCGGGCCCTAGCTCCACCCCGTAATCACACACACACACAGAGACAATGTCAATTAACTATTTATTGAATCAAAAGGATAGCAGGTGAAAAAGATAAATTGTCCAATGAAAGGAAAGTAAAATAGTCCAAAGCAATTAGCAATGTTCATCGGATATTCCAAAGACCGAAAAATCTCTTGGCAATCAGGATCCGTAGACAAGGCAAAACAATCCAAAGTTCATGGAAATCAACAAGGTTCTTGGAAAGTACTTGGCAAGACAAGCCAGACTATGGCTTCCAGGAAGACAGCAAACTGCTACGTCTCTCCAGCAACGACGTGGCCGCCAAACTGAGGAACTTTCCCACAGAGTGTATACTTAAGTCCCACCCTTGTGGGACCAGCGCCTCCAGGCCCCGCTTCCGAATCTTTCCGTGTAGCCACAATACTACTCCTACGGTCGAAGCTCCTCACAGGTTCAGCGCCATCTGCCCGTTATCTTCCTGGGAAAGTGCCTCCGACTCGGTTTCCATATCTTCCTCCGCAGCTGGTGGAAACAAGCGCTCCTGAGAACCAAATCCTCCCGATCTCTCATATTCGCAATCCGAGCCGGAATCTGGCTGGCCTTCATCATCCGAATAAGCAGAAGGCCAGGTGTCATCCCATTGTAAACTGTCAGTCAGTGATGCATACCCATCAGCCCCTGCATCCCCTCCATCTTGGTCCAAAGCAATTGGGACCCCCGGGGCAGTGCCCCGCCCCCCTGGCTGGAACGGAGGCTGAGTTGCTACACTATGTTGAATAAAAGTCAATGGGGGTGGGAGAGGGGGTGGGAGCCAGGCATCTGACACTTCCTCCTGTGGGATGGGGACTTGGGTGAGTTGGGCAAGGTGGGGCATGGGACAACAGGTTCCCAACACCCCTCCCCTTGATGGCATCACTGGATTTCCTATGCCCCCTGATGGGCCGGATTCGCCACACTCCCATATGGGAACCATCGGATTCATCACAATTTGTGGTGATTCCAGCAGCTTATCTGATGAGGTCAGTAGTTTCTCACTACCATGCCACCCTTTTGGGCTGTCACTTAATCATTGTCAGGCTCAATTCTTTAAAAGACAATCAGGCAATTTCACACCATGGTCCATATTTCCCCATCCTGTAGCCTCCCTTTTTCCAGCCCTTATCAGTAGGAATCCTTCATCCTAACCCACCACGTAGAAGGCTAGTGCTGATGTAAATAGGACAGAGTAGGATCTGGCAAGCCTTTGGCTCTGTACTGTCTATGTGTAAATTGTATGTCTTCCAACAGGGACTGTCTGTCGTATGTGTATTGTAATCCGCACTGAGTCCCCTTTGGGGTGAGAAGAGCGGAATAGAAATAATAATAATAATAATAATAATTATTATTATTATTATTAAGGCCATCTGTCTCCAGAAGGGTGCATTACATATAATATAATATGTTATATTATATTACATGTAATATTACTAATAATATTACTACAATATAATGGTATAGTACAATATAGTAATATATAATACTGATAATGTATTATGCTAAGAATATAATATATTGTATAAGAACATAAGAACATAAGAAGAGCCATGCTGAATCGGACCTCAGCCCATCTAGTCCAGCATTCTGTATCACACAGTGGCCCACCAGTTGTACACGGGGATCTCAAGCAGAAGGGAGGGCAAAACCCTGACCTGCTCCCGACCCCCACAACCAGTACCCAGGGAAATCCTGCCTACCTCAACCAACTCCGAGGTGGCACTTGAATGTCCTTTTCAGTAACTACTGATTCCCTTGGTATCCATGAATCTGTCTAATCCTGCCTTGAAGTTGTTCAGGCTGACAGCTGTCACAACCTCTTCTGGAAGTGAGTTCCATAACCCAATGACCCTCTGGGTGAAGAAATATTTCCCTTTATTAGTCCTAATTTTCCTACCTTGGAGCTTCAGGGAGTGCCCTCTAGTCCTAGTGTTTTGTGACAAAGAAAATAATTTTTCTTTATTCACCTTTTCTATCCCATGCATGATTTTATACACTTCGATCAAGTCACCTCTTAAATGCCGTCTTTCAAGGCTGAAAAGACCAAGGCGTTGCAACCTGGTTTCATAAGGGAGCCGCTCCATCCCTTGGATCATTCTTGTTGCCCTTTTCTGTACCTTTTCCAGTTCCGTTATATCCTTCTTAAGGTGCGGAGACCAGAATTGTACACAGTACTCCAAATGTGGCCTTACCATCGATTTGTAGAGAGGTAATACAACATTTGCTGACCTATTTTCGATTCCCTTCCTGATCATGCCAAGCATAGAATTTGCTTTTTTCACTGCTGCTGCGCACTGGGTTGACATCTTCATTGAGCTGTCCACCAAAACCCCAAGATCCCTTTCCTGGTCTGTCTCAGAAAGCTTTGACCCCATCAATTTGTAGGTGTAGTTGGGGTTCTTTGCCCCGATGTGCATGACTTTACACTTGTTTAGGTTAAAATGCATTTGCCACTTCATTGACCATTCACTCAATTTCGAGAGATCTTTCTGGAGCTCTTTACAATCAGTTTCGTTTTTAACTACCCTGAACAATTTAGTGTCGTCTGCAAACTTTGCTACCTCAGAATTCACTCCTACATCCAGATCATTAATGAATAAATTAAAAAGTGACGGACCCAAAACTGAACCTTGGGGTACGCCACTTCTCACCTCTTTCCACCCAGAGAAATGTCCGTTTATTACCACCCTTTGTTTCCTACAGTTTAGCCAGGTTCCAATCCAGGACAAGACCTGTATGTGTGTGTGTGTATCTTGTAAGCCGCTCTGAGTCTCCTATTTATTTACGACATATTTATTTATGTCGTAAATAAATAAATAAATAAATATTACACAGTGCTCATACTATGATAAGGCATCAATACATTGGAGTCAACTTAAAGATAAATATCATCATCAACAACAGCAAGATCTGTTTCCAGCAGCTAGCCAGCTGCCTCTGGGTTAGATTTCTTAGAGGTTCGGCACAATCAAATTGAGACCTACAGAGTCCTAAGTTGAAATGTTATAGTAGAACATCAGTGTTTCAAATCTGCATATGCTAAACAAAGGTTATCACTCAACTGGTTCTCAATAGTTCACCCAAACCAGTATTAAAATTATTTTGGTTCTGTGGTTGCCTCTCGACACATGAGGTGTCCTTTGTGTGTCTCTGTTTGTGCCACGAAAAGGGAAGTGGGATGGTGGAGGGAAAGAGGAAGAGACAAGTATGAGATTTTGAAGCTGTGCAGACCGATTTGTATGCTCATGAGAAAGGTGGAGAGGGGATGTATTCATACACACATTGTGGGTGAAGTGGACGATGTGCAGGCAAAAATATATGGGAAGAAAGAGGGAGCAAAGCAAGAGGAATGAGTTCATCTCCAGAAGAAACTTGCAAAATAATAAATGAGGGTGTATTCAGCTGAACAGTTGATGCTGTTAACATTGGGCAAGCTTTGTCACTGTTCTTGGGGGTGGGGGGAGGTGTGGGAGAACTCATAATGGACCTTCTCCCAGTCAGGTGTTTTGTTTCTGCATCAGGTTATATGGAAATATTACTTTCTTCATCATAGGTGGTGTGGAAAAGATACTTTTTGAACTTCAGCTTCCAAAATTCCCCAATAAGCATGACAAACTGGACATGCTGGCAAAACAATTCTGAGAGTACCATAGTAGTCCAAAGTGCACCTTTTCCAAATCTGTGGGAGATACATTCCCAGAGTTCATGTGGATACAGGAAACTATGGATAATATAGAACCATAAAGAAATTTTAAAAAACTTCTGGATCAAGATTATCATTAAAGTTCACATCCAGACAGCCCCTTTAATGCGGGAGTTACCACAATAAAAAGGGGGCTGTCCAATTAAATTAGCCTGGAAAACTGTGAAAACACCAACTCCCTTCCAAAAGCCCCCCAGAGCACTGTAAAAAAACAAAAGAACTTGCCCAGTCTCCATTAGAGGGCTGCTGGAGCTCTCCTGGCACATAGAAATGATGCACCAGGAGAAATGGGGACCCCTTGTGCCCCCTTTTCTCCTGGCTTATCATTTCTACGTGCCAGGAGAGCTCTGGTAGCCCTCTAATGGAGGCCAGGTAAGTTCTTTTGTTTTTTACAGTGCTTTTGGGGGTGGGGGGTGGGCAGGGGGTTAGAGTGTCCAGGTGTTCTCCTAGAAAGTTCCAGGAGAACATCTGGAAACCCAACCCCAGAAAGCTCAGGAGCATCAGTGTTTTTTAAACATGGATTCTTCTGGGATAAAGGGCTGTGTGGAAGCATCCAGAATAATCTTAAATTGGCCCACGGTCGGGACGGATGCCGGGGTCTGGAGACTGGACCCGGGAGCATTTCCATCGGATAGAATGTGCGACTTAGGACTGAGATTTGAACCGGAGTCAGTTTGCCTGGACTTGGAGGAGGACACACAAGGCTCACTTGTACGTGATTGTTTATTTGGAAAGGACTGCCCATTTGATGGCAGCTCGGCCAGACCTTGCCCATGGTCTAGCAGGCGCAAGCCGAAAGTGGACAGACATATCCCCACACCAGGAGGCCTGTCGCCGATTCAGCCGTTGGACGTCTCGGCAATCCTGGGGAGGGATCTGAAGGCGGCTGTGGGACAGTGGCAACCGGCGGATCGGCACCGTCGCCACTGCCTCTCCCTCGTAGAGAGGCAGCTGTGCGAGGGAATTCCCAAGATGGCGCATGTCCTCGAATACACTGAGGAGAGGATTGGCCAGGAAGATGTCACCCACACGTCACTGTCTTCTCTTCCATTACAGTTGAGCACCAGCCCACAGCGCAAGCACAGAAGGCGCACAGGGACGCAGAAGTCCAGGAAGAAGTGCTCAGAAGCCCCACCTGGACAAAGGAGGGACTTAGCAAGGGCTTTTCCTGGCAATAAGAGCTTCAAGGGTTTGCAAACCGAGAAGTCTAAGAAGGACAGAGATGGCCCCCGCAGGCCTCGAAGGGCACAAAGGACATTTAAATCACGGACCTTTTGGGGGGGTGGGTTTTGGGTGCTGGAAAAGATCCCTGTCTCCAGCCTCACAGGGGAACCAGAACAATACCCCACTAGGAAGCCAGAATATGGCTAAGTCTGAAGGGAGATTGCTCCCCTCCCATTCCGTCAAAGACAATATTAATGGTCTAAAAATTCCATCGGGCCCTATTCGACCTCCGGGAACTCTATCTATTCTACCAGTCCCGAGCGAGCCGCCGATGGCACCACAGTATTGCACACTGGCCAAACCAGCGAATACCCCAACAAGCCCGGCTCTTTCCCCTTTTCTGGGGACCTGTTGCAAACTGAGCCCCCAACAGACTCCAATTGAATATCACTGGCTGTTCTGATTTTGTGTATTATGTATGTCTTTCTTGTGCTGTCTATTGCTGTACTTGTTTGCTTTTAGTTGTGTGTTTATACTTTGTAAACCGCTCCGAGCCTTCAGGGAGTGGCGGTCTATAAATGTGAAGTATAAAATAAATAAATAAATAAAGGACCTAGAAAATGCCTAAAGAGGATGTATCTTGAGAAATGTAGATAAATGAAATTGTAGGTACATGCTTATTTTTTTTTATTTCCATCAATGTAGGCCTTCTGCATATCGGAATTGTGTGGCTGGCTACCACCAGCGCTCAGCCACTTTGACTGCTCCATGACTGAATACTTCCCTGACAGCCCTTTGTGCTGAAGTCATGTCATTTTATTCAGAAAAATTCCATTGTCTCCGTCTGGGGTAGAAAAGAGGATTTCTTTCTTTCTTTCTTTTTTTAAAAAAGCCTTTATGTTGAATTTTTTAAAAAAAAAATAAAAAAAACCTTCAAAGATATTTATAATGAATTAATCACTGCTCTTTTAAAGTGTCACATGCTCCCCATTTTGCCAAGAGTGCTTTGCCTTACTGCCTTGTGGCATTTTTTTTTCTAAAAAGGGCTCTACTGCTGACAGAATGACACTCTAATAGGAAAAGACATCACTTGGAACAGTTATTAATATATAAAAGGGAACCAAGGCAGCAAAGGGTTAGTCATATAAATGGCCAAGTTCAACAAGACACAATTAAGGCTGCATTATCACACTCCCTGGAGCATACATGTCAATATATAAAATGGGATGGGGGAGGTCAGCTCAGCCCTGAAAGCATCTACTTTAGCTTCACCGGTGAAAAGATCAATTTTCCCTTAAAGAATAAACCACATTTTCATATAGTTTATATATTAGCTTGATCTCTCCACCTTGGCCTTATATAAGAATGTCCCATACCTCTAACAGACTCTTTGTCTTTTTTTGGTTTTGCTCCCAAACTGTTTTGATGTGTAAGTATAGTTCGGAACAATTACTTGTTTGAAACACAAGTCCCAGACTTCCCCAGTCATAGTGTTTGAGGAATTCCAATAGCCATTCAAAACACTTTTTCAAGCTCACAGCATGTAGTGAAGCACATGTTATATATGCTGTAGTTTCTAGATCTATTCTTTGGGACTTTGCCTTTAAGAAGATCAGATAGCAAGTTCTGACCGGAAGTCCCTGGGACATGGCCACTCATTTGAGTAAACACTTGACTAGCCTCTCCTAGCACGCCTGGGGTCACATCTACACATGTCATCTAGGCCAGGTCTTCTGCCTTCCGGGTCAAAAAGGGCTTTAAAAGGATGGACGTTGCAAGCTATGCCCCTGAAGGTAGAGAATAGAGCCTTCCCACATGCAGGATGACCCAGGATCTCTCTAATAATGAGTGCTAGACTCAGAAATAGTGAACCAAAACAGGATTTATTGGATAACAACCAGTAGAAAATGCTGGTGGCCCAAAATGCTTGGTTGGTTGCAAAGAGTCCTTTAAACAAAGGGAAAACGTTCACTTGCCTCATGCAAAGCGAAGGTACCTCTCTTTGGATCCCAGGTGTCCTGTACCTCTCTGGTCTTTGTAGGCCCATGAAGTCCTGTAAAAACCCCAAAATCCACAGTCTCTGTTGAGGACAGGCCTCCTATGCACTGCAGCTTGGTTGAGAGCGCAGGTAGACTCTGTAGGTGAACTAAGAATGCTATGTCCCAGCAAGCTTAGGTTCCAGCCTTGCTTCGTCCGTTGTTTTCCTTGGAATGAGGGAGGAGGGGACGTCCGGCCCCTTAAGTAGACTCTGGAAAGGGGTGGAGTCGAGGGCGGAGACACCAGGTATGGAGCCAGGAAGCAGCCCCATCTGAGTGACCACATGGCCAGACAGGGAAGCACATGGCCAACAAAGAGGATATAGGACAAAGGGTCCATGCAGGCACATGGCAAGCCAAATGCAGATAAATACAGCCCTCTAGAGGGCGTCACACCAGGGCCGATACAGAGTGAGGTACGTCAGAGAGTTTGCACAGCCAGCCTCCAAGCTGGCCCATTTTAGGAAGGTGCCATGCACAGCATGGCACCAAGCCAACTCGGTAGCAAATAAAAGTCTGCACAGTCCAGCAGTGCTGAATACATCCTTATCATCACCATCCTGTATAAGCAGAGATCATGGGGGTGTGAAATTGATGGTAGCTTGCCACATATGGAGCACCAAGAGCAACATTCTCCCCCCCCCCCCTTTGATTAATGATTTAGCCAGTGTCAGCTCTTGCAATGAGTGATTATCAGCAGATATTTTGTGCCCTATGTTCATCACATGATAGGGAAAGGATGGTGAGGTAAGTGCCATCCCCTGTCCATATGCTGGCAGAGCCTGAAGAAAGCGGGATCACTATCAACACACAGCAGTGGCTGTTTCCAATTTAGAACCAGCCCCACTTTTTACAAATTCCCGAAATGCTGGTAAGCACTGCGGTTTTGAGGAAGCATACCCTGACACTGGGTAATGTGGGGCAAGGTTGTGTTAAGTGATCTTCATGATAAGTGGTCTTGCTGAGTCTGGAGGACAAATCAGCTCCATGCATCATGTGGATGCTCCAGAGCCCATTCACCCCTGCCCCAACTCTTCTGGCCCATGTAGATGGGATCTGAAAATATAGCTCCCACCCTCCATGTCCAGCATGATTACTGAGAGCAATAGTCCCAGTTAGGAATGAAAAGAATTTTTTTAAATATTTGAAAATGTCAGGAAACCTTGATGTGGAGAATAATTGACTACTATGACGGCGTGTGTGTTTCCATCCCCCTCCATCACTGTCTCCTCTCTTTCTCCTCCTCCTCCTCACCCCCTCCACCTCCCTCCCTCCTCTCTACTCCTTCTCCTTCTCTTCCAATCTTTCTTGTTCTTCTTTTCATGTGCATCTTGCTTTTCTTCCAATAATGTAGCTCAAATAAGTTAATACCATATTTTAAAACAACACAGATTAAGCACTGTAAGAAAAATCTCTCTAAAATTAAAGGTATCGAAAGCCAATTAAACAATTTATAAAGCTGAAAACATTAAAATTAATTAAAGAACTATATACAAACCATAAAAATGCACAGCGCTAAAATTCTTCTCAGTCAGTTTCTAAAAGTCTGATGCATAAAAATGATTTAACTTGCAATGCTTAGAATCATAGAAACATAGAGTTGGAAGAGACCATAAGGCCCACCCAGTCCAGTCCCCTGCCATGCAAGACTATACAATCAAAGCATGAAACAACATAACTTGCCAGCATTGCAAAAGGGAACTGCTTCCTTGGGAAGAGGTTCAGCAACCAAGGTGCCCTCAGGGAGAATGTTGTGTGCTGTGTACTCACCAATCCAGTCTTTTGGGTTGATGGGCATATATGCAACATGGCCTCAATTGAGAATCTCAAATTGTATGCAGAAATCAGTTTTGTTGAGTTTTTTAAAAATCTTACATTGAAGTCTTAGATCCAAATTAGATGTGCCACTGGTCATGATGGCTTGAATGTTTTGGGCATAACCTGTTGAACCCCCACTGCAAATAGTTAATAAAATAGTTTGTGGACTTTGTTTATCCGGCCCATATCGTACTCCTTTCCTCCTAGGATGTAAGTAATTCAGCGATCAAAACATGCAGAAAAATGTGTACATTAGGGGAAATGATCCACCAAAAGGAATATATTCAGGGACATTGCTGCCGGAAAGGCATCCATTAGAAGAAATTAAAAATGCAGATGACTTTTCATATGTGTTTGTGATTTTTTTTAAAAAAACAAAAACTCCCACAAACCGATGTGGAAACAGGACATAATCCTTTAAAAATGCAAATGCTCTAGAAAGGAAAACAGATTTATCTATTACAATCCATAAGTTGCAGCAGTAATCATCTGTATAGTTAACGCACCATCTAGCTTGATTTTTCTTTGTCTTCACTCAGCACTATAAAATGCCACTAGAGGGAAGTAGAGAAAAGCAGCACTTTATGATGTCACAACATGTACAGTACAACTTCGCAACAAGCAGTACCAGTCCCCATGGCATCACCTTCCTGCATCTGACAAAACCTGTCCTCTCTAGGAATTTTCTAGGTCTTCCAGGTGATTCTATGGCAGGGGTGCTCACACTTTTTCAGCATGCGAGCTACTCTTAAAGCAACCAAGTCCAAAAGATCTACCTGCCCCCGCCGCCGTGTGCTCCCGCGCACTCCCACTGCTGCGCGCTCCCGCCACCATGCGTGCTTCTGCTGCTGTTTTCCGCCCACACAGCGCTTCTTCTGCCCGCGGGGCATTGCAGGAAGGAGAAAGCACAAGGCGGGGCATCCAGAGGGAGCGCTCCGCCCTGCCTGTCTCACTGGCAATGGAGGCTGCACCGCTGCTTCTGGACGAGAGAGAGGCAGGGCGCTCCCTCCAGAGGCCCCGCCTCATGGTTCCTTCTTCCTGCAATGCCCCGCAGGCAAAAGAAGCACCGCGAGAGAGGAAGCCAGCAGCAGGAGCGCGTGTGCGTGCAGGGTGTGTGTGCGCATGGCAGGAGCGGCCCATCCGGCTGGTGAGGCCCGAAGATCACCTGGAAGAGGGCCGAAGATCTACTAGTAGCTCGCGGGCTACCTAATGAGCACCCCTGTTCTATGGTATGCTTCTGCCATAAATTACTGTAGAGTTACCCTGGAGGACCAGAAAAATTCTTGGACAGGATACCTCTATAGGAATTTCCCAGGTCCTCCAGGGCAACTCTACAGAATGAGAAGAAATTTTTTGAGCTTCAAAAATGGAAACTTAGTTGACACAGTACAAATTTACTCACCAGATTAAAGTGTTCAAAGTATGAAGTTGCCTGTTGTTAAAGAAGGTTGGGATTTTTCTAATCTAGATTCAGGAATCTCCACCAAAGTTCTTTCTGTAAAGATTCAGTTAATTTGACACATCTTTGCCACTAACAAGTTGGCTAAATATAGCTGAGTTGGTTGCTTAATAAAACTCTGTGCTGGTTTTCATCTATGATAAAGAACTTTAAAATTAAAATGTACATTGAAAGGAGAAAAGAAAGGCTTTGTTGAAATTTTTATGATTGTTGTGTCAAGCCAATAAAGGCAAGATTTTTTTAAAATCACATCTCTTTTTAAATGGTGGGAAATACAAAATTTAATACCTTTGTGAATATAAAACGAGATGCAAATAGACATATTTCCAGACATGTCTCTTTTATTAAACAAGCCACACATTTATTAATAATCTGGTGCTGTCAAGTATCTTTCATAAAGGAAAACGGAGTAATCAGTTGCCCATATTCATAATATAGCTCTAGCCTTATTGTACTTGTTGGTAATATAGAGAAAAGAGAAAAGCTCAAGTGGGACTCAAAACAAACTGTTGCAGCATGGAGTTCCACCCAGTCGACCATGGCTCATTCCAGTATACACTATTCCATACCAGTTAGTCTATTCTAGTTTCTGGAGCAGCAAAAAGCAAGCTCTCTCTCGCTCTCTCTCGCTCTCTCTTCTATATGACATGCCTTTACCTATTTAAATATTGCTTTCTTAGGCCATGTCTAAACTGGATATTAAATCCAGAGCCAGCCATACACATCCTCCAAAACCCACTTTGGCCCCACTAGATCTTCTCCTCACTGAGCTCCGCAGAGCTCTGTGTGAATCCTGGCCTATGCAACCATAGAATCATAGAGATGGAAGGGATCCTGAGGACCATGTAATTTAACCCCTTGCCATGCAGGAATAATAACAAATTTTATTTATACCCTGCCCCCTCTCTCCGAAGGGGTAGCTTACTGTCGCCTCCGAGGGCCTTGGCACACTTGACCTCCCTGAACAAACCACACAGCTCTGAGGTACAACAAGGTTTTATTGTGCAGGAAATAAGGAAAGCGTGAAGGCTGATACAAAGCCTTAAAGAAGCAGCAACCAGGAACAGCAGGTAGGTATAGTCCTGCAGCGGGGATCCAAGCCGGATGCACAGGTAGAGTCTCTAAATAGATTCCCTCCGATTCCGCAAACGGGCAACTTGGAAAGCAAGGAATTCAAGCAACAGAGTCTTTTCAGGAAAACAGCTTGGGCAGGACGCACACAGAGTTCAGCGAACCAAGGCAGCCCGTTGGAAAGGGCGGGTGTAGCTTAAGGCAGGCTGGTCACGGCCGGTGCTTCAAAGTAGCATCTTTCCTTAGCAAAAGTTGATCCAAGATGATCCCTATTGCAAGGGGACCACAAATATAGGGTTTGCTGACCAGTTCCGGTGCGTCGAACATCAAGCCCAATGATTGATGAGAAACTATATGTTTATTGTTACCTAAGGTCCATCGGAATGCACTGCCAATTACCGGGGCGCAGATGTTCTGTAGGGAGTACTTTATGGCCTCTCCGAAGTGCCTTGCAGTAGGGAGGCTAAGTTTAGGTAACCTTGGGGAAAGCTATCTGCGCATTCCGTGCCAGTTTCACATGAGAATGCAAAGAGGCCCTGATAGGGCCTGGAGAGCACCAAACTGACTGGTTAACTGTTTTACAGCTCTGATGGCTCAATGTAGACCCAAGAAAAAGTGATGCCTGAAGCCCCTGTGGTGTGACACTTACACACATTCAAATCATGCCTGAATGATAGCTATTCAGCCTCTTCTAAAAAAAACCCTCAGAGGACACTCTGCCATGCTTTGAGGAGGCAGTGAGCATATTCCACTGCAGAACAGCTCTTAGGATCAAGAAGTTCTTCCTAATGTTTAGGTCGATTCAGAGGTGGCCCAAGGTAATTTTAAATGGTAGAAAAAAATTATTTTCGCGCCCCCCCCCCAAACCAAACCTGGAACAGGTGTGGAGGTAGAGTTACCAGCCGGCGCAGAGGCAGAGTTTCCAGCATGGAGGCTCCACGCATGCTGGAAACTTTGCCTCCGCACCGGCTGGTAACTCCGCCTCTGCGCCTGCTGGAAACACAGCAGACGTGGAGGCGGAGTTTCCAGCCGGCGTGGAGGCGGAGTTTCTAGCATGCGTGGAGGTGGAGCATGCTGGAAACTCTGCCTCCGTGTCGGCTGGTAACTCCGCCTCTGTGCCTGCTGGAAACACAGCAGATGCGGAGACAGAGTTTCCAGCCGGTGTGGAGGCGGAGTTTCCAGCCGGCGCTGGTGTGCCCCTGCAGATCTGGCAGTCTCGGCGGGTGCCTACTCTGCCGAGTACGTTAATCCGCCCCTTGGTGGATTCTATATTCCTGCAATGTGAATTCATTGTTCTGTGTCCTATGATGTCATCATATGTGCAAAATTTTGGCAGCGTATGCCAGTTCCTGTTCAGTGTTGCCACAGATATCCACTGGTTCCCATTCCATGATGTACATTTACTTCTGGCGGGGCTCAGTGCAAAACAGAAGTGGTGGCAACATGAAAGTCTTCCCATGTTGCATAGAGAGCAATGGGGGAAGCCAGGTGGTGGACTCTTCCCCACACGGGATGAGATATGGGGAAGCTGGGCAATGTGGGGCCCGGGGCAATGGGTTCTCCCACTGGGCACTGCTGGATTTGCCATGCTCTGTGGTGATTCCGGCAGCAAATGTGATGGGCTCCCTAGTTTGAGCGCAGAAGATAACAACCCTGGCCACTTCACACTGTGGCAACTTTTCAAATATTGAAACATGGCTATCATGTCCCTTTCTCCATCTTTTTTTCTCCAAGCTAAATATACCCTGCACCACTCCTCATAAGGCATAGTTTCCAGACCTTTATCCATTTTGCTTGCTATGTTTCATCTTTAGCTATTTTGCTCTGGATACGTTCCATCTTGTCAATATTCTTCTTGAATTGTGGTGGCCAGTTCTACATAATGGTGAGAAGTCAGATTTAGGCTGTATCCATATGGCAAAATTATAGCAGTTTTACACCATAATAATTGCTGTAGTTCACTGGTATGGAATTGATTTTGTCGTTTTGGGCGATATTTACCCTTCTCTGTGAGGGAGTTCAGATTTGAAAGGATGGAGCAGGGCAGTCAATGTGCTTTCAAACTGCCATAATTCTGTAGTGTTGACGGTCTCTATGTTTTCATAAATGCAGAGCTCGAAGGAATACAACATTTTCAGATTACAATTTTATTACTCCACCAGCCAACATGGCTCCTATTGGCTGGAGGAAAGAGACACTGTGTGATGCAGTAGTAGATTGATTGTTGGACAGTGACTATCATGCTGGAAGACCCAGGTTCAAATAAAAACCCTCAGGTGACTTTAAGCAAGTCACATTTTCTCAGCTTCAGAGGAAGACAATGGCAACCATTGCCTTCCTCTCTCTGAAAAAACCTTGTCAAGAAAAGCCTTCATAGATTCATCTTAGGATCAGCATAAGTTGGAAACACACAGCAGTCTTTTAAGCACGGTTTCCTTTTTTTAAGTTTGAAAAAAGACTGGACACGGTTTTCTATTTGGGGTTGAGTTCAGATAAAAACCCTGGTTCTAATCAACCTTCTGTGCAACATTACATAACATGTTTATTCCTGAAAGTACATCTCATACAGTTTTATTCCAGGCATTTTTTAAAAAGCTTGTCATTCTGCCAAAGTTTAAATGCTGTGCTACTTTTTTCCCCATTAGAAATTACCAAATGTTCCATCTTAAAATAGTCTGACAACAGGTCAAGCTGCTCCTGTTTAACTATTCAGAACCTAAAATGTGCCAAAGTTTCTTCCAACACCGATCTATTGTATAACTACTCGTGGAGTTACAATATCTTCTTAACTAGCCAGTATCTTTCTTGCAACTAGATCCTTGAAACTCCTCAATAAAATAGATACTATATGGATACACTATTATTGATTTTTATCATCCCCTTTGAAAATATTTAATCTCTGCAAACTATTTAATGAAGTACGGTGTTTCAATTACCATGAAAAATTATATAACTGCTTGTATGTCTCTATTTTAAAAATCTATTTTACTTTGTTCAATTTTTTTCCAGAAATATGTTACAACTTCTGAATTCCCTCTACTTTGCTGGGATGATCATTTATAATTTGTCAAGTAGTTCAATATGATTAATCTCAGGTCGGTTGTAGTTTTAATGGTGAAACCACAGTCCAGGAGTGTATATATGCAATTGTGGTGTCCCAGCCTAGTGGTCGGAGACAAACTCCGGGGGTCTCAGCTGCCCCCGGATCAAGGGGATGATGGGTGGCCAGATGGATATGGGTCTGCAGAGGAAGACTTAGAATGGGATGATGACTGGCTACAGGGATATGATACTGCAAATTAGAATATTGGTGACTCCATGGAAGTCAGTTCTGAACTGGAGAGTGAGAGGCTTAGTGACCTTGATTCTCACGGGAGCTTCTTTGCTCCCTTGCCAGATGAGCATTCTGGGGAATGGGAGGATTCGGTTTCTCAGGATGATAATACTACACCTGGGGCTGCTAATGAGATGGAATTTGACAGGAGAGCCAGCATCCGATCCTCTCAGAGAGATTGGAGCCTGAGAAAGGGGGTGCGTTGGGCACATAGAAAGTAATTTCCTTTATTAGATTGTGCTCGGGTGATTTTAGGCAGACCTGAAGCTACGTTTAGTTTGGAAAGGACTCCAGTTCAAGTCTCCAAGTTCACGGAACCGCCGGAGCGGTTTGCCTCCAGTTCACGTTAACTGCCGGAGCAGTTTGTCTCAAGTTTCACGTTGACCGCCGGAACGGTTCGCCTTGTTCAAGTACTTTTGTTCCATTGGGCTTTAAGCCAATTGGGCTCACAGCTCGAGAACTTTATTGGACTATTTTTTGGATTTACTTTGATTGCTTTTTCTACATCTTTGGACAATTCTTTATTCTAAATAAAAACTTCATTTATTGCATCTGCCTGGTGTGTGTGATCTAAGGGGGGCTGGCTGCGTTCTGAGGTGCAACAGCAATATCCTTCCATATGATGGATTTTTAATCCCCTGGATATGTTCCTTTTCATCCACTTATGTCTTACTTCTGCCACTTGTGATACAAGTATTCCTCAGCCATCATACTCTACAATGTGGATGGAAGAAACACCATGACTTATATATCCACATATTTGATATCTATGATATCACTTACAGTCTCTCCAAAAATATTCCTCATGAAAGTGTCCACCAGTATAATGTTAAGGTATGCTTCTGGCCCAAGTATAATTGAATTGTGAGGTTCACTATTATCCGAGTTTCAGGTATCCACATGAGGTCTTGGAATGTATTCCCCATTGATATGGAGGCCATACTGTATTTATCCTGCCTTGATTTAAAGGAGCTTTGGATAATGTCTTCTTGCATTTTGCCATTACAAACACTTCTGGAGGCAGTTCTTCATTTCTGGCTCTTGGGAGATACTCTCCTCCATTTTTCAAGCAGAGGAATCTCCTCTTTGTGTGGCCGGCAAGATTGTTTGGAGCATCTCTTTGCCTTTTCCCACCAAAGTATTTATTTATTTATTTATCTATTTATTTATCATATCAGAAGTGAACCAAGAGTACAGTTGTACTGTATTTTTAAAAAACCCCAAAAGTTTAAAAACTTGGCATTATATTAAATGTCCTTTGACCAATAGCTGGTCACTTGGAGCACCTCTGGTGTTACTCTGTCAGGGCTCTGACTGCATTGTAATAAGTGGTCTGTGATTTGCTCTTCTCCACACTCACATGTCATGGACTCCACTTTCTCCCATTTTTAAAGGTTGGCTCTGCATCTCGTGGTGCCAAAGCGCAGTTGTGGTGCCAAGTTTCCAGTCTTCTGTGTGCCCAGGGGGGAGTATCTCATTCAGTACCAGCCATCGTTTGAGGTTCTGGGTTTTTGCCTGCCACTTTTGGTATCTCGCTTGCTGAGGTGTTCCTGCCAGTTTCTCTGTAGATCTTAGAAAACTATTTCTTGATTTAAGGCATTGGCATGCTGGTTGATATCCAAACAGAGGATGGGCCGGAGATGCCACTGCCTTTGTCCTTTCATTATTGGCTGCTATTTCCCGGTGGATGTCAGGTGGTGCAATACCAGCTAAACAGTATAATTTCTTCAGTGGTGTAGGATGTAGATAGCCTGTGATAATGTGGCTGAACACCCACCAAAGTGGTACCTATTTTTATTTACTCACATTACATGTTTTCACAATTGCTAGGTTGACAGGAACTGGAACTGACAAACGGGCATTTACCTCAATTCACGGATCAAACTGCTGATCTTCAGGTTAGCAGTTCAGCCAACCTTCAGGTCAGCAGTTCAGTGGCACAAGGGTAAACCAGTCACACCACCGCAGTTATTTAAAAGCTTGTTTCTGGTTATCAAGCACATGGCTGACATTGACCAAGAAATACTTAAAGCATAAATTTTATTTAATTAATGTGTTTGTATAAATTATTTAAAAACCCAATAAAATAAAACATTGAAATAGCTACCTTTCTACCAGTAGGATGGGGGCCACAGGAAGGAAATGAAGTCGAAAAAAGGTTGAGAAACGCAGAGGTATTTTGGCTTTCCCTGGGAACGTGTGGCCACTGTTTAATATGGGAGGACAATCAATACAGTTACCTACCTCTGCTTCAAATCTTCTACGTGGAGGCACTAACGTTGGGGTTGGGGGTTTGCTGTGTCCATGCTCTCCATGTTCACCCACAAAAGGATCGGAGTGAGTTCTGACCACTTTTGCATATGTTTAAGGCTCTGCTTAAGTCTTGTTATAACACTTCAGATTTCCATGTATCGAAGCAGGTTGAAAGCCTGTCAGCTTTCCGAATTTAAGCAAGCATTGACGTTCCCGCTTGTTGTTTCCATTCTCTGTCTGTCTCCCTATAAAATTGAAAGCTGGAGCGAAAAGTCATGTTGATGTCGTTGTGTTACTTAAAGCAATGGCTTAAATCTTCCTAGGAGCAAAAGGCTATCAGGCAGGGCATTGCTGAGTTCCTGTCCCCCCATTTCTTCTTTCCTCCCATTTTGCAACACCACCAGCAAATTAGAGTAATTTCGATATTAAAATGATTACTGTCACTTTTGTAATAAACTGATGCGACTTTCGAAGTCTGTCCCTGATATCTTTCATGATTTAGACATCACACACTCTGTAATTGTGCTATTAAAGGAAAGAGAGCTAATCTTTTTGCATTTGAAGTAAGCCCTCATCATCAGACCCGACAAAACCAGACAGATCAAAAAAGTGAGGGAGGAGGGGAGAAGAGAAGAGAAAAAAGAGCATTTAAGGAAATTAGTACAAGTGTCAGTTAAAAGGTAAAAATTAATGCACTTATTATTGAAATACAGTTGAAACCTACGTTCTTTTCATTTCTTTGATATTACCAAAGCATAAAACATTCAATTAACTTTTCATTGTGTCTGTGAAGATGGGGAGGGACAGAGTATTGTCAGCTAAGAATTAGGGGTGTAGGGAGTGTGCAAATGAAGGAGGAAAAGTCAAGATAAAAGGAGGCGCTACACTAAGTCTGTTGCCAGTAAAGCTGGCCAGTCACTTTTTCATTTTGTAGCGCTACCGCCCCATAAGCTTATGTTAATATTGGATGTAGCACCAAACTCACAAGAATTTTCTCTAGAAACACTATTTTTGAATTATTTTTCTTCTTGAGGTGTAGAAACCCTGGCCCACTCAACCCAACCATAGAATGTATTTATTTATGACATTTATATACCGCTCTTCTCACCCTGAAGGGAACTCAGAGTGACTTATTTATTTATTTATTTATTGTTCGTTTTTATATACCGCTCTTTCCAGCAGGCCGGGGCGGTTTACATAAACTCAATTACTGAAAACAGCAACATTTCAATTTAATAATAACAACAATATAAAACACATAAAAACAACAATCCTCATAGGACTCAGGATCTGAGGAATTTCCTCAGGAGCCATTTAGGTTAAAGGCCTGCCCGAAAAGGGTCGTTTTACAAGCTTTCTGGAATGGGCCCAATTCCGTAATGGCACAGACTTCTTCAGGCATTGAGTTCCTGTTGGGTTTGTAACTTCTTTGGCTGCAGGGGCCTCTGTGCAGAGGGCTTCTTTGCAAAGGGATGGGAGTTTTTCCTCAGTTTTGTTCCTATGGGAATCAGTCTAAGAGAGATAACGTTAGCACCTGTGTTGATAGTTCAGCCAGCAGAAAAGCCGCAGCCAAGGAATTTTAACGAGCTCTCCAAGGCCGTTTGCTTCTGGGCCTGGACAGCCAATTAAGAGAATCAAAAGCAGTTTGGTTTTGGCTATTTAGATACTGTTTGCTGTGCAATGCTTTAGTACTAGGCAGCCTCGATTCCTGGGAGGTTCTTCTGCAATTGATTGCTTTCATGCTCACGGACTTTAAGAATTCTGCTATGCCTTGGAGATTCTAGTTTGGGCTTTCTAGGATTTTGATTCTTCTGGACTACATTGAATACTCTTGGACTCTTTTGCTCCTGAAACCTTGGATTATATTCACCTGTACTGCTTTTGGCTCCTGAAACCTTCCTGTGTGGATTATAGATGTGTTTTCTTTGAACCTTTTAATTCTTCGTTGCATTGTTGATTATCTGCTTTTAATAAATGACTATATTTTAGTGCTGGTGTTGTGTGATTACATCTAGAGGGTCCCCGTCTTGCCTAGAGTGTGACAGTTCCATAGCGACGGCGCCGCTACGGAAAAGGCTCTTGATCTGGTTGTAGACAAGTGGCATGGATGGAACTACTAGGAAATTTTGTTCTTCTGAATGTAATGATCTCGGGGGAACATATGGGGTGAGGTGGTCCCTCAGATACACCGACCCTAGACCATACAAGGCCTTAAAGGTCAACAGCAACACCTTGAAAACAATCTGGTACTCTATTGGTAGCCAGTGCAGTTGCTGCAGAATGGGCGTAATGTGCTCTCGTGTGGGTGCTCCCACTAACAGTCGAGCAGCAGCATTCTGCACTAGCTTGAGTTTCCAGATTGATGACAAAGGAAGGCCAATGTAGAGAGCGTTACAGTAATCCAGTCTCGATATGAACATACAACATACTACATTACTAGCATATATATATATATATATATATATATATATATATATACACACACACACACACACACACACACACACACATACTAGTAATGATTAATATTCAAAGAATAAGCCATGTTAGTCTGTAACTGGGGAAATATTATTTATTTATTTATTTATTTATTTATTTACTGCATTTCTACCCAGTCTTTCTCAATTTAAGAAGGGACTCAAGCTGGTTTACAAATCTGGCATAAATTCAGTGCCGCACAGGTAACAATAAAAGATATCTCATAAAAATATAAAGAATCTAAGCATATAAACAGTTAGAACTCATACCAACCCATAAAACAGATTAAAACCACATATGGTCTACAAAAGATGGTTGTAGCGTAAAATATGTTTGTAGTAGACTCAATCTACTGTTTGCTGCTATGGAGGTAGTCTGAGGCAGAATCTATATTGCCATATAATGCAGTTTGAAACTGCCTTTTATGGCAGTGTAGATCCAGCCTGGATTTACGAAAGCTTATGCTACTCACACCTATCTCTGAGTTAATTTCAAGGGTGCAAAAATATCCTTTTGTATAAATCAATAATGTTAATATTGAAAGGAAAAAAAAGAGAAAAAAGAACCAGAAAAATATTGTCAGATATAAACTATTCTACAATGGCATTTGGTAACATAAGCAAAGTTAGTGCATTTAATTTGTACTTACCCTTTTCATAAATATGAACACTAGGAAGAACTTCCTGACTGTGAAAGCTGTTCAGCAGTGGAACTCTCTGCACCAGAGTGTGGCGGAGGCTCCTTATTTGGAGGCTTTTAAACAGAGGCTGGATGGCCATCTGTCTGGAGTGCTTTGAATGCTATTTTCCTGCTTCTTGGCAGGGGGTTGGACTGGATGGCCCACAAGATCTCTTCCAATTCAATGATTCTAAGTTTCTATGAATTCTTTTACTGCACATTTTAGTCACCGGCACTTGTTCATCAAACAGAACAGAGATAATTTCCCACATATCTTTTCCTTCCAATTTGTTTGCATGATAGCCATGTCTAGTGATCTAGAATAAAGCCATGGGTTCTGAATGTTTTAACAATATCTTATGGGGAAAACTTATTTGATATTAGGTAACAAAAAGTATAAAATCAGAGAGACTTTCAAAGCAAAGCCATGAAAAATGTGGAGACGGCAACAGTGACTTGCCAACAGATTCCAAAATATTTTTTTTTCCAAGTTGAAAAAGATTGTGCTTATTTAAGATTTAGGGATATTAGGATCATGTTGTAACATTAGCCTTGCTTTTAATTAAAAAAGAAGTTTCTAATTGGCACAAAATATCTGTGTGATTATTTTTCCATATATTTTCGGCTTTGCAATAGGAGAACAGCTGCTAAATATTTTCTTGCCTGCTGATTCCACTTAATCAACATTCTTCTTAATGAAGGCGACAAAAGTTGGAAATTGTGTTTTACAAATGGGTGGCTTGGAAAATGTCAGCATGAAACCAATGAAGTTCACCTTTGGGTGCTGATAATCAGATTTACCCCCAAATTAATACTTTTTTAGGTGTCAGATAAATCTTGAAGGGAGGGCACACAGTTCTAGCAATCTGCAGCCAGCTCAGCACAGTGACACTTAGAAAATACGTGTTTGCTTGTTTCCAAATTCAATGCTATTCAGATGATTATTATTATTTTAAAGCAGAAAGACGGCCCTGCCCATATTGACAGCAATGCACCAAACCAAATTCAAATAAAAAAAATATTATTTCAAATTATTTCAAACATTTGTATCTCATCCTTCTCAACCCCCAGGGGAGGACTCAGGGCGGCTTACAACCGGCAACAATTTGAGGCCAACCCACATAAAAAGAAAAACAGTATAACACACATTAAACATTAGTTAAAACATTAAACCAGTGGTTCCCAAACTTTTTTGGCCTACCACCCCCTTTCCAGAAAAAAACAATTTACTCACTGCCCCCCTAGAAATTATTTTTTAAAATTTTTAATAGCAATTAAACAGAAAGATATATGTATTAATATTTCTACCTTTTTTGTAAAATATAATAAAGAAAGTTGTAAATTAGAAACATTGAAGTTTAAAATTATGAAACTATTTATTGAACTTAGAATAGAAAGGTAATCCAAAAAAAGTTAAAACATTCAAAATCATCTTAATGAGAAGGTTGAACCTGGCATGCTGCTACCAATCTAGTAATCCTCTATTTCCGTCAGCAGTAATCTCAAATCATCGCGATTGATTATTTTGCAATCGGTTTCTTTTTTTGTTAATAAATTGGTTCCTGCACTGAATCCATGTTCCACTAAATATGTTGAAGGACATTATTATTATTGTTATAAGACTCAACCAGTTGGAAGGGAACCTCAAAAGTATTATTAGTATTATTATCTTTTGCTTGGCGAGAGGAGGAGGAGGGAGCAGGAGGAAGGAAGAAGAGAGAGAGACACACACACAGAGATGGATGGTAGCCTGTCACCTGGCTCATGCCACTGCCCCCACCACCCCCTTACAGGGGTTCAGCACCCCCCAAATTCTCCTGGGCCTTCCAGCGCCCCCGTAGATTACCCCACCGCCCACCAGGGGGTGGTACCACCCACTTTGGGAACTACTGCATTAAACTATAAAATATCCAATTAAAACATTATCAACAATATTTAGCTAAATATTGGAAGTCGGAGAAATCACCAATGAAGGACGAATGGATATTAAATGCAATAGAAACTATTCAAATGGAGTGGCTCACAGAAGCACTAAGGGATAACAACATGGTAGAGGGGCAGAGTGGAAAACAGGATTGGAAATATATGGAACAATATTGTCAAAAAGAATATAACATTAACTTGCAGCTGAACTGGGAGTAAGATTAATGAAATTAGATATTAGGCATGGTTTAGAACCCAAAAATAGGAAATCGAAAATCTAATGGGGGGAGTTTTTTTTATTAGTAATAGGAAGACTGTCACAATCACGGACCTGGCGGGCCCCTTAATCACACACACAGAGACGTACTGAAGGCTAACTACTTTATTGAGTATATAAAAACAGTTCCAAAGAGTAAATAGTCCAATAATATGCAAGTGTCCAAGGTGTTAAGCAAGTAGTCCAAAGTAAGTAGCAAATAAGCTGGAAACGTGGCAAGGCTCCGCAATTCAATGCGAATCAGGAAACAGGGCAAGGCTTCGCAATCCAATGCGAATCAGGAAACAGGGCAAGGTGTCGCAAACCGCTGCGGCTCAAGAAACAAGGCAAAGGCAAGGCAAGGCTTGATGACCACTGCTGGCTTGTGGTCCCACTCGCGCTCGCGTCTATTCAGGAAGACGTGGCCGGAGAACTGACGATCAGTTCCCACGGGCCGTTCTAATCCTCGGCCTGGAACCCCGACGATCTAGGGCCCGGCGTCTCCAGTCTCTACTTTCCGAACGGTGACGGTCTAGGGACAGATGCCAGCTCCTCCTGCCCTCCTCTATGTCCCTGCGCCTGTTGTGAGAACGGCCCCGCTCTTCAGTATCGCTATCTTCCTGAGAAGCAGCCTCCCCCGGAGTTTCCCAGCCACTAGCCTCCATCTGCTGCCCGGCCAGCTCTTGGGAACCTCGGCCATTTGGGAATTCATAACTATCTCCGCTATCTGCTTCGCTGCCTCCCATCTCCACCTGGTCCGCTCCTTCCCCGGAGAATGCTCCCACTCGAGATCCCAGGCTAAACTCTCTACAGGTGAACTGGGCAAAGGTACGGCTGACCAATCTTGCTCTGGGCCTTCCAACTCATCCTCCGAGTCCCTTCCAGCCTGTGCGGGTCCCAATGCCAACGGGACCCCCGGCACGTCACCCCCCCCCCAGTGGCACGAGCGGGCCCATGGGTGCTACACTATCCCCCCCCTCAGGGCCCCCCCTGGG
The DNA here is from genome assembly GCA_030556195.1 of Anolis apletophallus. Classification (NCBI taxonomy): domain Eukaryota; kingdom Metazoa; phylum Chordata; class Lepidosauria; order Squamata; family Anolidae; genus Anolis; species Anolis apletophallus. The sequence continues at coordinate 5,656,303 of JARBWK010000002.1, read as the reverse complement.
CCGCCCCCGGGGCTTGGGCTTGTCCGGGTACTTGCGGTGGAAGCGAGCCACCAACGCCGGGCGTGAACATCTCGAGCCTTGACCCAAGCACGTTCTTCCGGGCCAAAACCCTTCCAGTCAATAAAGTACTCCAACTTCCTGTAACGGAGGCGGGCATCCAAGATGTCCTGCACCTCGACCTCCTCTCCGCCCTCCCGCATCACGGGGGAGGAGGCGGCTGCGTCACGTCAGGCCGCACCCCCTTCGCCGGGCGGAGCAACGAACGATGAAACACCGGGTGGAGCTTCATGTCCGCTGGGAGTTGTAGTTTGAAGGACACGGGCCCCACCTTCTCCAAAACTTTGTAGGGACCAAAATCGTGCGTCCAGCTTGCGGCTGGGTCGCTGCGTAGGCAAATTCTTGGTGGACAGCCAAACTTTATCCCCCACCAGGATGTCAGCCCCCTCCTGGCGCCGCCGATCAGCCATCCGCTTGTAGTCAGCTTTCGCCTGGTCCAATTGAGTGCGTAGCAAGTCTTGGAGTGCAGTGAGCTCAAGCCAATCCTTAGCCTCGGAAACGTTTCCGGACGGGTCCACCGGCGGGTAGAACCGAGGGTGGTGTCCATAGTTAGCAAAGAAAGGAGTCTCTTTGATGGATTCCTGCAGCGCATTGTTGTAAGCAAACTCTGCCAGGGACAACAAGGACGCCCAATTGTTCTGCTGATAGTTGACATAGCAGCGCAGGTACTGTTCCAAGGTGGCATTGACCCTTTCGGTCTGGCCATCGGTCTGCGGGTGATGAGCCGTGGACATCCGCACATCAATCCGCAGCAACTTCTGGACAGCCTTCCAGAACTGGGAAGTGAATTGGGTGCCCTGTCAGTCACCAGGCTCTGTGGAAGTCCATGCAGCCGAAACACATGTTGCACAAACATATCAGCAGTCTCTTTGGCAGTGGGCACCCCACACAGGGGATGAAGTGTCCCATCTTGGTGAAACAGTCCACCACGCCCAGTATCGTGGTGACGCCCTTGGACTTGGGGAGGTCAGAGATGAAATCGGCCGAAATCATCTTCCAAGGGGCAGAGGGGTCGGAAGCGGCTGGAGCAAACCGGCCGGCTTGCCCCCCTGGTTCTTAGCCCGATGACACACAGGGCAGGATCCCACATAGTCCTCCACATCCCTCCGCACTTTAAGCCACCAAAAGTCCCGTAGGACCAGTTGCAGAGTCTTGAACAGTCCAAAATGGCCTGCGGCCCGCTATCGTGGCAAAGCTTGAGAATGTCCGCCCGCCAGGCCCAGGGGAAACATAGACAGAGTCCCGGTGGTAAAGCACCCGTTTTACCTGGAAAGGGGCTGGAGGCCCCTTGGTCAGTTGCTCCTGTACCCATGGATCGGTCCGCTGGCGAGCCTGGACACGCACACTCAAGGGTCTCTTGTCACCAGGGGCTGGCGGGCCACTGAGGGTTGACAGGAAGCGCCCGAGCAGCCGCAAAGTTCTCCGCTTTAAGCAACCGGGCCTCAGGCGGCCCGTCGCCTCACGAACATACTCCGGCTTGACAGCGCATCCGCTTGCTTGGTCTGCTTGGGGGTCACATAGTGAATGCGGAAATTGAATCGCTCAAAGAACAGGGACCATCTCTGTTGCCTCTGGTTCAATTTGCGCTGGGACTTCAGATACTCCAAGTTCCGGTGGTCGGTGTGAACCTCCACCGGGAACTTGGCCCCTTCAAGCAGGTGTCTCCAGACTTCAAACGCCACCTTGATGGCCAAAAGTTCCTTCTCCCAAATGGTGTAGTTCTTTCCGGAGCCGTCAGCTGCCGGGAATAGTAGGCACAGGGCAACAAGTCCGGCCCCTGAGGCTGTAGCAGGATCGCTCCCACCGCCACATCCGAAGCATCGGCCTGACGATGAAAGGGGTGCGGGGGTTGGGGTGCTGCAAAAGCGGCTGAGTGGTGAACAGCTGCTTCAACTTGCGGAACCCCACATCCGCCTCCGGAGTCCACCGGAACGGCACCTTTCCCGCAAACACTGGGCTGATCCGATCAGCCCACTTGGCAAAGTCAGGAATGAACTTTCTGTAGTAGTTGGCAAAGCCCAGGAATCTTTGAATGTCTTTCTTGCTAGCAGGGGGTGCCCAGTCGACCACGGCTTGGACCTTGTTGTCATCCATGGCAATGCCCGTAGGTGAGATATGGTAGCCCAGAAAGTCCACCTCACGCAAGTCAAAAGCACATTTCTCCAGCTTAGCATAGAGCCCGTGGGCCCTCAGCCTCTGGAGCACTTCCTTGACATGGCGATCATGGGTCGCCTGATCCGGAGAAAAATCAGCAAGTCGTCTAGGTAGACCGCCAGATAGCGGTCCAACAGGTCTCGGAAAATGTCATTCATGAAATGTTGGAAACATGCTGGGGCGTTGCACAAACCGAATCCCATCACCAGGTATTCGAAACTTCCCCACTTGGTCTGGAAGGCCGTCTTCCATTCATCACCCTGGCGAATCCGGACAAGGTTGTAAGCCCCTCAGGTCCAGTTTAGTGAACACCTTAGCTCCCGCATCCGCTCCAAGAGCTCGGGATCAAGGGCACGGGATAGCGATTCGGATCGTGATCTTGTTGAGTTCCCTGTAGTCATTGCAAAGCCGCAACTCCCCCGATTTCTTCTTGACGAAAAGAATCGGAGCCCCTGCCGGGGATTGGGAGGGCCGAATGAACCCCTTCCGCAGATTCTCATCCAGGAAATCTCGGAGAGCCTGTTGCTCTGGTTCCGAGAGAGGATAGAGTCTCCCCCGCGGGATTGGGGCCCCCCGGTTGCAGTTCAATGGCACAGTCATAGGGCCGGTGCGGGAGGCAAGCGCCTCCGCCTCCTTCTCACTGAAGACATCCCAAAATCCGGCATACTTCTGGGCAGGGTGGCCACATTCTCCACTTCTTGGGCCAGGCACGCCCGAGCCGTCATGCAGTGGCCCTGGCAATGGTCCGACGAAAAATTAGCTGCCTCTGGCCCAGGAGATCTGGGGGTCATGGAGCGCGAGCCACACAATGCCCAGGACAATAGGGAAATCAGGGAGCTTGGTCAAAAGAAAAGAAATGTCCTCTTTATGGGAGCTAGTCCACATCCTGGTAGGAGCTGTATACTGAGTTACAGCCCCCGCTTTCAGAACTCTCCCATCGATAGTCTGACACCCTTGGGCTCTTGGAGATCAAGAAATTTTAATCCAGCGGACTTGGCATAGTCTGCATCGATGAAGTTGTTGGGGGGCCCCGAGTCTATCATGGCATGGACCATCATCGGCCCCTTCTCGGAGACCACAAGCTGACCATTACAAGGAACAATTGTCCAGTCTTGGGTTCAGGGGGAGGTTAGCGACATCGGCCGAGTGAGCGAACCCTCTTACACCCGGCCGGTCCTTTTCCCCGCCGCCTGAAGGGCTTCTTCGCCTCTGGGGCCCTCCGAGGGCGGCAGAGGCCCGAGGAGTCTTACCACGCGGTTTCTGGGGCACTCCTAGAAAAATGTCCAGCCCCCCGCAGTACCAGCATAAGTTGAGGCGCTGACGCCGTGCCTTCTCCGCTGGTCCACTTTGGGCCGAACTGTCCCCAACTGCATGGGCTCCGGGTCATCCGGGCCGGCCGGCACTGGCAATTGCCGGGGTTGAAACTGTCCAGCCCCTTCCTTCCATGCCACCGGTTTCTCCATCACACTCCTTGTCCCACCGCCGCCTGGTGTGCAGTCCTGCTTCCAGACGAAGGCTCAAGGTGATGGCGGCCTCCAGATCCGCGGGCCGGAGGTGTTTTAACATCTCCTGTTGCAGTTCCTAAGGCAGTCCCGCAATGTAGTGTTACCGCAACGCCGGCAGACCCCACTGCGCCTGGGAAGCCAGAACTCGAAAACGGAGATGTACTGGGACAGGGATAGATCCTGCTCGTCAGCCGAGCCAAATCCCTCTCGGCGAGTTCTTCATTGACAGGAGCCCCCATGTTGCCCTGATTGCATCTAGGAAAGCCCGCAGCGTGTTGGTATGGGGGACTGCGCCCGGATCAACGCTGGTGGCCCACGTTGCCGCTGTCCCTTCCATCAGGTTGTAAACAAAAACCACCTGGGCTCGATCGTTGGCGAACTCGTTGGGGCGTTGCTCCAAATAAAGTTCCACTTGGCAAACAAAAACCTCCACCTGGGCCGGATTACCACCAAAGCGGCCAGGTGGGCTCACCCCCGGGTGCCGTCCGGCCCGGGTCCGCAGCTCACCCAATTCTCGTTGCATCTCTTGCACTTGGGCATCGGTCAGGTTAGCCATGGCGACCACGGCCGTGGAGCGCTTCTTGCGGCGTCCCGAGCGGCGTCCCGTGGTGTGATAAGGGGTTCTGGGAGTTCTCCGGCCAGCTGTCACAATCACGGACCTGGCGGGCCCCTTAATCACACACACAGAGACGTACTGAAGGCTAACTACTTTATTGAGTATATAAAAACAGTTCCAAAGAGTAAATAGTCCAATAATATGCAAGTGTCCAAGGTGTTAAGCAAGTAGTCCAAAGTAAGTAGCAAATAAGCTGGAAACGTGGCAAGGCTCCGCAATTCAATGCGAATCAGGAAACAGGGCAAGGCTTCGCAATCCAATGCGAATCAGGAAACAGGGCAAGGTGCCGCAAACCGCTGCGGCTCAAGAAACAAGGCAAAGGCAAGGCAAGGCTTGATGACCACTGCTGGCTTGTGGTCCCACTCCGCTTCGCGTCTATTCAGGGAAGACGTGGCCGGAGAACTGACGATCAGTTCCCACGGGGCCGTTCTAATCCTCGGCCTGGAACCCCGACGATCTAGGGCCCGGCGTCTCCAGTCTCTACTTTCCGAACGGTGACGGTCTAGGGACAGATGCCAGCTCCTCCTGCCCTCCTCTATGTCCCTGCGCCTGTTGTGAGAACGGCCCCGCTCTTCCAGTCCGGTATCGCTATCTTCCTGAGAAGCAGGCTCCCGGAGTTTCCCAGCCGCTAGCCTCCATCTGCTGCCCGGCCAGCTCTTGGGAACCTCGGCCATTTGGGAATTCATAACTATCTCCGCTATCTGCTTCGCTGCCTCCCATCTCCACCTGGTCCGCTCCGTCCCCGGGAGAATGCTCCCACTCGAGATCCCAGGCTAAACTCTCTACAGGTGAACTGGGCAAAGGTACGGCTGACCAATCTTGCTCTGGGCCTTCCAACTCATCCTCCGAGTCCCTTCCAGCCTGTGCGGGTCCCAATGCCAACGGGACCCCCGGCGCGTCACCCCCCCCCCAGTGGCACGAGCGGGCCCATGGGTGCTACAAAGACTTACAAAAAAATTTCCAAAAATTTCTAAAAATGTAACTTAATTACTAACGAAATTCGTTAGTAGTTCGTATGCCAGCGCATGCGCATTCAGAGATGAGTTTGCCTACAACTCCCAGAAATCCTAACAGCTGGTAAATTGGCTGGGATTTCTGGGAGTTGTAGGCCAAAACTTGAATAAATCACACTGAGTTCTAGATGGGAGTTTCCAAATAGGAAGGAGGGAGCAAAGGAGGGAGGGAGGGGGTATTCTATTCTTGGAAGCAGCAAAGAAAAGGAGGAGGAGCCCCCCCCCCCCTGGCTCCGCGCTGCCTCTCTCTCACCCCGATCCCGAGGGAGCAAGGGCCCAAGTTTGCCCAGGCTGGTCATATACCTAGATTCCATGCACATGCAATAATACAGCAGTAATACCAATGGGTATAAGAGAGGTAAAATTCAAACCGAAGTATTCTGACTGGTCCCTCCTCATGCGGTGCAAACGGGCTCTTCTCTGTGAGCCCGGGAAGCCCAGCGTTTTCTGCTTGGGTGCACACACATACATATTCTTTGGGGGATTTGCTGCAGAATCTTCTCTATGAGCCTGGCATTCTGCAGCAAACCCCCCAAAGAATATGTATGTGTGTGCTCCCAAGCAGCAAACGCTGGCTTTTCCCGGCTAATTTCCGGGCTAATAAGAGAAGAGCCCGTTTGCACCGCATGAGGAGAGACCAGTCAGAATACTTCGGTTTGAATTTTACCTCTTGTTATTGTTATTACTGCTCTATTATTGCATGTGCATGGAATGTAGGTATGACCAGTTGGATTACTTATAATATTAGGCACTTACAGTAGCATTCATTCTATTATACATTAGGTTGGTTTCTCACCCCAATACTCTTTGATGCTTTAGATCCTGGCAGGGCAGGAGAGGCAGGGAAGCCTGGAAAAATGTAAACAGAGAGGTTTACTCAGAAGTAAATCCACAAGGAGGGCCCTTCATCCAAAGTGCCCTCCTTTGCAGATTTACTTCTGAGTAAACCTCTGTTTACATTTTTCCAGGCTTCCAGCCGAAAGAAGGAGCGAGTTTAGGGCTTGCCTTGCCATAATACTTATTGGCAAGGGAGGCGGAAGGGTGGTGAGAGAGAAGGAGGGTGCCCCCCCCCCTTACGACCTAATAATGACACTTAAGAAAATCCTGGCCCCGGTTCGAAAAAGAAAGTCCACTTCCTGGTTGGCGTTCCAGGTGCGGAAATACTCGAAAGTAGCATTTCTTACGAATTTCTTACGAAACGAATCATTTTCATAACTTTTTTCCCATGCCTATTAGATATCTATATATATAGGTGTGTATATAGGGACATGTATACAGTTATATGGATCCATCTAAGTAGGGGCTGAGTATAGAAATAGAGGAGTTAGATAGAGGTATGGACACTAACAAACAGAGGATTAAGGTCAGTTAATGGGTATAAGGAGAATGTTATCTAAGTTGTAGGAATGAAGGGACATAAAAAAAGTTTCTATTATATGATAAATAAAAAAGGCTGTTTTCTCTCTGTATATTGTAGGCAATTAGAGGAAAGACTAAAAGTAAAGGAATGAATAAGTGAATCAAACTTGATGAAAATCATAGAAGTGCCAGATTGATAATGTTTTTGATAAACCACCTGCCCAGAACTTTTGTATTTTTTGTTTCGGGGACTCTTTTCTTTCTGCTCTTTAAATGCCAGTTGGCATTTTCTCTTCACACTCTTGCGCTCTTTTTCTACTTTTACTTTTTAACTTGTATTTTGTAAACCCAATAAAGATCTATTTTTAAAAAACCAAAACATTATCAACAACAATATAGCCACATCCAAGTCCAATTCAGCACCCAGAGTCCCAGTCCGAAGCCTGTCCATTATCAATTCTCATGAATCATTGAGATTACTGAGAAATGCAGCTCTCCCAACATTATAATAATCAAACAGTTTCTGTAGAAAACAAGAGGTGAAATCAATGTTTTGCTGAAATTAAAACTGTAATAAAATTTCCAAATTTCAGAAAATTTGAACAGTTTTGAATTCTGGACACCAATTTGTGCCTGGCTTGATGTGATTTAGAGAGATAACGCATCACAAGAGAGGGGAGGCAGAGGAATCACTCCCCCCATTGTCTAGTCACCGCATCAATCTGGCGAGCATTGCTCCAGGCACCAATTGGTAGTTCAGCAAGAGAAGGTAGATGCCGTTCTCTGTCACTGATTGCCCAAATCCAGGGAACATGGGACGACAGTGTAAACAGTAGGCATGAGAAAAAAGTTATGAAAATGAAATGATTCGTAAGAAATTCATAAGAAATGCTACTTTTGAGTATTTCCGCACCTGGAACGCCAACCAGGAAGTGGACTTTCTTTATTGGGGGGGACACCCTCCTTCTCTCTCACCACCCTCCCGCCTCCCTTGCCAATAAGTATTATGGCAAGGCAAGCCCTAAACTTCGCTCCTTCTTTCGGCTGGAAGCCCGGAAAAAATGTAAACAGAGAGGATTACTCAGAAGTAAATCTGCAAGGAGGGCACTTTGGATGAAGGGCCCTCCTTTGTGGATTTACTGAGTAAACCTCTCTGTTTACATTTTTCCAGGCTTCCCTGCCTCTCCTGCCTGCCAGGATCTAAAGCATCAAAGAGTATTGGGGTGAGAAACCAACCTAATGTATAATAGAATGAATGCTACTGTAAGTGCCTAATATTATAAGTAATCCAACTGGTCATATACCTACATTCCATGCACATGCAATAATACAGCAGTAATAACAATGGGTATAAGAAGAGGTAAAATTCAAACCGAAGTATTCTGACTGTGCTCCCTCCTCAAACTGCAAAAGGCTCTTCTCTGTGAGCCCGGGAAAAGCCAAAACCCTGGGCACAGCGTTTGCTGCCTGGGTGCACACACATATTCTTTCTTGGGGATTTGCTGCAGAATCCCGGGCTCATAGAGAAGATTCTGCAGCAAATCCCCCCCCCCCAAGAATATGTATGTGTGTGCACCCAGGCAGCAAACGCTGTGCCCGGGGTTTTGCCTTTTCCCGGGCTCAGAGAAGAGCCTTTTGCAGTTTGAGGAGGGAGCTGTAGCACACCAGTTCTCGTTTGTGCCTGGGGGGCAGGGGACAGCACCAGGGGTCCCACTAGCATTAGAGCCAGTTGATTCGGAAGAGGATTTGGAGGGGCTAGAAGAAGGGGAGTTTGAGACAGTTGGGCATTCTTCTCCCACAGAAAGCCTAGCCTGGGATGACAGATGGCCTGACCCTTACGAACAGCAGGAAGGCCAGTTGGAATTCGAAAGTACTGATAGTGAAGATTACGAACGGCCGGGGGGGCGAGGCTCGCAAGAGAGGATGTGGGAAACAATCGAAGGAGAGGCCCGGGAATCAGATGGGGAGTTTGACTCTCACGAAGATAGGGAAGCAGGTGCTGGGAGGCAAGGTCGAACCTGTGATAGGAGACGGAGCATTGAGGCGAGCAGGAGGGGTGGGTTCCACAGCCTAGACCGACCGAGGGGTCGCAGCACAGATTGGAGGAGGAGAAGCCTAGAGCGTCGGGGGCCTCGCCAAGGGGATTAAGTATAGGACCCATGGGAAAAGATCCTCAGTACTTCGGCCACGTCTTACCTATACAGATGTGTAGCGAAGCCAAGACCACGTAGCTAAGTTTGGGGCTAGTGGCCTGCCAAGAGAAGTTTTACCTTGTAACCTTGCTTTGTTCCTGATCCGCTAGTTAAGCGGAACCTTGCCAAGTTTTTGGATACTGCCAAGTTTGCCTTTTGGACTATACCTTTACTTTTGGATTACTTGATATTTTTATGGACAATTACCTTTTCAACTGTTTTTATTCTTCAATAAAGTAGTTAGCTGATTATTGTCTCTATGTGTGTGATTACGGGGCCGGCCTAGGACTTGCATCGTGACAGGAGCACAGTCAGAATACTTCGGTTTGAATTTACCTCTTCTTATACCCATTGTTATTACTGCTGTATTATTGCATGTGCATGGAATGTAGGTATATGACCAGTTGGACTACTTATAATATTAGGCACTTACAGTAGCATTCATTCTATTATACATTAGGTTGGTTTCTCACCCCAATACTCTTTGATGCTTTAGATCCTGGCAGGGCAGGAGGAGTGGACGGCTCTCCTGCCCCTTCTGCCTGCCAGGATCTAAAGCCTTGAAGAGGCTTCATGACGGGCCAACTTCAGCCCTCCAGGTGTTTTGGACTTCAACTCCCACCATTCCTCACAGCCTCAGGCCTCTTCCTTTTCCTCTCAGCCTGGGCAAACTTGGGCCCTCGCTCCCTCAGGATCGGGGTGAGAGAGAGGCAGCGAGGAGCTGGGGGGCTCCTCCTTGTTTTGCTGCTACCAAGAATAGAATACCCCTCCCTCCCTCCTTCCTTCCTATTTGGAGAGTCCCATCTAGAATTCAGTGTGATTTATTCAAGTTTTGGCCTACAACTCCCAGAAATCCCAGCCAATTTACCAGCTGTTAGGATTTCTGGGAGTTGTAGGCCAAAACCATCTGGAATGCGCATGCGCTGGCATACGAACTACTAACGAATTTCGTTAGTAATTAAGTTACATTTTAGAAATTTTTGGAAATTTTTTTGTAAGTCTTTCTTTTACTAATCAAAAAAAATCCCCCCCCATTTGATTTTAGAATCGCCATTTTTGGGTTCGAAACCATGCCTAGTAAACAGCCATGGTTGCTTCCTGAGTAGAAAGTGGCACAGCTGCTTACACAGCCCTAAAGTCATGGCTTACTCCTGAGTTTTTAGGAAGCTCTGGAATATCTCGTGAGCTCTGTTAATAAAGTTCAAAGTTGCATTGAGCAGCCTTGGCCCATCTTAACCCAAATCAGATCACCATGAAGCTGATTTGGTCCTCCTTTGGGGGTAAAGTGTCATTGAAAATGCACCCTCGGAGAGTAATGTTAATTATGCGCAACACAAATAAACACATTGTTATTTACTGTCACCCCTAAGTTGAACAGGATTCACAATAACATAGAAATAATATATGCTACATTTGCTGCTCCCTCTCCCTCTCGTTGCAGGATAAGCAATGGATGTTATGGATGTATATGGATGATGGTTTTACTCAGAAATCTGTCCCACTCTGTTTCCACATTCATCTGTCAGCCACATGCTAATAATATATCAGGATTATATTCCACAATTATATAGTTTTTAAAAAATCACTGAAGTGAGAAAAAGTGGATGGTTGCAAGAGGAAGATATTTCTATTTCCTGAGTGAGATATGGAATATCTCTCTCGGCATTACTTCACGAACAAAGATTCTTAGGAAGGACTCATCCTACCTTTTACAAGCGCGTTGATAACTAAAAGGCCAATCTGAGATAGGCAAGTTAAGTTGCAGAAAGCACAGCAGAAAGTCTCCTTGGGTGATGTTGTTTCCAAGTTGTGGTTCTTTCTGTGTTGTCGTTTTTCTTCGAGACCCATTCGGCGTGCCTTCTCGAAAGAGGCCGTAGCATTGTGGATAGTGCATCTCCATGCCTCCTGATGTGAGGCCAGGGTGGACCATCGTTGGTGATCAATCTGGCCGAGCCTGAGATGTTGTTTCAGGGAGTCCTTATATCTCTTTTTGGGGGCGCCTCCCTTGTGCTGACCCGTGGCGAGTTCACCATAGAGTAGTATCTTTGGGACGCGGTGGTCCTCCATCCTAGAGACGTGCCCTGCCCAGCGCAGCTGTGTTCTCAATAGCATGGCCTCAATGCTGGTGATCCCTGCTTGCTCAAGGACAGCAACATTAGTTACATAATCCGTCCAGTGTATATTTAGAATTGTGCAATGATGATGAAAGCGTTCGAGGAGTCGTAGGTGTTGACGATAGATGACCCATGTTTCTGACCCATAGAGGAGAATAGACAGTACGATAGCTCTGTACACACTGATTTTGGTGCTTTGCCTCAGGTGCTTGTTGCTCCAGACTCTTTTGTGAAGCCTTCCCAATGCACTCTATGCCTTTGATAATCTGTGATCTATCTCTTTGTCAATCTTGGCATCTGAAGAGATGATGCTTCCCAGGTAGGTGAACTGCTGAACGGACTTAAGCACAGATTTGCCTATGCTGATGTGGGGATGATGGTGTTCTTCCTGTGGTGCGGGCTGGTAGAGGACTTCCATTTTCTTCAGGCTGATTTCCAGCCCAAACAGCTCTGCAGCTGCTGCAAAGCAGGATGTTAGGCACTGCAGGGCTGCTTCTCAATGGGCGACAAGGGCAGCATCGTCAGCAAAAAGCAGCTTTCTGACTAGATAGTTTAGAGTCTTAGTGCGAGCCCTCAGACAGCTTAAGGCTAATAGGTTGGCTCCCCTATCAATGGGATAGTGAATCCATGCTGGATTTTAGTCCAAACTTTAAAAAGAAATATCCAAAGTTCTGAACCCAATGTCCATAATAGATTTGCCGCCTTCGATAACAACTTAAAACACAGAGTGAAATCACCATCCCACGAATCCAGAAACAATTGAGTGCTCCCCATCCTTCCCAAAGAGATGCTTGTGGTATGCTTACTTTATGCTCATTTCAGTGGCATGTGAACACATTTTTGATTCTCAAAGACTTTTAAATATATTTATTGCTTTTAGATTTTGCCTTCCTTCTAGCCCCTTTGTTTTGTGTACTGAATTCTTTTCCATCCCTATTACTCTTTTATATGCCGTAGCTAACAAGTTCAATTTAACATAAGCTTTCATGGATTTTTCAGCCCACTTTGTCCTGTCCATGAAAACAGGATAGCAGGACTACTTTGATGGCCTTGGACCTATAACTAAGTGCTTGTTGAAGTAACTTTCTAATCATTTAGAAACGGGAGGTTCTCTGAAACATCGCTGAGTCAAGGGCCTTATGGCACAGTTTGTAAAAAGATTGAAAAAGTTTGTCATGAAGAAAAACAACAACTCATTTTTCCACCCAAGATAAAGGAAGCAAAAGTGTGTGAAAATCCATTTTCTTTTCTTAGCATGCCTGCTAATCTAGCACCCAATCTTTGGTTTGGTATGAGCTATCAAATGCCAACCCAGATGGATGTGTATGAATTTCAGCTGTGGTCCCAACAAAGCAGCCACCTGAAGCCACATCTTCAGCAACTGCTGTCTTGGTGGCCAAGCTTATTGGATTCATGAGAACATTTGTTGCCTCTCTTCCTCCTTATCAAAAAAAAACTCATCACCATCAATTACGTTTTTTTCATCCACCTAAAAACTTAAAAACAAATTTAAAACAGAAAAATGAGGTCCCGTTGTGGCAGGAAGGAAGTTAGTTCAAAGTGCCAAGGTTTTTTCTGACTTTCTTTCTGGAAATGCAAAAAGAGGAACTCATCTCTGCCATCTCATTCATGCAATTCATTTGTTTGACAATATGGAAGGACATACAATGTTGATACCTCCTTGAAGGTGGCTCCTAGCAGCTGAAGGGAGTCATTCTTTGGACTGCAAATGGTTAACCGAATGTTCAACAGGATAGTAGGACCTCCTCTTCCCATAAATGGTTAACCAAAAGTTCAATTATAGGACCAATGTTTTATTTTGATAGTTTTATTTTTAATTTTTGGATGCAGTGAATGATAACTAATGTTTCTTTTCATTGCCTTTTGTTGTGAGCTTTCGTTTCTGACTTATGGCACACAACATCATGGACTTTTCTGGGAATAACTGTGTGATGCATCCAAGATCACCTGGTGGTATTCCATGATTCCAAAGTATGTTGTAGGTATGACAGATAAAGTGGGATCATTGTGGTTTAACTGTATAGTATAGTCATTTTTCCTCTTCATTGGTGCCCCCTTGTTGTGGGGGAGAGGCTTGCGTACCCTAATGAAGTTGTGAGCTATGCTGGCGGTGGCATAATAGCCACCGGCAGGGCCTCCCATGCCAGACAGGTCACAACCGAAGGGTCTGACAAAGAACGTCAACAGGCAGCATGGGATCTCTAGCCTTTTGGCAACCATCCTAGGAGAAGGAAAACTCTAATTTCAAACCCGGGCAGATGGTGCTCGTCTAACCCTGCACAGGGAAGTGGCACAGCTGGCTAAGTGTCAGCTGCACAAGATCTCTCTGACCAATAGGTCATGAGTTTGAGGCCTGCCCGGGTATAGGTGGGTGCTCGACCTTAAGTGTAGCGTGCTATCGACCTTTGCAGCCCAAAAGACATTTCATTTGTCAAGTAGGAGATAAAGATACCACATTAAAGTGGGGAGGCAAATTTTGACTGATTTATGAGGCCATAAAGAACTCCAGGAATTGCTGAAGAAGCGGAAGAAACAACAAAGGGATGCTTGAAAACACTGAGAGAGATGGGGAGTGCATCAGCTCCCCCTGGTGACCAGAAGTTTGCCTCTGTTCATCTATGTTCGTCTATATATGTCTAGATATGTCTAGATATGTCTAGATATGTTGAACTGCAGGGATTGTCTGCAAGTACAGTATGTGTACTATCATCCGCTCTGAGTCCCCTTCGGGGTGAGAAGAGTGGAATAGAAATAAAATAAATAAATATATAAATAACATCAACCATCTAGAGAAGGCAACTCAAATTGCACCTAAGACCTGAGGACTTCCCTGGCAGACAAACCTTTGGTTTAAAGGGTGGGGCCAGTTCTGTGCACGCTGCGCTCCACCAAAAAAATCCACTGCACAGGCTCGAAGGACACATCCAACATCCACGCACTTGTAGAAAGCGTGGGATGAGTCCTTCCTGAATCTTCATTTGCGAAGAAAAGCCAAAGCCAGAGATAGTCGTTTTACCACAAGATGGTAAAACATCCAGGCATCTCCTGGGCAATGTCCTTGCAGACAGCCAATTCTCTCACACCAGAAGTGACTTGCAGTTTCTCAAGTCACTCCTGACATGGAAAAAAACCCCCTGTGTATCATGAAAAGGTCCCAGCCACTTTGCATTAGTTGAAAACATGCAGCCTTACTTTCTGTTCTAGGCAAAAAGGATTCTTGTTAACTTCCTATTTCTACTGATAATGGGCTTCTGGAGGTGAATGAAATGTCTCCTGAATGCTGAACCAAGAAATCAAAGTCAGTTGCCCATAATATCATCCGTTGTATACAGGGCTATGTTGAGATTTGAGTGCTGACATCTTCCAGCTCTTTAGACACTTTATCACACATCTCACCAGCACTTATTTATAACTACAATTCGGTTTATGTTTTGCTATGTACCTCTCTTTTGAAACTCTCAGTTCACATTTGTTCTGCTTTATTGAAACCGTGCTCCTTGTTCTTACATAGATAGGCAAAGGTAACAGGCATCCTTAGACATTGGCAGGTTAAGCATTCATGGATCTGATTATTTGTGGATTGCTCTATTTGGTGTTGCCTCTGCTGCTGTTTTACACATGACCAGAAGAAGAAGAAGATATGTTTGCTTTATGCGTTTTTCTATACCAGTGCAATTCTGAAGTCAACTTCCACTGAGAAATGACCATAGAAAGGAACAATGAACCAAAGTGATTAGCGAACAGATATTTCTAGGCATTGGTAAGTCCTCTAGCATGATTTTATGGCCTGCTGGAAGTTGAATATGGAATTGTGCTGGAGGATCTAGAGATGTCTAGAGAAGTGTTTTTCAATCTTTTTAAAGCCGCGGCACATTTTTTACATTAACAAAATCCTGGGGCACACCATCAGCCAAAATGACACAAAATGACGATCTAACACAGTAATACATATAGTTAATGTGTTTTTTAATGTATTTATACACTCAGTGTGAAACCTGGGCCTGTTTCGATGAAGACAACATATATATGACTTCCTCTCACATATTTTTGCATGACTATCATGTCTCCTCTCAGCCTTCTCTTCTTCAGGCTAAACATGACCAGCTGTTCAAGCCTTTCCTCATGAAGCTGTTATAAACAGTTTCTTGGGGGCAACTCTTGAAAAATCCATTAAAATAGTAAAAAAAATAATTTCCAAACTCAATTTGTTTCTTGGAAACCTGTGAGGGGGGCTGCTAGGAGGGGGGAGAGTGCCAATTTCCCACGGCACACCTGATGATCGCTCACGGCACACTGGTTGGGAAGCACTGGTCTAGAGAAGTGTTAAAAAACAGAGTAGAGCTATATTTGTGATTTTCTCACTTTCAAAGCTGTCCTGTGTCCTATGAAAGATGAGGAGGAAACATAATCATGTAATTCTTCCCAAATAATGTTCAACTTTACTGATATTGACATTAACAACAGATTAAAATCAATTAAATATTAGAACAACTACATAATCCCCATTCCACATTCATAGGCTGTCCAAGTCAATCCACAGTCCGCCTCCACAACATTATCATTACTCAATTGTCCGTCCGCTGCTCCACATCAACCAAATGCCCGGTCCCAAAGCCACATCTTTAGTTTTTTCTAAAGGAAAGAAGGGAAGAAGTTGATTTTATTTTGCTGGGGAGCGAGTTCCACAGGTGAGAGGCCACTACCGAGAAGGCCCTGTCCCTCATCCCCACCAAACATATTTGCGGCGAAGGCGGGATCGAGAGAAGGGCCTCCTCGGAAGATCGTAAATTTTGGGGTGGAACATAAGGGGAGATATGTTCGGACAAGTAAACTGGGCCAGAACAGTAAAGGGCTTTAAAGGTCAAAACCAGCACTTTGAATTGTGCTCGGAACTGGAATGGCAGCCAGTGGAGCTGACACAACAGAGGAGTGGTGTGCTCCCTGTATGTCGCTCCAGTTAGTAACCTGGCTGCCGCCCGCTGGACTAATTGAAGTTTCCAAACAGTCTTCAAAGGCAGCCCCATGTAGAGTGCATTGCAGTAATCTACAACTCAACATCAGGATACTATGTCTACAATATGCTGGTTTCTATTAAAGTGTTTGTATAAATTTCATGTTTTTGCAAAAGGCGTCCAAATGAGTATTGAAACATGCACACCTTTGTTCCAGTAGGGACTATCCAATAAGTCTTTCCAAGTGGGTTCTCACTGCCCCAGAAACTAAATGGAAAAGGCAGATATATACCTCCTTGGACCAGTGAGTGAGTGTAGGATGGGTGGCCATTTACTGATTCTGAGGAGGCTGTGAAACTCCCTACTCCTCCACCAGCCCAGTTCCAACTGTGAGGAAATAGCAGCATTCCTCTTGTGCCTCTCTGTAGAAGTTTGGAAAGAGACAGGCAACATAACTGGCAGAAGTTGAGGTTAATTCAGGCAAACATGAAAATACAATTTCATGTTTGCCTGATGCATGATTCAATTTAGTGCTTGTAGAAGTACTGGCTGAAACATTGTACAAAAGATTATTTGAAATACAATTCTTACTGTTATTGCCAACTAAACTTCATGGAATCAGTTAGTTTTATTTTGCTAGGCCTCAAAGGGTTGTACCCACACTTAGTAATTTTGCAAGGCATGTTTGATGCTTGTAAATTGCTGTATAAATCAGTAATTAATAGTAAGATTGGAATGCCATTGTTCTTCTCCATCTAGCCCCCTTTATTTTCATGAGACCCTTATGCTAATAACTGTTAATGTAGTCACTATGCCAGGGCTGTCCAACTTCTATGGGCCCAAGGGCCGGAATTCCAGTCACTGATCACCTGGGGGGCCGAAGAGTCTGCCTCCGCCCCCTCCCCTGGCTCCGCCCCTGACCCTCCCCCAGCTCCACCCCCTCCCTGGCTCCAATTTGTGGAACAGCCCTGTTTTATTTTGAGTAGGGAAAAATGTGAGTAGGGAAAAATGAGCAATAATTTCTGTTGAAATACACTGGGGGATGCCAACACTAAGGACCTCATCATATTGGCCACCGGAATCACCATGGATCGTGGTGAATATGGCAGTGCCCGTCAGGGGGCATTGGGAACCTGTCGTCCCACACCTCGCATCGCCTGACTTACTGGTAACCCCATATCACAAGGAGAAGCATCCGCTGCCCGGATTCCCACCCCCCTAAAATTGTTGTCAATAAAACACAGAAAGCCTTTGAATCGTGCTTGGTAGCAAACCGGCAGCCAGTGGAGCTGACTCAACAGGAGAATTGTATGCTCCCTGTGTGTTGCTCCAATTAGAAACCTGGCTACTGCCTGTTTGACTATTTGAAGCTTCCGAACAGTCTTCAAAGGCAACCCCACATAGAGTGTGTTGCAGTAGTCTATTTGAGATGTAACAAGAGCATGGACCACTGTGGCCAAGTCTGATTTCCCAAGGTATGGGTGCAGCTGGCACATAAGTATTAATTGTGTGAATGCTCCCCTGGGCATCACTAAAACCTGAGGTTCCAGGCTCAGCGATGAGTCCAGGAGAACTCTGAAGCTGTGAACCTGTGTCTCCAGGGGGAGTGTAACCCGGTCCAGCACAGGCTGAAACCATATACTTTGTTGGCTTCACAGCAAGCTGCTAAATGGTCAGGGATCCCATCTTGTTTCCCCAATTGTAGTAATTTTAATTATGTGCACGCACAATTACTGTAACAAAATAGTAATGAAATTTTGTTATTCTTGTTATGGTAACAATTTTTCATTAAGTATACTTTAGAAACACTTTAGAAATGAAGCGCCAGTGCCCCCCCACCCCCCAGTTTTGTAATGACTTTTGAATCATTTTATCATGTGGAGAAATGTGGAGAAAGCATCGTCTTATTTTGCCCTAGTTATCAATAGTATCCATAGGTCCATATGGTTCATTGCTTTGATCTCAGAAATCTCCCTTTAAAGAAGGGCCCAGTCCAAAACATTTTGCCAGAAATAAATTAAACTTGATGGGAATCTCCTTGTTCAATGTTGATAATGAGAGTTGTCTTCAGATTAAGGGATGTAAACTATCGGATGCACACATCTCTGTTTTTCAGTATTTTCCATCAGTCTGCCTAACTGTAGATTTGGACCAAATTCAAAACATTTTATATGTTTCACTAGTTGTGTATGGGAAAAACTGACATGATGGCATATCACTGGTGTACAATTGTTAATATGCAGTTTGCCTTGAGACAGATCCAGTGCACTTGGTATAAAGGAATTTTATCCCATCCTGATCTGTTTTCTTGCAGTGTCTGCATACCTTCTGTGCAAGGCTTAAAACCTATCTTGTGGGGTTTGCTCCCTTCAGTGGGGTGCTTGGTGGTAAGACAGCCAATGTGGTGTAGTTGTTGGAGTGTTGAACTATGATTCTGGAGAATAGACTTTGATTCCCTATCCAGCCATGGAAACCCACTGACTAATCTTGAATGAGTCACACATTCCTAGTCCATGAAAACCCCGTGATAGGTTGTGCGTTGTCATAAATTGGAAATGACTCCAAATAAGATTTTCTTCTGCTTAATAACAGCAGTGAGAATTAAGCTGGCCCAACTATGGAAATCCCAAGAAACACCTACCCTAGAACAATGGACTCTGAAAACCTTAGACATCATGAATATGGATATACTTACACAAAAAATGTCACAACGCAATGTTAAAATACAAACAATGAATTGGGGAAAAATTCTAGAATTCTTATTAAAGGAAATACAGAAATCCAAATTCATAAGCCATAAAAGAACTCAAAGGATGAAGTTTTAGAAAACCAATGACAAAAAGGATACAAGGACTTTTGAACAGAGAAGAGTTCATGGAAGTACAATGGCCCCCCATTTTTCCCCTTTTTCCTACTTTCCTTAACACATTGTTCCCCCACTTTTTTTGTAATTAAGATATCATTTATCTTAATATCCACACATGGTCTTTTCTATTTTTCTCCACTTTTTTTCAAGCAACTTTTATTCTTAATAAAAACAATTAAAATAAATTGGAAATGGCTAAAAATTACACAACAATGAGAGGATACATGATTCTTTGAAATTCCCCTCCCATTAGTCACACCTGACTTCCTGACTAGATTTCTGGTGGCCGCGAGCATTCACCGGTGAATGAGGAGTAGTTTAATTCTCTATTCTACCATCAGAAATGCTAGGCTGCAACAGACACATCTGTAAGGGGAAATTCTGGTGGACATCCTGTTAGTGCCACATGCATGTATAATGGAATGTTGCACCAGTGTAAGTACTGTTTTAGTCAAGCTAGTTGAAGGAATTCAGCACCTCCATCTGCTAGACACATATCACAGGTTTATCCCATTTTCTGGCTAGGCACTCTTGTCAGTGTCCGCCGGAAAAGGAGTCTAAGTGGCCAGGAAAGGCAGCTTACTCACAGGAAGAGAGGGGATTCTTTCTGTCTAGGATGATGACATCATATTCCTTCTGTTGACTTTAGAATCATAGTAGCTTGGTTGCTCATTACCTTCCTCATCCCATGAATGATGATGAGGAGAGTCCCCCAGCCTGCAGAAGCGTAAATTGAGCACACCGGGAGAATGGATGAGACTTAGCTATACTTAGCAGAACTTTATGATCCACCAGTTTGATGTAAGAGCTTAGTGTATGCTTTGCAGTGTCAAAAGTGTCACAATATATTTCAAAATATTGTGTCAAAAAGTGTCAAAATATATTTCATAAAAGCCAGGATGGAAATAACCTTGCTGCCTCAGACCAATAGTACATGCATTTCTCCATTCTGTTTCTAACAGTAGCCAGACAGATGCTTCTTAGTGTAGAACTAGGGCATGGAGGGAGTATTTCTTCCAAGTTGATTATTAACATCTGGAATTCAAAGCATGCTCTCATTTCCACCACTAGGAGCTTTACAATATGTGAAGGTGGATGGCTTGCAATCAACAAGAAGAACAGAGCTGTATCTGTCTTCCCAGGGATATTCTTTAAAGGTTATTATAGATTTATTTGAACATAACAACACGGCACTCGTGCCTATTAGGTCCAAGTGTTCTTTAGAGATTATTATTACTATTATAGTATTTATTTATACCTCATTTTATCTCCCCAAAGGGGACTCAAAGCGGCTTGGCATAAAGGCATTAATATACAATTTAAAATATATAAATATCCAAAAATTAAAATAGAATTAAATACAACCAGCACTAAAAGAATTCACAGTTAAAATCATTCAAAGCAGTTAAAAACCACAGCACTGCCTGAGTAGATCTTAAAACATCTTAATCTTTGAAAGCCAGTCTGAATAAAAAAGGTTTTAGCTTGCCACCGGAAGGACAGCAGGGAGGGGGCTATTCTGGCTCCCCCGACAAGGAGTTCCAGAGTCGTGGAGCAGCCACCGAGAAGGCCTGCTCTCTCATTCCCACCAACCAAGCTTGAGATGGAGGTGGGACGGAGAGAAGGACTTCTCCTGAAGATCTCAGGAACCGGGCAAGTTTGTACAAAGTATAGTTAAGTCTCATCCTTTCTCCCCATATGGTCAACCTCCTCTCCTGCAGGGTGGGTGACACTATTCATCATCAAGTTCTGGAGGATGTGCACCTATGAATGCACACCTATAAATAGCTTAGTTTAAATACCACATAAATGTGCTTGGCCAACAAAACCTATCTCTGAACCAATTCAAATTATGTTACATAAGCCGAATGTTTCAATAACCAGCTAATGTCTATAAAGCATAAGATAATGGCACCTAAACCTTAGCTTACTCTATTCCACATTCAGAATATGGGTATTATGCCATATCATCAGCATTTTGGAGTTCTATAAAATAAGTTGTTGTGACCTTGGTTTTGGCTTTTAGTCTACTGAGGTTAAATAGCTTGCTCTAAGTGGAGGTCAGCTGTGACCAACAGTGCTACAGAATTCAAAGAGGTATGAATGGAAGGAGAAAGGGAGAAATGTGCCAAGAGGAAGGCATGTCAATTCAACTCTGACCAGGACTGCCTTCACTTGGAAACCGATGTCCTCACTGCAGGAGAACATGTGGATCAAGAATAGGACTCCACATCCACCTATAGACCCATCGCTAAGACACTTGGAGGACCATCATCCTCAGGCTACAAGGGATCGCGTAAGTAAGTATGCAACATAAGTAATTATGACATAAGGATAATGTCTTCATGACTTACTTGACAATGTTGGAATTCCCACATCTCAAAAGGTTAGCATTCAGTCCCTCAGATCAGAGTTTCTCAACCAGTGTGCCGGGGCACACTAGTGTGCCATGAGCGATCACCTGGTGTGCCGCGGCAAAACCACTCTTCCCCCCTGCCTTTCCCCCCTCCTGCCGAACTCCTGCTGCTGCTTGGGGGAGGAGGAGGAGGATGAAGGGCTGGGCGGCGGGGGCGGCGAAGAAGGGACCGGGGCACCACCTCCTTCGGCCATTTCCCCAGCCAGCCTCCAATCGAGGGAGGGCGGGGAACGGAAGCGGAAGTGAGGAGCGCAGTCCGAGGCAGGCCCACCGGCTTCTTCTTTCGATACGCAGGAAAGAAGGCAGACAGGCAGGCAACCGCGGACCAAGTGAGTACCTTCCCTTGAGGTGTGGACATATTGAGTAGTCATGCCAAGTTTGGTCCTGATCCAACATTGTTTGAGTCCACAGTGCTCTCTGGATATAGGTGAACTACAACTCCAAAACTCAAGGTCAATGCCCACCAAATTCTTCTAGTATTTTCTCTTGGTTATGGGAGTTCTGTGTGAGAAGTTTGTGTCTTTCTGCCATTCCTGCCAGGATATCTATGTTGTGTTCATCGAAACAGGCCCAGGTTTCACACTGAGTGTATAAATACATTTAAAACATATTAACTATATGTATTACTGTGTTAGAGTAGTCAGAGTTTGATTTTCAAATGTTTCAGCAATTCAACCATTGTAGAAGATGCTGTGTTGTGTAACCAGGCATGTACAGGGTTAAAACAGCACAAGTGGTGTCCAGCACTGTTTTGACCTTCAGCTGTGTAAACATACTGATAAGGGAGATGCTGAGCTTTTTGAGTTAGTCACCATGCTGATTCCTCTGTGAGGTGCAGACTGCTGAATTGCTCTGTGTGAGAATGCTTTACTTTGCTCACTTAATCAATAAAAGCACTTTCTAAGTTCAGACCTGGCTTCACTTCATCACTGGCGCGTGGACAAAAGGGTTATGGGCCCAGCACGCTTCCGCTGAGCTAGTATTCAGACTGCTGCCCATAACGGAACGAAGAAATGCTGACCGGAGAGTGCCTGGAAAGCTGTACGGAGGTGAGAGATTGATGGATGCAAGCCAGTGAAGCAAGCCTGTGAGAGGATGATAAATGAAAAGTGAGTAAAAGCAAACAGAAGCTCTGCCCGGGTTCTTTACAAAGGAGGCTGCATTTAATCCTGAAAGTGACTGTCAGAAAGCCAAACAGACGTGGCTAGACGTAATCTCGGGGGCCGAGAGTCACACAGAAGGAAGTGCATATTAATTCTCGAGAACTTTGTGTTGTTCCTGTGTATCCAGTGTTTGACCCAAGAAGGGGGCAGAGCGGAGAGGAAAGGAAAGCGGCATGGCTGGAATTAACCCAACTAGCATGATTCAGAAGTTAAATGATACTAACTACTCTGAATGGGCTGTGTTTATGGAGAATCTACTAGCCCGGGAGGGGCTGCAGAAGACGATACTTGGGACGGAGGCTGATGCAGGAAAGAATTTATGAGGCAAGTCTACTTTGATCCTTTGCCTGACTCCTGACCAGCTGATTCATGTCCAAGGATTGCAGATAGCCAAAGAAGTTTGGGACGCGTTGCGGGCTGTGCATCAAAGAGAGAGCACCTTAAGCAAAATGATTTGGAGCAAAAGATTGTATGGTGCAAAACTATCAGAGGGAGGAGATGTTAAGCAGCACATAGACATGATGAAGAAACTATTTGTGGAGTGTCGAGTGAGAGGTGTGGAGATCACTGATGAAAATTGAGCCTACATCATGTTATCTAGTATGCCATCGAGTTGGGATTTTCTGCTGCATTCTCTACAGTCTGTGAGACCCCAGGATTTGTCGTTGGATTTGGTTACTAGCAGAGTTCTGGAGGAGTTGGACAGACAGCATTTTGAGAAGGAGCAAGGCAGATGCTGCAAACCTGAGGTGGGACGTTTTCAACAGGAGATGGAGGAGGAAGATTACCACGAGGCGCCGACCTTGGCTGCTGCACACATAGTCAAAACACGGCGGCGGTGTTTCGGGTGCAACAGAGTCGGGCACCTGTTAAGGGACTGCACAGCAGTAAGAAGGCAACAGCCCGGAGGGGGCGCCAGAGGAACTGGAAGTTATCGTGGGAGAGGCCGTGCTGATGGGACTATAACCACCATACCCAGAATCCTGATTGCTGATGCAGAGACTAGTAGTTACAATAAAGTAAAGTGGGTTTTAGAGTCAGGCGCAACCCACCACATTGTGAACGATATTGGTTTGTTGAAAAATGTTCAATCAACCCAGGGTTCGAGTTTGACCCTTGCAGATGGATCAGCAAGAGAGTTTTCAAATTATGGAAATTGTTTTATTTCTTGTTTGCAAGTGAATTGGGAAGATGTTCTATTTGTACCTGGGATCAAAACCAATTTGTTGAGTGTTGCCACATTAACTGAACATGATTTCAAAGTAGTGTTTAAAGGCATTTACTGTTTTGTGTATAATTCATAAAGGAAATTGATTGGCAAGGGGGTGAGAAGAAACAAATTATATGAGATGTTTGAAAAAGTCAATGAAAACAGAGATGAGAATGTAGAAGTTTGTTGTGTAAGTAGCCAGATACAGCATGACAGATGTATACACCAGTTACACAGAATTTTGGTTCATGCTGATATGGAAATTCTTAAGAAGACATTTAATCTAGATCCTAATTTCCAGTTAAAGAGCTGTAACATTGAATTGGATTGTTCTGTTTGTGCAGTTGTGAAGAGAATACCCATCAAAGTCCACAAGAAAACCAAAATAAGAACAAAGGATTTGTTTGAGAAAGCTCATATGTATGTTGCTGGACCTTTTGAAGAGAGTTGGGGCAGTTCCAAATATTCTTTACTTTTTGTTGATAGATTTACTAGGTATGGGTTCATTTATTTTTTGAAAGATGTACCAGAAATAGTGGACAAGACCAGGAGATGGTTAGACATGGTTGAGGGGGTATATCAAAAGAAAATAAGCACATTGTTTGTGGATGAGGGGGAGAAGCATGTACCTCAGAAGTAGAACAACTTCTAAGTTCAAGGGATATAGAATGTGTGAGGACTGAAAAACTCAAGGGAGAAGAGGGCATCGTACAGACATGAATGAGAGTACTTCAAAAAATGGAAACTTGTGTCTTAAAAGATGGTCAATTGTGTGACAAGCTTTGGGGCGAAGTTTTGTCTACGTGTAACTACATTGTAAATAGGTTGTGGGATGTTGGTCTTGATGATGTACCATTCCGTAAGATGTATGGCAGGATGCCTGGTTACAGACATATGGGCATCATAGGGCAATTTGCCAACGTTCTGATACCCACAAAAGAGAAAGAAAAAATGAGTCCAAGTTCAGACGTTTGATACTACTGGGGTATCAGAGGAGGTTACCGGTTTCTAGAAACACCACACACAATTGGATTTTCAAGATTGGCATATTTTGAAAAACCTAAAGCTTGGAAGCGTTTGCACCTTAACTTTGGAGAATTGTCTGTGTTTCCAAAAGTTAGAGAAAATGTAAGTGAAAGGGATGAGGGGGCATCCAGTACTGTTATTTATTTATTTATTTATTTATTTATTTATTACTTCGACTTATTAGTCATCCCACAAGGGCGAACATAAAAACAGAACAAAACAGAACATGGTTAAAATTGCCACTACCAGTTAGTCAACAAGAACAGGTGGTGAGATGGGAAACTAGAACTCCCAATAAACAGTATGGTCAGGAAGGCGCAAGGCCAAAACAAAAGGAAGTGATTAGAAGAATAAAACAAGATAAACCAGAATCCACCACACCAAAACAAAAGGAGGTGATTAGGAGAATAAAACAGGACAAACAAGAATCCATCACACAAAAAGAGAAAGAAGTGATTAAGAGAGTGAAACAGGAGCCAGAAGAAGAAAAAGTAATAATAGAAACAGTCATTGCAGAAGGAGTAGAACAAAAGGCTCTTGTGATTCCTTGTTTGGCACAGAGAAATAAAGGGATAGTTAACAGAGCATTAATTAGTGAGAAAAAGGAAGATTCCTAAGTGCTTGAGGAATACATGTGTTGCTATGTACCTAAGGTTTTTCATATGTGTGTGATTAATGTGTAAAGATTTAATATTTGCTTAGGAATGCTTTATATGGTGATGGATGTCCACATGTAGAAAGAGTATGTTTAGGATTGATAGTATTTGTGAATAGACAGAAATATTTGAAATTCAAAAGGGGGATTGTCAGAGTTTGATTTTCAAATGTTTCAGCAATTCAACCATTGTAGAAGATGCTGTGTTGTGTCACCAGGCATGTACAGGGTTAAAACAGCACAAGTGGTGTCCAGCACTGTTTTGACCTTCAGCTGTGTACTGATAAGGGAGACGCTGAGTTTTTGAGTTAGTCACCATGCTGATTCCTCTGTGAGGTGCAGACTGCTGAATTGCTCTGTGTGAGAATGCTTTACTTTGCTCACTTAATCATTAAAAGAACTTTCTAAGTTCAGACCTGGCTTCGCTTCATCACTGGCGCGCGGACAAGAGTGTCATTTTGTGTCATTTTGGTTGGTGGTGTGCCCCAGGATTTTGTAAATGTAAAAAGTGTGTCGCGGCTCAAAAAAGGTTGGGAAACACTGCCTCAGATGAGAAGACCACCATGGTTAATAGAGGAGAAACTCAGACAAATTTAGTATCGGTCTTTTTAAAAAGTAGTTGTTCTCATATGTAGAATCTAATCTCACATAGCAAGCTTTTACAGCGTCACATCAACTGATCACCGGGCCTCTTAAGTATCCTATGATAATAGTGCCCCTTCCTATGTGTTGACGCAAGACAATTGCAATAAGTTTAGTTTTTAATGTGTTACATTGTTTGCCTTGTACATTAGGTACTGATTTTATCCTTTATCTTGTATACTACTACTGCTGTTGGAGCTTTTATTTAAAATGACCTGACGGTTACTCAATAAACGTGACTGACTGACTGACTGATTGGTTTACTTCTTGCTCTTTTACACACTCAGGCCAGTAAGTCTGGGACCTATATGGAGTTAATGATTGCAGGGAAAGGTGTCCATTTTGGAAAGTCGATCAGGCCGAACTGTACCCAGTCCAGCTGTCCAGACTGCTCCAGAGCTGTGGGACACTTCAGAGATTCCAAAAAATTCTAATATATCCCCTGATTTTGACCAAAAGGTGTATAGTGTCTCTCAAATTTCTTCTATCTGCATCCTTGTTGACACTCAAAAATATTTTTAAAATAGGGAGGTCGGACTTATTTTAGTAGGAGCAAAGCTGATCTGATCTCACCAACATTTGTCCTTCCATTGAAGTTATGTATACCTAACTTCAGTCAGTTCAACTGGGACAGCATTTAGGATGACGAAATTGGAAATTCCCAGAACTCTCCTTGTTCTCTTTTAAAATATTGGTGTTACAATGGTTACCCCCTTATTTCTCTGGAGACCAATTGTAATTGAGATCTTAATATGATGTCCTTCACTATGCCTCAGAAAGTAGGCATTGCAGCATGGAATAAGGGTTTATAGTAATAAAATCTCCTTTGAATGTCAAAGGTGTGTTTCATGAATATGGATAACAATTTTGTTTGAATATGGAAAAGATAGGGAAGGATGATGGGTGGCAGGGGGAGCAAACATTAACTGCTCTTAACCTTTCCATCACTTTGACCTTACTACAATATGATCCATGGGGCAGTTAGCAAGGACTGCCTTTTTTTTTTTGCACAAAGCAGTCAGTCATTTCTAACCACAGATGTTTGCCCTGGAGCCTTGTTTACAACCCTATTAGAAGACTCTTATAATTGTAGTTGAAATTCTAAGCTGACATGAACGTCACAGTGCCACGGCATAGCACTGTGTTTAATTTCTCTTTTGTTAATCGCATTTAATGTTCTGAAGAATTACGCTCGAAGGAGGATCCCACTCATGTCTTTTTCCTTACCATTACCAGCTACGTGCTCCACCCATACCTGCTAGAACCATTAATTTAATTTCTTCTTAAAATATAGAGCTTCATATGGATTGGCATGTTCCACGTGTAGAGTGGGTAAACATCTCATTTGGAACATTGTCTCTAAAGACAGCATAATTTTGAGGCACTTCCATATTAACTAGAAAAAAACCTATTATAATAATACATATATGTAACTTCCACATTAACTAGAGCAAGTTTTATAGGGAAATGATAGGGAACAGGGCATAATACATTTGATATCTGTCAAAAATATACCCTTGGACACTTCACAGTTTTGATAATGACCTTTCCTAGTAATGTGGTTATTTTATGATAGTAATTTTTAATTTCTTTCCACCTCTCCTCGAGTCCTGGGGCTAATGGCTACTTACAAAAGCTAAAACAGATGTCAAAGACAGCCAATTGAGCTATTGCAATGAGATGGGTGCATTCTCCCTGTTTCCATCAGTTAGCAAGCTGATTACAGCTCTTTGGACCAAGCTTTTGAACACTCTTCAAGGGCAGCCCCTTGTATAACATGTTAATAGTAATCCAAACAAAATGTAATTAAACAGCATGGTCATTATAGTTAGTCCCCAGGGTCTAAAAAAAGGCTTTAAAGGTTAGACAAAAGCAAGCTTTGACCCTGGGAATAGAGTTAAGGTCTTCCCACATGCAAGAAAGCTCTGGATCCCTATAAGAATGAGTGCTGGACTCACAATAGGATGAACCAAAAGGATTTATTGGTTTACAATCAGCAAAACTGATGGTCCAAAAGCTTAGTTGGTTGCAAAAGTCCTTATAAGAAAGGGAGTCTATCACTATGCCTGTTGTGCAAAGTGACGGTACCTATGTTAGATCCAAAGAGTCCTGTTGTCCTCTAGCTTGAAGGCACACGAAGTCCTGTATCAGGCCCCAAAATCCACAGCCTCTGTTGAGGAAGGGTCCTCTTATATGCTGAAGATTTGGTTGAAGACAAAGGTAGACCAGTAGGTGAAATAAGATTGCTTTTTCCCAGCAACCCAACTTCCAGCCTTGCTTTTCCTTGTGTCCTTTGGAAAATGAGGCCAGAATGGACGTCCAGCCCCCCAGGTAAACTCCGGTAAAAGGAGTTGAGGGCGGGTCACCAGGTTTGCAGCCAGGATGCAGCCCCTCCCCTCAGTTACCACATGTAAGAACAAAGGCGCACATGACCGAACAAAGAAGCAATAGAACAAAGAGCCATGCAGGTGAATGGCAAACCAAATACAGATATAAACAGCCCCTAGGGGGCGTCACAGGTGTACCAGGAAGCAAGTTGTAAGAATGCACAAGCTGTCAAATAGTTGATTCAGTCCAGGTTGGGGGCAGAAGCAAGAGGGTGGTTGTCAATCTGTGCAGAAGTTATTCAAAAAGGAAGGCTGGTTCTACACTGCCATATAATGCAGTTTCAACTGCACTAAACTGCATTATATGGTTCTACATGATAGCACAAAAGTGTCTGAACATCACTGCACAATGTAAATCCCTTGGCATGGCCAGGAGCAATTGATGGGTTTTCCTCATCAATAGCAAGATATGGTTTTGTCATAGGAAAGTGACAGATAGGCAAACGACTTTGCTAGATGTTATGGGTATCCATTGCTGTTATGCCAGTTTGCCTCTTCTGTGCAGTAAAGTCCAATAGTTTCAAGAAGAAGGTATATACATCCAGAGTGAACACTCCATGACCTGCTATTTGATTGACCAGAAGGACTTTTGTCTTATCTGGATTAAACTTTGATTTGCCCACCCCCTTCTTGGACCATCACATAATGAGAGACAATTTTTTTTTGCACTGAAACAACTCTTTTTTTGGATTATGGAGTTGTATAACTATAGAGTTGGAAGACACCTGGGAATGAGGTGAAAATGATTGGTAGAGTTGGGTGATATCTACATGCTGATGGCCTTAAAACCCCAAATTCCCCTACCAGTAGTTTAATGAGTATGCCAAATAGTTTAAGAGACAGAAATGAATCTTGAGGGATCCCTCCAGACAACAGCCAAAGGTTTGAATAGGACTCTTCCAGCACCACCTTCTCTGTTTACTTATCCAGTAAAGATTGGAACTGGGAAACAGACCCCCCAAGACCCTCTCAACAAGACAGCCCTGAAGGATACCATGACTGATGGTTTCAAAGACACATATAGGTCCAGAAGCACCGATAGGGACATATCTCTCCCGTTTGTTTCCCAGGGTAGGTTATCCTCTAAGGCAACTTGAAATGCCACTGTTCCATTTTCAGATCTGAAATCAGATTGAAATTGATCTAGATCAGTGATTTTCAACCTTTTTTTTTAGCCGCGGCATATTTTTTACATTGACAAAATCCTGGGGCACACCACCAACCAAAATGACACAAAATGACACTCTAACACAGTAATACATATAGTTAATATGTTTTTAAATGTATTTATACACTCACTTAGTTTGAAACCTGGGCCTTTTTCGATGAACACACTGTCTTTTCTTTTCTTATTTTGTCCACCACTCATATGAGAGGGCAGCAGCGGATCAGCTGCAGCAGTTCTTAGAAGACACAGCTGGATTTGATCCCTTCCAGTCCGGCTTCCGTATTGGGCACGGGACGGAGACCGTGCTTGTCGCCATTACAGACCAACCGCGCGCCAGCTGGACCAGGGTGGATCGGCACTGCTTGTCTTGTTAGATCTGACAGCAGCGTTTGATACAGTAGACCATGCATTGTTGACCCACCTCCTATCCGCTTACGGAGTCAGGGGGACTGACCTAAAATGGGTGGCCTCCTTTCTCCGGGATCGGGGACAGCTTGTGGAGGTGGGCGGGATGGTCTCCAGGCGGCTCCCACTAAACTGTGGGGTCCCCAGGGGCCATTCTCTCCCCCTTATTATTCAACGTTTATATGCGCCCCCTGGCCCAGCTGGCCCGCGACTTTGGTCTGGAGTGTTATCAGTACGCTGATGACACCCAGCTTCTGCTGCGAATGGACGGCAGGCCGGATACCGTACCCGATTGCTTCCATCTGTGCCTCGAAGCCGTGACTGGTTGGCTGCGGGCCAGCCGGCTGAAGGTGAATCCGTCGAAGACGGAGATCCTATGGCCTGGTCGGCCTGGCCGGGATGAGTGCCAGTTGCCTACTCTGGACGGCGAGCAATTAAGCACGTCGTCAATTGTTAAGAGCTTGGGTGTTCAGTTCGACTCCTGCTGACCATGGAGACCCAGGTCTCCGCGGTCAGCAGGGTGGCGTTCTACCACCTACGTCAGGCTAGGCGACTGGCCCCTACCTGTCCAGGAATGACCTGGCTACGGTGATCCAAGCGACGGTCATCTCGAGACTAGACTACTGTAACGCCCTCGTTGGCCTTACCTAGGCGACGATTCGGAAACTCAAGCTAGTTAAGCAGGCCGATGCTCTCCAGCTGGCAGGAGTGCCGGTGAGGCAGCACATTACGCCCGTCCTGCAGCAACTGCACTGGCTGCCAATTGAGTACCGAATCACCTTCAAGGTGCTGGTGTTGACCTTTAAGGCCTTGTACGGTCTAGGGCCTGCGTACCTCTTGGACCGCCTTGCCCCATACGATCCCCCGAGATCACTCCGCTCAGCAGAGCAAAACCTGCTGGAGATTCCACCGATCCGCCTCTGCCGCCTATCATCAACTAGGCAGCGCTCCTTCTCAGTAGCAGCTCCAACGGCCTGGAATGCCCTGCCGGAGGAGGCTAGAGCCATACGGGAGCTCGCCCCCTTCCGCAGGGCCTGTAAGACCTTCCTTTTCAAGCAGGCCTTCGGTTGACATATAACGCCTCTTGCTTTCAATCGATTTATGACTCTGTGTTACCGTTTTTTGTCACTTAGTGTAATTTTAACAATGTTTTAATGATGTTTTTTAGTATCATTTTTGTTATTTTTATGGTTATAGCATTGTTTTATTTTGTTCGTGAGTCGGCATGAGTGTTGCCTGCCGATCACTATGTATGTCTTGTAACCCGCCACGAGCCCTCGGGAAGAGGCGGAATACAAATGCAAATAATAAATAAATAAATAAATAAATATTAGGGCCTTCATCTGTGTCATAATTTTGTCCAGGGCCCTGTTCGCATTTGCATTTTCCCTTCTCAAACACTTCTCCATCACTGTCACTCGCTTGTCTTGCTGTGATCTCAAATTGCCACTGTCACTTGACGCGCAGCTGCAGCACTAACTCTTTGTTTACTTAGCGGCGTCTGAGCGAATCCAAGATGGCGCGACCATAGCACTTTCGCGTCACTTCTTAGGTGACGCGAGAGTGCTATGGTTCCATTTCTTAGAGGGACAGATGCGCCTTATAGTTTATATATGAATGAAGTTAGAAAATAATTTCCCACGGCACACCTGATGATCTCTCACGGCACACTAGTGTTCTGCGGCACACTGGTTGAAAATCACTGATCTAGATAACCTGTCTTACTGAAGAACTGTGGAGCTGGGAGGTCCCCATATATCATATAAAATATTTCTCTGTAAGGTGAGGCCTCTTGGAAAAACACAGTTTATGAAACTTTAAGAGCACAAATTGACATCAAAGCTTCCACTTACATGCTCCTAAAAAATCTGTATATTTTTTTAAAGAGAGAAAAAGAGAGAGAGAGGAGAAATAGCATCCAAAAAAGCACATTTTTTTCCCAAAAAAAATCTGAGCAGGGGCATTTGCAGCACTAAAGCAGAATGTTAATTGAAATCCAACTGTGCCAACAGGAACATTGGAAAAAGACCAGTCAGGATTAGACTAATTAAGATGTCTTTAAAAGAAAAAGCGGAGGGAATCTATCCTGAACAGGTTGGACTGTTTTAAAGGGGGGAGGGGTGGACTTACCAAATAACTCTAGTAACACAGAGGATGTTTTAACTATTTGTGCATGCCACAAAAGGGTAAACTCAGAGAACATGAAGAAAACATGTGGATTTTTAAAAAAAAAGCTTTTGATAGAAAGCTGACTTCCTTTAACCCACAAATTTGCATCTCTGCATTTATACATTCAGGCTAGTGTGTGGACTCTTAAATCCGTTTGCGTGAAGTAGTGCCAAAAGCAATGTAAGCCAAGCTGAATTTATTATTACGCTCCATACACTATAGAATAGGATCTTGGCCAAACTACTGCAGTCTAATTAGCTACTTTTGAAGGTAGGGATAGGATAACTGTCTCCTCCAGTCCCAATCTGCCTAGGATTGTGGCTTCTGGATGACATGGAAGCATTTGGGGGGTGGATTCAGGACACAAAAGTTTTCAGGGATGGTGTGATGAAAGAAACAGTAGGCCCTATCTTCCATTGATCTATTTTTTTTAGTTCTCCCACAATAGCTTTCATGGTGCAGTCATGGTCATGGTCAATCTGCTCTGTTTCCCAGACTTTAAAGGATCTATTTGGCACTGCAGCTCTCAAAGGAACATCTTGGGTACACTTTTCAAAATCTGAAATCAAACCCTGTTGTGATGCAGATGCCAATTAAAGCCAAACCCAAGAGTAAAAAGGAATAACAACGAGTTTATTGTTCAAGAAAAGGGAATGGGACTAACAAAAACTAGCCTAACCGGCAAAAACCCACAAAAAAACCCACGGAGAAACCCAAAAATTGCCGAAGGAATTATCAAAAGCAAACAAAAGACGTCATCTGCGACGTGCTCAGAGGGTTGAGCCAAAAGCGTAGTCGATAACTGGTCCAGAGTCGTGGGCAGGAGAAAGACAGAGAAACAAGGAGACAATCCAAGGTCCACAAGAGCTACATGCATGGGGACAACATACATCGTAATCCCCACAAAACACATTGTAAACCTCCCTCCCTATACAATACTATTCTTGTAGCTTGTGACACTCACAGAAAATCCAGCGGAGTTCAAACCCTTCCACAAGGAACACACGGCTGTAGGAGTAAACTGGATCAGGAACACGATGCAAGATATCAGGATACCAAGAACAAGTCCTTGCTAGTCGCAAGGAAACTTCCAAAAAAGCCCACATTAAATAGACCTAGAGATCAGACTCGCCCGAAGAAGACAACTCCCCCTGATTAGGTGATGCAGCTGCTGCTCTTTCTGCAGCTGAAACCCTCTGTGAGTCCCTCCAAGATCCCCAGCATTTTTCAAAACTTAGTGTATTCCAATCATTCACTGAAGTTTCAGAGTGCCACTCATTATCACTATCAAACCCCAGAAAAGTATCACTACTGGTGTCTGCATCACACACATCCTGAATTTCTTTTACTTGAGTCCAGTCTAATTCAGTATCACTGTCTTCTGACGAATTTTCCCCATCCCTGGGAAAACCCTCAAAGGACTCAGAGTTAGTAGGAGCCATAAGTATTTGCTGTACTCTCTTCCTTTGTGCCAAACTTTCCCTGCTGGAATCACTTGCAGTCCTCTTTCTGCCTGCTCCAGCGTTTAGGTTACTCTCAGCCCCACCCAGTTCCATACTACACTTAGACACTGTAGATTCATTATCCTCCCCAGCCCTACTCACAGGCAGAGCCGTGGGCTCAATCACAACAAACCCAGAGTGGATCCACTGTACTCTTGGCATGGCCTATTGTTATTGTATTTTATTTATTTACTTCACTTGTATACCACTCTTCTCACCCCGGGGAGGACTGAAAGTGGTTTCCAACATATTTATGGCAAAACGTAATTCCTCACATACATATGAAACCTAACATAAAACAACAATAACATATACCTTCAATTAGATAATAAAAATGCAACAACATTTAAACATTAAAATGTGGAGTTAAAAACATATTAATATAAACATTAAAATCGCATAATCCAAAAATCGTAGTCCAGACCATTCCAATTGCAGATAATCCCTGATCATTCCTTGTATTGCCTACTTCCCAAAGGCTTGGTCCCATAGCCAAGTTTTTAGTTTCTTTCTGATGACCAGGAGGGACGGCACTGATCTAATTTCATTGGGAAAAGAGTTCCATAGTCAAGAAGCCACCACCAAGGAAGCCCTATCGCTCGTCCCCACCAGTTACAACAATGAGGGAAGTGGGACCAAGAGCAGGACCTCCCAGGACGATATTAACCTCTGAGATGTTTACCTTCAGGCAGGTAAGCTGGGCTGTTTAGGGCTTTATAGGCTAAAGCCAGCACTTTGAATTGTGCTCAGTAGCGAACTGGTAGCCAGTGGAGCAGTCAGCAATCTGGCTGTTGCCCATTGGACCAATTGAAGCTTCCAAACATTCTTCAAAGGCAACCCCATGTAGGGCATGGTGCAGTAGTCTATCCAGGATGTAACCAAAGCATGAACTACCGTGGGCAAGACTGACTTCCCAATGTACGGGCACATCTGACACACAAGCTTTAATTGTGCAAAAGCTCCCCTGGTCACTGCCAAAACTTTTACCATGTGAACATCACCTCTTGTAAATATTTAATTGCCAGAGTGAACATTTATTGGCTTTGATCCTTGCAGAAACCTGCTTCATGGAAGTTATGGGGATATTTATTCAGTGGATTTTTTTAAGCTTCATATTAGCATCTCAGCTCTATATTCCACATCTAATGTAAAGAGAGAAAGCACAGTCACTTTGAAAAGTGCTGTTTTTATTGTCAAATGTGAAAACCATAGCATCTATTAAATTGTTCAATGGCTAGGTCACCAGAAAGCCTAGGATGCAGGTCATCATCCAAGGAAAGAGCAAAGTCAACAAGTTTTTGTATCACATTTTGTTCTTTTCTGTATAGTGAGATTTACTGTTCAGGAAATGATGAAAGAAAGAAGAATGGGTGATTGATATAATGTTCTTTCTATGTCCTGATCCTGGCATGGCAATTCTTTAATCATTAAGAATCCCACAGATCTCACCACTTTATTTTTTTCCTGTCATTTCCCCTTCATAGTAATCATGGCTTTCAAAATTGTGCTACTTTTTAAATAACAACTATAGTAAGTTCCAGTGCCTACTGTGTTTCGGACCTTTACGATTGAGAGTAAGGAGATTGGGAGGGAAATGAGAAGATCCCAGAGAAGTGGCATCTGCCTTAAGAATGATGCCTTATGTTTCCTTGAGAGTAAGGAGATTGGGAGATGGCAAGGAGCCCAGAGAAAGGGTGTCTGCCTTAAGAACAATGTCTTCCGTCTCCCTTACAGATGATTCAGCTAGAGGCTAGAGGAAGCGATGGGGTGTGATGGGGGTAAGTAAATTCTCCATCTTCTTTAAAGATGGAATCCCACACAATTATTTATTTATTTATTTATTTAAAACTTTTATACCCTGGCCTTCTCACCTCCGAAGAGGGACTCAGACCGACAAACAGCAAGTATTCAATGCTAACATTTAAAATCTAAAAGCATCATAAATTTACAATAAAATTTACAATAAAATACAATACAATGCAATAAATACATTTAAAAAGCCTTTCGCCAAAGTAAAATCAAGTCCAACTTAATCCATATATTCAGTCCGTATCAAGTGGTTAGTGACTTTAGTCGCTTTGCGATCTCCTCCTTCATTCTGCGAAGGCCTCATTGCACAGCCATGTTTTCACCCATTTCCTAAAAGTCAGGAGAGAGGTATCTAATTTCATTTGGGAGGGAATTCCACAGCTGGGGGGCCACCACAGAAAAGGCCCTGTCCCTCGTCCCCACCAGAAGCGCCTGCGAAGGTGGTGGGACTGAGAGCAGGGCCTCTCCAGGCGATCTTAGCACTCTTGATGGTTCATAGGGGAGAATATGTTCAGACAGGTTAACTGGGCAGGAACCATATAGGTTATTGTAGGTCAACACCAGCACTTTGAATTGTGCTCGGTAGCTAATTGGCAGCCAGTGGAGCTGGCGCAACAGGGGAGTTATGTGCTCCCTGTACCCAGCTCCTGTTAGTAGTCTGGCTGCTGCGCGCTGGACTAATTGCAGCTTCCGGGCAGTCTTCATAGGCAACCCCATGTAGAGAGCGTTGCAGTAGTCTATACGGGATGTAACCAGAGCGTGGACCACGGTGGCCAAGTTGACTTCGCAAGATATGGGCGCAGAAGAAGACAATTCTACAAGCAAAGTTTTTCCCCCCTCCCATTTCCCCCCATTTCCCCCGGCTCCGTATGATGAAGTCCTTAGAGTTGGAAGGGAATGCAAGGGCCACCTAGTCTAAACTCCTGCCATGCAGGAATACACAACTGTAGCACTCCTGAAAAATGCCCATCCTGCCTCTGTTTACTGACTTCCAAATGTCTTTTACTAATGAAAATTGAATTGACTAGACACTGTGCGATTCCTAAACAAAACATCTCGTGCAACCATTTATTTGCTTTCCGCCAAGCTTTGATAATTATTAATGATCTGTTACAGGTGAAAGGTGAGTTTATCATTAAGCTAATAAGCTGAACAGATAATTCACAAACCATGAAGGATATCTCTAGTTCCCCTTAAAATATTTTGACAGATTTAAAACTGGTTAACACTTCACCTCATTTTTGTAATTATGAAAAATGCTGATATGCATTCTGAAGATGCCCCAATAAATATTGCATATGTGTGTAAGATTAAAAGACTGGTTACATGTCTCAATGATTTAATATTTCCCCCATACGGATTTTCTTAAAAAGAGAATGATTTCGACACTACTTTGGCATTCATCTAAATAATATGGCAACTTGGATCTGAGCCTGGTTGTTTAGAATTAGATACTTTGGGTTGTGTATGTTTTCTTAACGGGTGGTGGGAGGGAATCTGATCTGAATATCATAGGCATATAAAGCAGGAAAAAAAATTAAATGCCATTTACCCCAAAATAGGTTGGCACATCTGTGTCTCTGACTTTCTGATTGTACGTGTGTGATCAAAAGAGAATGCTCAAATTCGTAAAACTATGAAAGGCAGCTAAAAATTAGTTGCAAAAAAAATCAACCTTTTTGTTGGACAGAAATGAAAACAAGGCTTATAGGATGATGACTCTTGGGTTCAAATAACACACCCACACCCAACACACACACACACAGAGGGGCAGTCCTACAGGTAGGCCAAGTAAGGGGGCGCATAGGGCGCCATCTGGGAAGGGGGCGACATCCTGGCCGCATGGGGCGCCATCCTGGCCCTGCCGATGTTCCTCAGGCAGCGCTGCCTGTATTCGACCTCATTTGAACATTCTGGCTGTTTTTCTATTTACATTTATATTGGGATCCTAATTTTGGACTTATGGGAGATTCCTATGAATTATGAGATGGGTGGTAGGTAATATAGTCTGATTTTGATGCATTTACATTGCATTTCTTGTTGATTATTATATTATATTATATTATATACAGTTCTGCTTAATATTGTCATACAATAAAATAAAATACAATATAACAATAGAATAATGATATATTTTATATTACATGTAATATTACAAACAATATTGCAGTATAGTGGTATTGTACAAAATAGTAATATATAATATTTTATTTTACTTTATTTTGGGTTATTTGAGTTTTATAGGAGTAATGAAAATATTTAGTAAAGGATAATTTTATGTAAATAAATAATGTTATTTATTATTTTATTATTATAATAATATAATAGAATGTTATATTATATTATAATGTCAATTATAATGTAATATAATATAATTATGATATAATATAGTATGAGTATAGTATAATATATTGTATATACATTGATACAATATAATACTACTAATGGTATTGTGATATTATAATTGTATATTTGTTTTACATGGGGGGTGCCAAAATAATGTTCGCTTACCATTTAAAATTACCTTAGACTGCCCCTGCAGGGAGGGTAATAGAG
Source organism: Anolis apletophallus (assembly GCA_030556195.1). Classification (NCBI taxonomy): domain Eukaryota; kingdom Metazoa; phylum Chordata; class Lepidosauria; order Squamata; family Anolidae; genus Anolis; species Anolis apletophallus. The sequence continues at coordinate 5,618,346 of JARBWK010000002.1, read as the reverse complement.
CTACCATGGCTTAATGCTATGGAATCCTGGGATCTGTAGTTTGGTGAGGCACCAAGCTCTTTGGTAGAGAAGAGTAAAGATCTTGTAAAACTGCAGTTTCAATGATTCCTTAGCACTGAGTTATAGCAGTTAAAATGATGCCACGCTGCATTAATTGCACGGTGTAGATGCACCCTTAGCATACATTTACTCCAAATACAAACCCTGTAAACAACAATTTCCCCCTTTTATTAAGAAGGTGAGAAATATAGCTTTTGCATAAACTGCAGTCCAACTGAGAAGACAATTCCACTCTGCTTTTCTGCCTCCTTCTATCCTTTTACTTTGTGCTGCCAAGGCTACTGTGGTGCCAGCATCGGTGTGGGTGAGATTTCCCTTCTATTTTTTCTTCATCGTCCACAGCACATAGTATTCTGCTGTGGCAGTGTGCCAACGTCTTGGAAAATGTAAGTTCCCAGACTGGGAAACAGGGAATCAAGGTGACTTACAACTAGGGTTGCCACTTTTTGATATAAGAAATAAGGGACATTTAACCTAAAAATACAGGATTTTTCACCAAAATAAGGGACACTTCCTAAAAACTTGAAAATTAAATGTTAGGTATAAATAGTTTTATTAACAGAATAAGATCATGATTGAAATTCATAAAATAAACTGACTTACATCCTTTTAACAGCACATAGTATGTTTCTGCATGTTTTGTCATACCTAATGCATTGTACTGTATGTACTACATACAGTACTACTACTACTAATAATAATAATAATAGCTTTATAATAATGTCAGGGAATTAAATGGTAAACTGCCCATTTTTTCCTGAAATGGTTGGGGTTGCAGGAAAAAATGGACAAATTCCTAAATCAACACCCAAAAAGCAGTAACACCCAAAAGGCACTGACCTGCTCCCTGCTAAGTTCCAACACTTTGAATGGAATCTTCTCTTGGATCTGGGCCTGGCACACACTCTCTCTCTCTCTCTCTCTTGTTGTCATCCTGCTCTCAGCTCAGCCTTGTGGTGTCTCTGCTGCTCTCGCCTCTCTCCCGTGCGCATGCTCTGTGGTGGTCTTCCCTCATTGGGCAGGAGGCAGGCCAGGAAGAAGGTGGATGCTGGCCTGGCGGTACAGCAAGGCGCCGCATGTGGCCGGGCAGGCGCACCGCTGCTGGGGCTGCTCTACTGCCTGCCGTGCCTGCGAGTGAGTGTGAGGCGAGCGAGTGAGCGCAAGCACTGCAGAGAAGCTGCCTGTGGTGTGGTGGCACTCACTGCTGGCCCAGCCTTGCCTCCTGCTGCCACCTGTCCTGTCCTGTCAATAAGGGTCAGGAGCTGAAAATACAGGACACGAAATTCAGAGCAAAATTACGGGACGTCCCATATAATACGGGACATGTGGCAACCCTACTTACAACAAGAAAAAATAGGTATAACTGTTATTATTTATTTACTACATTTATATACCACTTCTCTCTCTCTCTCTCACACACACACACACACACACACCGGGAAGGGGGGGGGGGGGAGAAAATCAAACGGTGTACAACAAGTAATGGCAAATTTCAGTGTCAACATATATACAAGCCAAAGAATAATAACTAAAAATGATAACATGTAACTATAAGTTCAATCTTAAATAAAATAAAAATATTATTATTATTTATCTTCATTTCTACCCCGCCCTTCTCCCATGGGAGGAACTCAGGGCAGCTAAAATCACAAAATATTAGAATATTCCTAGAATATTTTTTTAAAAACCTTGAATATAATTAAAAGTCTTCCATTAAAGCAATTGGCTAAAATCAATTAAAAACATTGTTTAAGTTTTTAACTTTAACCTCTTTAGGGCAGAGATCCACTCCAGTAGCAGTAATAGTAATAATTCCTCTCAATTCCACCTTTTTCCAACAGTTAACAGAGCTATAAATGGAAAAATAGTATCACACAAAAATTATTATTAAAACACTTGTCCCCATGTGCCTTCAAGATGCCTGTCAATTTATGGTAGCTTTACAGATTTCATGGGATTTTCTTCAGCAAGGAATACTCAGAGGTAGTTTTGCCAATTCCTTCCTCTGAAATGCAATTGATAACATGGGTAATCTCCCATCCAGGTACAAGCCGAGCATTCCTTATATGGAATTCCAAAACCCAAAACACTTCCAAATCCAAAGTAGCTCACATGGATAGCTTTCTGATGGCTCAGTGTTGTGCATGAAACATTTCTTCATGTACAAAATTATTTAAAATAGTGTACAAAATTGTCAGCATATGTATATAAAGTATATATAAAACAAATGATTTTCGTGTTGAGTTTTGTGCCTCATCTCCAGGATATCTTATTATGTGTATATATGCAAACAAAGGGATGATGTTTCAAAAACTAAAACAATTTGAAATCCAAAACACTTCTGTTCTCAATTATTTTGAATAAGGAATACTCAACTTTTACTAACTGGGGCCGACTCTGCTTAACTTCCAAGATCAAACAGGTTTTGAGGATATTGGTCTGCAGTAATTCACCCTCCTATTTCACCTCTCCCTTTCTCCTTTGTCTCCCAAAATATTAGAACTGAGAATCGTTCCAGGATACGAAACTAAAACTGAAGCTGGACAAAATCACACCATTCATAGTTAAACTATGGAATAGATTTCCTTCAAATGTCATAATAGATGACAACACTGGCAGCTTTAAAAAGGAGTCATTTTTATGTTTTGTTTATTTTATTTATGTAACAATTATAATACTGATAACAATAGGCTTAAATTTAATAATAATTTTTGAAAACGCTTGAACATCCCTTCACGAAGAATCGCTTCTTAATGCCAGCCTAAAAACGATGGAAAATCAGATAGATAAAATGTTGATCACCACAAACTCATACATTAAAAATCCACAAAGGGAAATCAAAATTGATCTGCAGCCAATAAAACCCCCAAGCCTGGGAAAACAGCCAGGCCCTCGCTTGACGGCAAAATGAGACCAATCTGTGCAGTAAAGATCAAGGGAGGGGACTCTTCTGATAAGTAGATATCTATAGCCAGCTGAAAAGTTGGAAGTCATTTGTATTTTTTCCCCTTCTTCTGTATTTTTGTAATATTACTTTAGCTTAGTTATACTTTGTACATTGTATTTTTGTCATTCTTTGTTATATGTTGTTTCAATTTACAGCTAGATCTGGGTTAAGACATTAGGCTTAAGAAACCACTGTTGTGCTGTGTTGGTTGCCTGGTATTGTGCCGGTGGGCTGATCAAACTTGATCCAGAACCCATACCTGGCAGCCAGCCCTTTGTTCCTGTAATCAATAAATTAAGTTGTGTTACTCCACTTATGTGCCTGTGTCATCTCTGGTTTTGCAGGCGGGAGGTGTGTCGCCCATCCACATGCAATATTTAGACGAACACCCTCATGCCCTCTCATAAATAAAATTGTCAAAGGAAAAGATTGAAACTGAGTCCGAAAGCAATATCCTAAGAGCAGTGAATACACTGACATAGAACACAGAACATGTGAGTGGCTTTCTTCTTCTGATTGGCCCAAGCATGCAGCGGGGTTCACAGTCTCACAGGGAAACCTGTACGCATGTGGCTGCTTCCTTTCCGCACTCCACCCACACTCCACGAGTAACCAAAAGAAAATGAAGGCAGCAACGTGGTCTGTTGTTGTCTAGAAAAAAACGGCAGTGATTCCTGTTCCAAAAGAGCTGAAAGAGTCAAAAGATCCATAGCCCTTTAAAAAAAATGGATCCGTGCCCAGCCCTAGGAGCTAGCGCTCCTTCTGCCACCGGAACTCCCTCCAGTGCTAGGTCTTAACTCAAAATGCTGCTTGCATGTCAAAGTAAAACCTGGTCTAAGTGATGACTCTTAACTGAAACACTCTTCAGTTGGGGCACTCTTAAATAGAGGTTACACTGTATATAAAATTTGCCCAATACAGATTTATTATTAAAGTAGCGACCGGAGCTTGGGAGGGGGGTGTCTCTGGCTTGGTAATGGTCCTATATTTAAAGATGAGATTTTTTCTCAATCATGGAAGCCTGATTTTGGAATGTTCTACAACAGAGTGTTTGTGGAATATGGTGCCTTTATAATATTCATGCATTGTCAGAGTATTGGCTGAGCATCCCTTGATGGAAATGCTTGATACTAGGGACCTCATCAGATGACTGGTTTTCCCTGTCTCTCCCTGCATGCTGCTGGGAAGGAGTCTGGTGGAGCCCATGAAATGATGCAGGGCTACTTCTGGTGGGGCTCTGTGCTGACAGAGTGCCAACAGCATGCAAGCAGCATGCCAGCTGCATGCAGAGGCACATCATAGACAAAGCTGGGGACCGCACGGAAGGAAGCCAGGGACAGTGGGGAAACCTTGTGGGAAGGCAGCCCATGACCCACAACACTAAGGGGATGAAGAATTCTGCCCAATGGTTTCCCCTGCTGTCCCTCAGCTTCTGGACCTTCATGTGATGAGTGTTCTGTATTTTGATCTTTTCCCCCAGATTTTGAAATACTTGCATACACATAACGAGATATTGTGGAGATTAGATCCAACTCAAAACACAAAATTCATTTATATTTCTCATGTATATATATATAGATAGATAGAGATATAGATAGATAGCCTGAAATCATTTCATGCACAGCATTTGTAATAATTTTGCATGTGAAACAAAGTTAATGTACACTGAATCCTCAGAAAGTGAAAACGTCATTACTAGGGACGGGATACTTGACTGATACCTAGAATTAAAACTCTTAAACCAGATCAAGTACAAGATAAAGGATAACAACTGGAAAAACAATATTTAAAGTAATTCAATTTCTACTGTGTGCTCTGATGGGGATGTAGATAGGGACAGAAAAAAAGATCATCTTGCCTAATCAGAAGGCTGATCCTTAGTCACTTTGGCACAAACCGCATTTGAGGACTCCATCTGATCTAGCCATTACATTATAACCAGATATTTTTGGATGCCCCCTTTCACTTAAATGTTCTCCTTTGCTAAAGGTCCTTCTCCAGACAAAAATCTCCTTTCCCCAAAGTATTTTGTCAAGGTCACACCTTCTTGAATTTTGACAAGCAATGAAAGCAGCTATTCTGATGTAAATTAGATTTTTTCTTTGTGCTTCTTCAAACACTTGGTTTTGGGGGGGGGATAATGCCTTCTTTTATTTTGATCTTCTTGTTAGGCCCATAGTTGCCATTTTTTTCTTGCCCTCTGCTGAAGGTCAAGCCAGGTAAGTCAAAACTAAATTAGAAAGCTCTGGAAGATGCAGACGAATGCTAAATGCAAGCGGGAACGAACATTCTGCTGAAATGGCTCCAAGAAAGTATGGTTCAGAAAAAATGAGAAAGGAAAGTTGTGAGTATTAGAACAGGAAAATGCACACACACTCACACAGAGCTTCACAATCATTGTACATCTCATAAAACCACATCCTTAGAAGCCAGAAATTCCAGAGTTTCGAGCCATACATTTGTCAGAAACTGTTAATTCTTTCAGGATTGCATGAACCTTTTTGAACAGAATGCTCTTTTGACTTTGAAATCTCCCCCTCCATGCTTTCATCTCAACAACAACAAAAAAAGACACCCTCTTTCCAGGTAATTACTACCCTTCTTCCCCTAGTCTTACAGCTTCGTAAGAAAAGCTATTGTGCTAAATAATTAGCACATGCCGTTCAGAATATTATAAGAATTATATGCAACATCAAGCAGGAACTATACACTGACACATGGCCGTATTTTCCCGTGAAATGTGCTAAACAGAAATTAAATGCCGGCAACAGGTGCCTCCCAAACAAGTTATTAATTGTGAACAAAGCATGGGTGGGGGACTTGGGAGAGGAGGCTAACCATAATATTTAACCATTAAGACAGCAACACATGTGAAAAGATGATATTGATTTGAACTGTGACCTCCTTATCAGTGTTCTTGCAAAAAATGTTGCATCCAAAGCTTGATTGCCAAATTGTTTTTGCAGTGCATATATATATATATATATATATATATATATATATATATATAGAGAGAGAGAGAGAGAGAGAGAGAAAGCACACACATTGATTTATCATTTATTAAGTAATTGCACTGAGGATGGTTATAGAAAACAACAGTTGGGGAGTGCGCAAGATTTTAAAGAATAAATGGTAAATAAACTATGAAGGGAAACAAGAAAGTTGTTTGGTATAAATAGAGATTTCAGAGGAAATAATGTATTAAAGGACATGTCATCATAGAATAATAGAGTTAGAAGATACCCTATGGCATTGTTTTTCAACCTTTTTTGAGCCGCGGCACATTTTTTACTTTTACAAAATCCTGGGCCACACCACCAACCAAAATGACACAAAATGACACGCTAACACAGTAATAGATATAGTTAATATGTTTTTTAATGTGTTTATACACTCAGTGCGAAACCTGGGCCTGTTTCGATGAACACAACATAGGTATCCTGGCAGGAATGGCAGAAAGACACACGAAGGTCTTGCTCAACAGCTGGGAGTTATAGTTCACCCGCAATCAAAGAGCATTCTGAACTCCACCAATGATGTAATGGAATCAAACTTCCCACACAGAACACCCATAACCATGAGAAAATACTATAAGAGTTTGGTGGGCATTGACCTTGAGTTTTGGAATTGTAGTTCACCTATATCCAGAGAGCACTGTGGAGGGGAGGGAGGAAGACGTGGGGCGAGTCTGTGCAGTAGCACCCGCACGGGTCACGTCTTCCTCCCTCCCCCCTCCTGCAGAAGCAGTAGCGTGAGCAAAACGAGGCAAAGCAAGCAGAGCGAGGCTGGAAAGAAGGGAGCCCAAGTGGAGAAGAAAAAGTGTTCGGCAGGAGGGGGAAGAAAGGGTATTGGAGGTTCCAATTTCCCACGGCACACATGATGATCGCTCACGGCACACTGGTGTGCCACGACACACTGGTTGGGAAACACTGCCCTATGGGACATCAGGTCTAATCCTCTGCTCAGTGCAGGATCTCTAGCTAAAGCATCCCCAGCAGGTAACTGTCTAGCTTCTTGTCAAAGGCATTAAAAGATCCCACCCCTCTGTAGGCAGTTGCCAAATCACACTCACTGACAAGAAGTCATTTCTATTGGTCAGTTGAAATCTACTCTCCTATAACTTCAAAAAAAATGGTCCCCTTTCTACTATCTGAGAAGCAGGAAACAAGTCAGCATATTTCTTTCTCTGGCCACCCTTGAAATATTTAAAAACATGCCCAGATCCTTCAACCTTCAAAAGGGAGAAGAGTGTCAAGAGGAAGGCGCATCAAGCCAGCCTTGAACAGGACTACTTTCCATCTAGAAACCTATGTCATCACTGCTCTTCAACCTCTTCTCATATGTTTTGTTCTCCATATTTTTATTATTCTCATTGTCCTCTGAACTTGTTCCAAATTGTCTATATTGGTGGACCAATGGCGAGAAAAAATGTCAGATATCAGAGATATGGACAAATTAACCTTCTTTGTAAGACAAAGTAATGGAAGTCCAATCAAATCCACAGACTGGACTCCATTTGATGAATATAGATTACAATCAAATGTAAATTCAATTTAAACAAGTGTGTGATCGTAGTAAACTAGACTAGAAAAATTGTATAAGTCAGTGAATTAATATAAATTACATTATAAAGTGTTACTAACATTAATATTAACTACCAAGAAACAAATAATTGCCATGAAATTGCAATGCTATTGACTGGATGTACAAAAAATGGAAGTCGAATATTTTTATGTTTTTGTTTTTGTTTTTTGTTCTTTTTGTTTTGTATTGTTTTTGTGTTGGGGGGAGGGTCCCTGGGTTTTTTCCTCTTCTCCAAAAATTTGTCCCCCTACCCCCTCCTTACCTCCAACCCTGCTCACTATCCCCTAATTTTCCGACATCCTTACCCTCTTTGTCCTCATCGTGGGTTCCTTATTTTGCCACTATATTTCTTTTATTTATCAACACTGCAAAAAATCTTCAATAAAAACTTTTTAAATTTTTTTGTCTATATTGGTTTATATAGACCCTCCATTCATGCCTCTTTGAATTTCACAGCACTGTTGGTAACAGCTGACCTCCACTTAGAATGCTCAAGGGCCAGGGCTTTCCAGTTCTTGGTGTCTATGCCATAGTTTCTAAGGTTTCTAAGGTTAGCTCTTTTCCTGTCCACCAACATTCCATTTTCCATTCTTGAGTTGAGCATATTTGCTTTTGGAGATGGTGATCAGGCATTCAGACAAAGTGGCCAGTCCAGTGAAGTTAATTGTGAAGGAGCATCACTTCAATGCTGGTGGTCTTTGTGTCTTCCAGAACACTGACATTTGTCCTCCTGTTTTTGGAAACAACACTGGTGAAATCATTCCAGAAGTTGAGTATGACGTTTGTAGATGATCCATGTTTTGCAGCATATAACATGATTGGGAAGAAAATAAACAAGCATCTTGATATCCCTATGAATGCCCTGATCCTCAAACACTCTCTACTTTCTTAAGAAAAATGCTACACTTGCAGACCTGAGATGGTGTTGTATTTCAGTGCTGATGCTGTCCTCATTCTGAAGAAGATCTACAATCCACTTTAAACACCTGGTGCTATGGAAATTAGAAGGGATAGCGGAAGCTAAGTAAATGAATGTATATATCCTCTCCTTCCAAAAGTCATTGTAATATATATTTTTTGTTATTTTATTACCTGCCTTTCCTTTGTAACCAATCAACAAAGTCTTGCAATTTGTAACAAGCTGAGCTGGAGATTTTCCTCCACCAAAACTGGAAAATGTTCTCTCTCTCTCTCTCTCTCTCTCTCTCTCTCTCTCTCTCTCTTATCTATCTATCTCTCCTCAAGATGACCCACGTAAACTTGGAGACTCAGGGCCAAGTCCTGAAATTTGGCAGCTTCACTTCCCTTTTCTATGGAAGAGGCAAAGCAGTTCCAGCCCTTTGGAGCTTGGTCCACTGGCAGGCATGTAGCTTGGTGGTGGTAGACTCTCAGGGTGGTCAAGTTACTGGTACATTATTTAAACTGCCATTTAAATCATGATCTGATCACCATGCTCATTATATCCCACATTAATGGGGTTATTGGGATAACAATACAAAAGGTTTGCTAGGGTAGCCCTCTGCCCCCTGAACTTGGTCAAAATCCTGGCTGGCACTGGGCACTGGCAAATACTCAATTTCATATTCACTATCACAATGGTTTTCTTTCCTTCCAGGTATCTGAACTTCATTCGATAGCTCAAAGTTCATTCAGTGAACATCTTCTGTTTCAATTTCTTTGTGTGCGTGTTTCGAAAGCGAATGGGGCTTAATTATAATTCACATTCTCTGCTGCTCTTACAACCTCTCAAGCCATGAAGTCTCACATGGATTTATTGATACTTTGAAAAATATGTAAAAATAAATAATCAGCTGTCACTCTCTATATCGCGGCTCTGTTTTCTTTAACATTCTTATGTCAGATTCTATAAACTCCGGCGAGGGCCTCGGTGTGCCATGCACGACTTGGCAGCTTTAACGACACACATTAACACTCCTGGCAAAAAAATGTTTTGAAAACCCTGATGTAACAAATCCTTTGGATTTTGAGAAATAAAGTGGTTCAAGGTGGTGTGTTCCCTGGAAAACACGTTCTCTCTGGGCACTCATACAAACAGCTGGGGCCAGCTTGCCTCAGCAGGACTGAAAAATCCTTGGTGAGACTATCTTTCAGTAGCGTGAAAGTTAATACAATGAGTCGATTTCAAGCATTCACATATGTGGCTGCATTTCTACTCTCCTCCCAACCCCCCTTCCAAGTATTTATTTTAAACATATTTGAATGGAAGAGGAGGGTAATTTATTTTTTGAAATTCCTAATGCCATACTTATAAAGTTTGAGTAGTTGGCATAGCTTAGAAGGATTCATAGTGTGCCAGCATAGTGGATAGTGCCATAAGACCAAAGGGTGGGGCTTTTTTCATTGACCAGCCTTCACTATTTAGTAGGGCTGGGTCTTGTTTTGGATCCCCATCTCTGGCAATTTGACTCAGAGTATGGCTTGAAGTAATATAAATGAATAACCCTACTTGAAGCTAAGCAGATCTGCATCTAGCCAAGTGCTAAGTATTAAGCACACTTTGCTCAGAGTAAGTCTCCATGGCATATTCCGACTGCTATTTTTCTGAAACAGACTGACAAGTATAAAGTTTAGAAAAAGTAGAGTTTCCTAACCTGTATCTCTCATCAAAAGAATGCCTTTTTGGACTTTTAAGTCATGTAAATGAAACCATTGATTCATTTTTAAAGACTCTCTACTTACTTAAAAGAAAAAATGCCCACCCAGACCCCCTGTGAAGCTATCTCAGCAAGTGTGCAAATGCTTCTGCATGCCTTTGATTTGCAGCTTCGAAAGACTCCGCTCGTGTTGATCCTTTACCAGATGCTAAGTTCTGCGACACATTTTAAGAGTTGTGTGCTTTCGTGTTCATGCAAATGTGCATATTTAAAAGGACATACTGGAAGTCCATCTACAAACATCGTGGGCTTTAGAAGTCAGTGGAAGTCTGGCTAGGGCAGAATAAACAATGCAGCAAGATCTTGTACAACTTTGCAGTGGGCTAGGAAAGCCATCTCGGAGTAGAAATAAAGAGCTTAAAGTCATTTATTGTTGTTAATATCTGCTTTCAAGACGTGTGAATGAGTGATGTCTACGAGCTCCACTCATAACTGATAGGCATGAGAAAAAAGTTATGAAAATTAAAAGAAATCGTAAGTGATTCGTATGTAATGGGACTTTCTAGTTTATACGCATCACGGCAGCTTACCAGGAAGTAGACTTTCTTTTACGGTCCTTGAGGCCAATAATTTGCGTTATGATCATAATAAATTCTTAATTATTGTACTACTCACTTCTCCCTGTCTTCTCCCTTCATTTCCTTCCTGCCTAGGCATTCATCTTCTTCTTTTTCCCTCTTCCCCATTGCATTTCTATGGGGAACTGGAAGTGACGCTGCTGTCTCTGCTAGGCATTCTGGAAAGTGTAGTCCTCCACGCTTCTCCCTCTCCCTCTCTCTTCCCCATTGCTCTGTCTTGCCCTCTCTTCCCCGGGCCAACTTGCACACATACACACACGCACACGCTCCTCCTTTTCTCTCTCTGCACTCTCTCAAATGCTTCTCCCCCTCCCTTCTCTTCCTGTTGCTCTGTCTTGCCCCATCTCGCACGGGCCAACTTCAGCCCTCCAGGTGTTTTGGACTTCAACTCACACCCTTCCGCACAGCCTCAGGCCTCTTCCTTTTCCCTCTCAGCCTGGGCAAACTTGGGCCCTCGCTCCCTCAGGATCGGGGTGAGAGAGAGGCAGCGAGGAGCGAGGGGGGGGGGCTCCTCCTTTTTTTTGCTGCTTCCAAGAATAGAATACCCTCCCTCCTTCCTTCCCTCCTTCCTATTTGGAGAGTCCCATCTAGAATTCAGTGTGATTTATTCAAGTTTTGGCCTACAACTCCCAGAAATCCCAGCCAATTTACCAGCTGTTAGGATTTCTGGGAGTTGTAGGACAAAACCATCTGGAATGCGCATGCGCTGGCATACGAACTACTAACGAATTTCATTAGTAATTAAGTTACATTATAGAAATTTTTGGAAATTTTTTTGTAAGTCTTTCTTTTACTAATCAACCCCCCCCCCCATTAGATTTCCGATTTCTTATTTTTGGGTTCTAAACCATGCCTAATAACTGCCTTGCTCAGACCTTATACAGTCAAGGCAGTGGCTTCCTTGACTTAATCAGTCCACCTGTAAAGTTTCCAGTTTTATTTACACCCTTCCAAGTTTTACAGGTTGAGCATCCTTATTTAGAATTCTACAATCCAAAATAGTCCAAAAGCCAAAATTCTCCATGTGTGTGGCTGAGGTTGTGGAACCTTCACATTTTGACAGTTCACCCAATCTTTATTGCATGCACAAAATTATTGTTTATAAAATTATCCAGAGGCTATATGTATAAGTTGTATAGGCATGTGTGAACATTAAAGTATCATTAGTGAAATTTTCATTACTATAACGAGAGTAATTAAATTTTGTTACTGATTTATTTAGTAAATGTGCACCGGGGGGGGGGGGCTTCTGGGGCTCTTTTGCCCCTCATTTTTACAGCTGTTGGGGTGAAACATGTTACAATGGTAGAACACATTTACTACCATTATTCCACCAAAATAACAAAACATTCCACTTATTGTCTCAGGCAGCCGGCTATTAATGGCATGCTTGCTATAACATAACTCAAAATAATTTCCAATTCCAAGTTGAATTGCCCCTTTGTGCTGGGTGGGTCCATCCAAGATAGCTAGCTATTGCTATGCTATAAAATTTGACTCAAAATTATTTCCGTTTCCATGTTCGGTTGCCCCTTTTTGATGGTGTGTGTTCAAGGCAGCAGTTATTAATGCTATGCTATTATATTATTTATTAAACTCAAAAAATACAGAAGTGTGTGGCCCCTTTGTAAGTGACTATTATGCAGCAAACACCAGCAGCCAGCAATAACAAAAAGGAAAACACCTAGTCGGCAGTCACCCATTGTCTCCTTCCCCTCTCCTTCTTTTTGCAACTTAAAATGGAAAATGGCATTGGGAATGTGGCGCAGCTGGCTAAGTGTCAGCTGCATAAGATCCCTCTGACCAGTAGGTCATGAGTTTGAGGCCTGCCCAGGTCGAGGTGGGTGCTCGACCTTTAAGTGTAGCCTACTGTCGACCCTTGCAGCCCGAAAGACAGTTGCATCTGTCAAGTAGGAGATTAAGGTACCACATTAAGTAGGGAGGCAAATTTTGACTGAATTATGAGGCCATTAAAGAACTCCAGGAACGCTGAGGAATGCGGAAGGAACAACAAGGGATGCTGGGAACGCTGAGAGATTAGGAGTGCGCCAGCTCCCCCTGGTGGCCAGAGTTTGTCTCTGTTCGTCTATATGTTGTGTATTGTGGTAACAGCAGGGATTGTCTCCTAAGTATGTGTAACTGTAATCCGCTCTGAGTCCCCTTCGAGGTGAGAAGTGCGGAATATAAATAAAGTGTATTATTATTATGTATTATTAAAACGCCTTGCCCAGCCAGCCATCACCAATGGTCTCCTTCCCCTTTGTGCAAGAAGCTAACTTCTCTTTCTGTCTCCCTTCTTTCTGCCTGCCTGCCTGTCCTGAGCTCTATCCATCTCCCCAATTCCTTCCAGAGTGTGAATGGAGCCTGCACTGGCGCACTCTGGAACTTAAAGCCAAAATGGCAGCCACTCTCCCCCCCGGCCTAGTGTATATCATAGTGTATATCATAGTGTATATGATACATAAATGAATTTCTTGTTTGGACTTGGATCCCACCTGCAAGTGATCTCAATATGTACATATATGCAAATGCAGGTATTCCAAAATATTGAAGGAGAAAAAAAACTGAAATCCTAAACACTTCAGATTCCAAACTTTTTGGATAAGTGATACTCAACCTGCATTATTTTTCCCACTGAGACATTTCATGATATGTCCAAAGAACTGCAGCCTTAATCCAGTCCTCTTGGAGTAAACTGAATTCAGGCCTGATTTGCTCCAGTGGCCCATCAAATTTGTAGAAATTTTTTCCCACAGCACATTTTAAATAATAATAATAAAAATACTTGTAAAATACAAAACAAAAATTATTTCCAGCACAGTGAAGATAATTACTTTTAAAAATCACAAGTTACTACTGAGCATACTACTACTACTATTCAGGAAAGTTCATGTTCCTCTTCTGTTCTTCTTTGGGAGAACAATAGCAGTCTCACCTAGCTCCCACACAGGTATGCTTTCCAAGTCTTCCATGACAGAGAGCTTGTTGTCCCAAGTCATCTCATCTCAGGACCCTTTTACACCAACCAGACCTCATAAAAGCCTCTTTGCTTATAGAGTATACTTTCCACATCCACGGAACCCATTTTGCATCTATCAATTCAACCAAAACTACAAAATATTTTTTATAAAATCCAAAATTTCCTAATTTTAATATACAAGTGTATATAATGGAACTTGAGCAGCCACAGCTTTTGGTAGAACCAAACCACATCATAAACTAAAGACATATTGTATTATGTCTGGATATATTTACAGAGCAGATGATTCAGATATTGTGAGATCTGCTGGAGACAATCAGATGAATAATGAGAGCAATCTCAAGTAACAATATGAACTGCTAGGCAATTTTTTTTGTCTGCTACTCAAATAATTGACTAAAAAGGGACTGGACTGGGTTGTTAGCCTCACTGAATTTGCAGGATTGAAAATGGGTTCTCACATAAAGATTTTTGTGCACAAAAAGAACCTATTTGCAGAACTCCTCTAGGTCTCCAGCCTTGATTGGCAGGTGAATCCCATTATTAATAACCAAATGTTTTTCAAGGCACAGGAGACAGTATGCATAGAATGAGGAACCATGGTGTCAATGTGGAAAGTGAGCCAATGTTACAGCTTCTCCAATGTACAGCTTCTCTAAAAAGTGTGTGTGTGTGTGCATGTATGTTTGTGTGTGTGTGTGTGTGTGTGTGTGTATATATATATATATATATATATATATATATATATAGATGCAGGCATGTAGCTAGGGGGCTTCAGGCTTCCCCCGAAATTCTCAGGGTAGTCCGCGAAAAGGCCTTACTGGTACATTATTTAAACTGTTATGTTTATTCATATCATGATCTGATCACCATGCTCCCACATTAATGGGGTTATTGGGATAACAATACAAAAGGTTTGCTAGGGTAGACCCTCTTCCACCCAGTCTCAGCCCCCCCGAACCAAACTCTGCCCCGAATCAAAATCCTGGCTATGGCCCTGTATATATGCGATCCTTGGTATTCTGCTATGCTGGCTGTCAGCATAGTAAATGCAGGACTGCACACAAAGGCAGAGTTCTCAAGCTCTAGCTGTCAGATCTTCATTTGTCTTCCCACTTCCTTCTACTGGGAAGTGGGAGGAAGAACAAAGGCAGCCATATTCTCAGCAAGTCCCTTCAACTGCAGGTTGACAGCCCTTCACACCTCCACTCCTTCCCCCACACAAGCTAAAATGAGGAGGCAAGAAGGTCCTCCTGACCCTGCCGAGGGACCAAATGGTGACGAAGGCATCGTTTGCTCATGTAGAACTTCTGAGGGCAAAAGAAGATCACTCCACCCACCAACCCTTTATTTCAGGGAAAAATAAGGTATGACCATGGCCCATTCCACATAGCTGAATAAAATCCCCATTATCTGTTTTGAACTGGAATATATGGCAGTGTGGACTCAGATAACGCAGTCCAAAGCAGATATTGTGGGATTTTCTGCCTTGATATATTGAGTTATATGGCTGTATAGAAGGACCCCATGTTTAAAAAAAACCCCTCATCATCTAGAAATAAATTTGTTCGTTCTCTGAAGCTTTATAATCCAAAAAGCAGATTTAATACGCTGATTATAAACCCTTGGAAGCAAGAGTTTATTGGTGGTGGTGCTAAAGACCCTGTCGCACAGTATCATGAACAGCAACTATATAATAAAATCCTGCTAATTGGATAGTTAATAAATATTGTCTTCTTTATAATAGACCAAGCAATGATCATGAACATGCACGGACACAGTAAATTGACTTCTAGGGCACGAAGGAGGCCAGCAATAATACAGTTGCTAGAAATAATATTGATATTATGAACTTAGAAGGTTAAGAGTGAAAGTGATTAATTTCTTCTTCTATCACTTGGGTGTACAAAAAGAGAGGGAATGTTTAATATACAATGTTGTCCTCGACATAAGTTCAAATCATTGTTGGACCACAAGAAATGTAACTACCTAGCTCTTAAAATAACCTACTAGAGGATTACTAGTGTAAAAGTATTTGCACTGGGGTGTCTTTGGCTCAAGAGTGGGGTAGAAATGTAATTTGTTCTTGTTGTTCTTGTTGTTGGTTTGTGCTTTCAAGATGTTTTTGACCTATGGTGACCCTAAGATAATTCTACCATAGGGTTTTCTTAGATAGATGTGTACAGTGAAGTGGGCTGGGGGTTGCCACTAAGGCTGAGAGGGTATCATCCTGTGGTTTTCAATGGCTGAGCAGAGATTTGAACTGTGATTTCCAGCATTGAACACTCAGAGTGCTACAGCACCTTGGCTCTTAGAAATGTACTAAAGTCTTGTTATTCAGAAAAAAAATAGAAATGACCTAATTTAACTATTATAATATGATACCAAAACAACAGAATAGAATAGAATAGCTTTATTTATCATTGTGTTAATTCACAACAAAATTACATGATTTACCCTGCTCACACCAAAAAAAACAACACATCTAACCCTCCAGACCACCACAAACACCACATAGCCCCCAGTGCCACATCAATGTGAAACCACAGAGTTCAACATAGCCGCACCTCTATAAACACAGTGCAGGAAGCAAGATGGATTTGGGCACGTGGGACATGAAAATGTCATTTAACTACCCCATACTGCCCCCAGAGGCACCAGGGCATTGTAGGAAAAGAAAATGGTAATCATCATTGGATTTACAGGGATCTGCAGTGCTACAGAAGGAGACATTGTACAAAGTTTAAAAGGCAGCTCCATGATCTTGTCATTCAGTACTCATAGGCACATGCCTGGAGTCTGCTGCTGTGCGCTTGGTGAAATCAATGGAGATTTCATTGAGGCATTTTCCCAACTCAGACTTGGAACTTGCTCTGATAAATATGTATGCTATAAGGAGATAAACATGGGCTTCTTTCTTTAAGATTTCATGTTGTTATTATATTGTTGCATTGATGTATATGTCTAGCTTTCTGTTACGCTGTTTCCCCCCTTCTTTCAGCCCCAGCATGTAGAGTCCCTGGTATGTTTTGCTAGAACTTGACTTGAGAGGCTAATTATGTTTGATTTATAGCCCATAGAGGTGGTTCCCATTTCAGACGAGGACTTCCCTTGGTAATGTACTAATAACCACAGGTTCCAAGAGGCTAAACTGAGACTAATACGGAAGAATTCCAAGCAAAACTTGCAGGGGAGCTCCATAAAAGCACTGAACGGAACAGATAAACTATTTAAGATAAAAGAGATGTGTGCACAATGCACATATGTGAGTGGGAATTTTGGGGGTTACTTTTCCTTTGGCATTTCTATACCAACATGTCTCGCTCATCAACTCTTGTATAGACAATGAGAAAATATTTTTTAATGTCCATGGCTGTTTGTTTTAATGTTCCTCGGGTCATTTATTTAGACAGACAGCAGTTTCGATTCCACAAAGGTGTATTATAAGAACAGAAAGCAGATGGTGCCCTGACATGAAGGGTCAATGGGGGAAATGGGGAACGTGAGTCAAAAAAAGAAGAGGCTGATGGAAACTATTTTTGTGACAAGTAATAGGACATAGAAAAAGAACATTTTCATACTATTTTCTTTTTTCTTTTATTTTGGGTTTGATTGCATGAAGGTGGCAAACTGATGCTGAAGCAAGAAGTATGGCCATGTGGCCACAGATTAGTGAATCGTTGCAGTTTTGGGACTGTGGAGAAGTATATAGAGAGGAAGATCATCTCAGTATGTTAATGCTATCCATGATTATGAAACTGCTGTGGGATAGTAGCTTTGGGTGATAAAATCCTTTATTACTTTGCCATAATATGTTTGCAGGTAAACCAGAGTTTATTTTCTACTTATGTGAGATGTGTGTGTGTGTGTGTGTGTGCGTGCGCATAAGCCCAGGGCTACATCAAGATTTCTTCTTCCTTCTATCTCTGCTATCTACGGCCCCATTTACATTGCCAGATAATGTAATGTAGCACTCACATTAGTCTGGGATGTCTAGGCTAATGTGGTTTAACCTGGGATAAGCCTTGACCCTGAAAGATCCGTATCTTTGCAGGTGTTATGGCTGTGGAGACTGCCATTTGGGAGCGCCATGCCCAATCCCAGAGGGCATCCCAACACCCAACCTGTGCTTCCCAGGCTCACGATGGGGAATCACTTTCACCAGCTGGAGGCTGTCCTCTTCAAAGTTTTGTGTCATTCAGAGCACAATGGAGTTTTGGAGAAGGGAGGGAGGCTACTACAAAGCTCTGTTACATCCTCAGTAAGTATTGAGAGGTTGTATCAGTGTCCATGTCCGGCCATGCCAAACTGGCATTGGCCTAGCTGGGAGTATGGCCAGATCCCTGTGATTGCCGCACTCACATGTGGCCACAGTCTGGCTCTGAACCAGCCATATGCTTTCTCAGGAGTAAGCCAGGCAGGGCAGGGGGGAGGAAACAGACTTCGGGTCTTGTCAGAGTGTTCTCCAGGTAAGTGAACAGGGACATGGAGGGCAGGGAGGGGGAGGCTGGCAGTGCCCCTGCACACCCCTGCTGATCTTGGATCAGCACAGGAGAGCATCTAGACATCCTCCCTTTTGTACGTAATGGAAGATGATTCCACTAAACCTTCTCATCAGATGACACAGAAAAAAGTTGGAAGTTCTCCACTTTACTCCCACCAGCAAGTGGTTTGGACGTTGTCAGAGGTGCCATCATTGGAGCTTCTGACTCTTCAAGTAGGTTTGTCCAATACAGGAAATCTCTGGTTGCATTTACACTGCAATCTCTGGTTGCATTTAATGATATTACATTAATACCATTTGATGGCACTTGTCATGACTCCCTGCAATGAATCCTGAGAGATGTTTCTTGTTTATTCGTTCAGTCGCTTTGGACTCTTTGTGACCTCATGGACCAGCCATGCCAGAGCTCCCTGTCGGCTGTCACCTCCCCCAGCTCCTTCAGGGTCAAGCCAGTCACTTCGAGGATACCATCCATCCATCTTGCCCTTGGTCGGCCCCTCTTCCTTTTTCCTTCCTTCCCCCCCATTATAATTGTCTTCTCTAAGCTTTCCTGTCTTCTCATTATGTGTCCAAAGTACTCCATATTTGCCTTTAATATCCTTCCCTCCAGCGAACAGTCGGGCTTTATTTCTTGGAGTTTGGACTGGTTGGATCTTCTCATGGTGCAAGGCACTCTCAGAACTTTCCTAGAACATCACAAAAGCATCTGTCTTCCTTCGCTCAGCCTTCCCTATGGTCCAGCTCTCACATCCATAGGTCACTATGGGGAATTCCATTACTTTTACTATGCAGATCTTTGTTGCCAGTGTGATGTCTCTACTCTTCCCTATTTTATTGAGATTGGTCATTGCTCTCCTCCCAAGAAATAAACGTCTTCTGATTTCCTGGCTGCAGTTTGCGTCTGCAGTAATCTTTGCACCTAGAAATACAAAGTTTGTCACGGCCTCCATGTTTTCTCCCTCTGTTGCCAGTTATCAATCATTCTTTTTGCCACAATCTTGGTTTTTTTTATGTTTACCTGCAATCCAGCTTTTGCACTTTCTTCTTTCACCTTGTTTAGAAGACTCCTCAGCTCCTACTCGCTTTTGGCCATCAAAGTGGTATCATCTGCATATCTAAGGTTGTTAATGTTTCTTCCAACAATTTTAACCCAGCCTTGCATTCATCAAGCCCCGCACGTCGCATGATGTGTTCTGCATACAAGTTGAATAGGTTGGGTGAGAGGATACAAACCTGCCGTACGCCTTTCCCAATCTTGAACCAGTCTGTTGTTCCATGGTCAGTTCTTACTGTTGCTACTTGGTCATTATACAGATTTCTCAGGAGAGAGACAAGGTGATTTGGTATGCCCATACCACCAAGAACTTGCCACAATTTATTATGATCCACACAAAGGCTTTAGAATAGTAAAAAAACCAGAAATATAAGTTTTTCTGAAACCCTTTCAAGATTTTAAATAGTTCAGCTGGGATCCCATTGTCTCCTGCTGCCTTGTTAGCAATGCTTCTTAAGGCCCATTCAACCTCACTCCTCGGGATGTCTGGTTCTAATTCACTCACCACACCATCAAAACTATCCTCAATATTATTATCCTTCCTATACAGATCTTCTGTATAGTCTCGCCACCTTCTCTTGATTTCTTCAGCTTCTGTTAGGTCCCTGCCATCTTTGTTTTTTTTTTATCATGCCCATTTTCGCCTGAGATTTACCTCCAATATTTCTAATTTTTTTGAAGAGGTCTCTTGTCCTTCCTATTATGTTGTGTTCTTCCACTCCCTTGCATTGCTTGTTTAAAAATAGTTCCTTATCTCTTCTGGCTAACCTCTGGAATTGTGCATTTAACTGGGCATATCTCCCCTTATCACTGTTTCCTTTTGTTTTCCTCCTTTCTTGGGCTACTTCTAGTGTCTCAGCAGACAACCATTTTGCCTTCTTGGTTTTCTTTTTCTTTGGAACATACTTTGTTGCCGCCTCCTGAACAATGTCACGAACATCTGTCATAGTTCTTCTGCGACTCTATTTATTAAATCTAGTTCCTTAAATCTGTTCTTCACCTCCACTGCCTATTCACTAGGAATGTTAGTGAAATCATATCTAACTGGTCTATGTGTTTTCTCTGATCTCTTTAGTTTAATTCTAAATTGAGCAATAAGAAGTTCATGATCTGAATTACAGTCAGCCCCAGGTCTTGTTTTCACTGACTGGATGGATGTCCGCTACCATTGGCTGCAAAGGATGTAGTCAATCTGATTTCGGTGTTGCCCATCTGGTGAAGTCCATGTATAGAGCCATCTTTTAGGTTGTTGGACGAGAGTGTTCATTATACTCAGTGAGTTTTCCTGGCGAAATTTTATCAGCCTACATCCCGCTTCATTTTTTTTGTCCTAGACCATGCTTGCCTGTGATCCCAGTTGTCATTTGACTACCCACCTTAGCATTCCAGTCTCCTGTAATGAAAATAATGTCTCTGTTTGGTATATTATCCAGTAGTTGCTGTAGATACTCATAGAACTTATCTACTTCTGCTTCTTCAGCAGTTGTGGTTGGGGTGTATATTTGGATCACTGTAATGTTAAAAGACTTGCCTTGCACTTGAATTGAGAGCATTCTGTCATTTTTTGGATTGTATCCAAGCATTGCTTTAGCGATTTTCTTATTAATTATGAAGGCTACTCCATTTCTTCAGTATTCCTCTTGTCTCCAGTAGTAGATCTGGTGGTCATCTGGTGTAAAGTGGCCCATTTCAGTACATTTCAGTTCATTGAACCCCCCAATGTCTATCTTTAGTCTTGACATCTCACAAATAACAACATCCAGTTTGCCCTGGCTCATAGATCTTACATTCCAGGTTCTGATGGTGTGCTGATCTTTAGAGCATCAGAATCGTTGTTCACGTCCAGCACTGTCAGCCCCTAGCCTTTTTTTCGGCTTTGAGCTAGCTGTGTTATCACATCTGGGGCTAGTTGAACTTATGCTCTGCTCCTCCCCAGTAGCATTTTGACCATCTTCTGACCTGGGAGTCCCATCTCCTGATGGCATACCGACATATCTCTGGTTGTACAGGTCCATTTAGTTTTCTTGGCAAGAATACTGGGGTGGGTTGCCATTACCTTCCCCAGGGATCGCGCTTGGTCTGACCCCTCTGCCATGCCTGTCCCGTCTTGGGTGTCCCTCCACGGTTTCGCTCATGGCATCATTGAGGTGACAAGGAAGCGATCCTTTGCTGGAGCCTGAGAGATGTAGTTCTTACCAAATCTTTAGCCTGCTCTGTCAAAGCATGCTGGTGCCTCACCAAACTAAAAAGAGCCCAAAGAACCATGATGGCTGTGGGAATTGAACCCTACGACTGCGGAAGCACTCCTGGGAGTCAATACCCACAGGGCCCACACCTGGAACGATCTGGACCTTAGCTTAAGGTCTGGATCTTTCCAGGTGTTTAATTAAGGCAGAGTAAGCTTGGAAAAAACAGTTCTCTCGGCATTAATTCACTTTTATTTATTATTATTTATTTAAAACATTTATATTCCACTCTTCTCACCCTGAAGGGGACTCCGAGCAGAGCACAACATATATACTGCAAACATTCAATGTCAGGACAAGAATTCATTATATGCATACATAAACATTAAAAATATTTATCTCAATATTAAAATGCACTGTTTAATATTAATACTGATATACACTGTTTTACCTCAGAAGTTGTTTGGGTGCCTCAGGTGAAAGTGAGAAAGTCCCACATTTTGGGCCTGTCTGGAAGGACCCTAAAACTCCAAGGATCCATAGTTTTGAGCCATTTAAGTTAAAGTGGTGTCAAACTGCACTATTTTTGCAGTGTAGATGCATCCTCTGCATTGGAATTCCACAAATATTCAAAGGTCCATGGGTGAAGGCTTTTCTTAAAGCATACATTGCATTTCTCCCCTAAATCATAATGCTGGGGAGATTTCTTGGGCAACAGCAAAGGAAGGTGAAAAATCTGAAGGGAGAAAAACAACCACCAGCAATGTAATAATTAATAAAGATTCCCCCACCTGTCTTTGAGTATTCCCAGTTTTAAATGTATCCGTATGAGAAGTCCCATATCTTTGTTACATGCTGTTTAATTCTGTTCTATTCAAGCATAGTATGGTTTAAGCTTTTTAATTTAAATATTTCAAAGAACCAATTTGTGGCAGAGGTGTTACTTTCCTTCTTAAGTACATATTATGCATTTTTATTACAATTTTGCTACAGCCAAATGTCTTTTAAAAGCCTGGTTCACAAACCACTTCACTGCTCTTCAAGAATGGAAAACAAAGAGAGTGCTCCCGAAACGTGATTTACCTGCTGAAATGTAGTAAAAACCCCATAGAAATTAGGGTAATTTAAACCTAGTTCTTATTTTTAGGCTTCAAAGTATTTTGGCATTTAGTTTGTTTGGCTTGATGATTATCATTTTATGTAGTTGTGGTTATTTTAAAATGCTGTTTCCATGACAGCCTTGTAAATGAACCTTCAGCTTATGTACTCCTTTCTCTTTTACAAATAAACCCTCTTAGAGCGGGGATGGCAAGCAGAAATCTCCACCACGTTATTGTAATGTGTGTGGTTTAACCTTATGCTTCAGTTGAGTTGAAACATGACATATTTCCTCTTTTCTTTAAAAAAAAAGTTGGCGCATCGGAGAAAGTGCCACAGCAGGCAGGGTGAGGTAATCAATTTTTGGACGTTGTTTAGCAACAAATTACCAATAATCGGTAACTATACCCTAAAGGCCCCAGGTGATGAAATCTATATTTCAGAGGACAAAGCCACCTCTCAGCATTTTTAGCCCAAGGAAACCCTATGAAATGCATAGGGGCTGTATCCACACTGCATAATTATAGCAGTTTGACACCTGCCAAGGGTCAATGTTATAGAATTCTGGTGAAGGAAACGTAATTTTATAAGATTTTATAAATGCTATATAGGACTGTAGGTCCCATCTGCAGAGTATATACAGACACTGCAGTTTGAGGAGTAGCTCGCATGCTCATTATACCCATCCTTACGCTTGTAACTAAGAGATAAGCCGGTACTACAGCTTTTCCAGGCTAGAGGAGGGTAGTGCCAAGCCAGTGGTGGCATAACTAGCCACTACTGGTTTGGCACTACCCTCCTCAAGGCTGAAGAAGCTGTGGTAGCACTGAAGCTGGGGGAGGGAGGCGGGGCTTGTTGTGGCATGGCTTCGCCCCCTCCCCCTCCCCCTCTGGCTTTAGCGCTACCACAGCTTCTCCAGGCTAGAGGAGGGTAGTGCCAAGGCAGTGGTGGCATAACTAGTCACTACTGGCTTGGCACTACCCTCCTCAAGGCTGAAGAAGCTGTGGTAGCGCTGAAGCCGGGGAGAGGGGGTGGGGCTTGGCGCGGCATGGCTACGCCCCCTACCCCCTCTGGCTTTAGCGCTACCACAGCTTCTCAGGCTAGAAGGAGGGTAGTGCCAAGCCAGTGGTGGCATAGCCACTACTGGCTTGGCACTACCCTCCTCAAGGCTGAAGAAGCTGTGGTAGCGCTGAAGCCTGGGGAGGAGGCAGGGCTTGGTGCGGCATGGCACCGCCCCCTCTAGATGAGCCCCATCCAGCTGGGATCAACCTCCTTCGGTCCCGGGATTGACCAGTCGATTGCGATCGACTTCCTGGGCAGCCCTGCTTTAAACCAAAGGTTTTGGGGCCTAGCAAGGTGGGATGGTGGCAGCGAGATCCTCAGGTCGTAGGTTTGGTTTGAGTTTCCTTCTCAGGATGGTTGACCTTACAGGGTTAAATGAGCACCATCTGCTCAGGTTTGAAATCAGAGTTTTCCTTCTCCCAGGATGGTTGCCAAAAGGCTAGAGAGCCCATCCTGCCCTTTGACGCTCTTTGTCAGACCTTTCTTCGATTGTGACGTGTCTGGCATGGGATGCCCTACCAGTGGCTATTATGCCACTGCCAGCATAGCTCACAACTTCATTAGGGTACGCAAGCCTCTCCTCCACAACAAGGCGGCACCAATGGAGAGGAGATATATAAAGTTACAGCAAATTTCCAGTTTATTCCCGTTTCTGCTGTTTTCCACTTGTTTGCTTGCTTAGTAATAGAAAGCCAATCAGAAATGTATTAGGTAAGCCCAGACCAATTGAATGGACAATGTATTAACACTAATCAAAATGTGCTTTTTGGATTTCTGTAAAACAATAAAAGATCGTGGTCCCGTCTTGGGGGGTGCAACAGTCTTTTTATGCATAGAGCATAAATGTCACTGTTTGCTTTGGCCAGCAAATAAAACTATTCTTCAGAGAGATTCAACTTGTTGGTGTGTCCTTCCGCACCACCCTCCTGAGTCAGAAAGGTACTCCTGTTAACATGCAAATGCATACCCCTTCACTGGGATGTGTATTTTGGTGAAATATTCTCTCCACTGGCTCAAGCTACACTATTTACTGCATTATTTGGCAGTTTAGATCCAGTCTTATCAGAAAGCTCTGATGCCACAACAAACTATGACTCCCATGATTCCATAGGACAGAGCCATGACAGAGTGGTGTTGAACTGCTATAATTCTGCAGTGCGGATAGTTTTGGGGTTACCCTAAGTTGACAGATGACTTGAAGGTGATTACATACACCATTAATTGAAATTAATTATTTCCCCAGTCAAGAATGATATAGATGCATTACATTATGATTGTACATAAATTTATGTGAAAAAGTAACCCCATTCCCATGCAGTTTATTTATTTATGACATTTCTACCCCGCCTTTCTCAACCTCGAAGGGGACGCAAGGTGGCAACTATTCAATGCCTTAAATAGGCAACTATTCAATGCCTTAAAACAATGTACAGTTCAGTCATATCTTTTAGTTAAATTTATAGTTTGTTAACCTTCTTGGCAAGTGCCATGCCATAACTTAGGCTTATGATTTTGTAATCATTTGGTATTCACATTTACAATAATTCTGGCAGCATTGGCACAGCTGCAAATGCCCCAAAACACACCTTAAAATCCAGTGAACTTTACTGTGGGATGAAGTTCTACAGTGCTGGTTAGAAAGGTACTGAAGCATGGTGTGTCCAGCCCACAACAGATTCATTGCCGCATAGAGCCAGCAGATTATGGTGCTGCTGTTGAGAACAGCATTGTTAGTTGGGTAAGTAAGTAAATAAAGTGAGGAAAGTAAAATAAATTAATAAATATTAATAGTACCATACATACTCATTTACAAACCGACTTCATGCATGTCAATGGCAGGCTTTGAGGAGAAAATTACAGATTTTGAGGTGACTTGTGGATAAATAGAGGATTATTCCATGAAAAGGGGAATGCATCAGTGCCATCCCTGGCCACAACCACCACCATTTTTCCACATAGAATCATAGACTCATAGAGTTGGAAGAGACCTCATGGGCCATCCAGTTCAACCCCTGCCAAGAAGCAGGAAAATTGCATTCAAAGCACCCCCGACAGATGGCCATCCAGCCTCTGTTTAAAAGCTTCCAAAGAAGGAGCCTCCACCACACTCCAGGGCAGAGAGTTCTACCTACGCATTCAAAAAGGCAGAAGTGATACCATGGCAAAGAGAGTCCAGGAGGTTGGTGTTTCTTTTACATTCTCCTCCCAGGACAGACTAAACTCTTGTTTTTGTTACTATTCTCAGAGAAGGTTATTTTTTGATGAGTTGTGATACGATACTCACACTGATCCATGGATAAGTCAACACAGATTTTGGGAATTGATTTTGAGCATATACTGTAATATTGATGACAGCAATGATAGTGACAACCACCATCACCCCACCATTCTCCCTAAACTGGAATTACAAATTAAAATAAATAAAAGTCAAAACATAGAATCATAGAGTTGGAAGAGACCTCATGGGCCATCCTGTCCTACCCCCTGCCAAGAAGCAGGAATTTTGCATTCAAAGCACCCTTGACAGATGGCCGGAGGCCCTGACAAGCTTTCTCTCTCCTCCCTATGACTTCCCCTCACATATTTATATATGGTAATCATGTCTCCTCGCAGCCTTCTCTTCTGCAGGCTAAACTGGCCCACCTCTCTAAGCTGCTCCTCATAGGGCTTGTTCTCCAGACCCTTGATCATTTTGGTCACCCTGCTCTGGACACATTCCAGTTTGTCAACAACTCCCTTCAATTGTGGTGCCCAGAATTGGACACAATATTCCAGGTGTGGTCTAACCAAGGCAGAATAGAAGGGTAGCATGACTTCACTATAGTCCTATTTATGCAGGCCAAAATCCCATTGGCTTTTTTTTTGCCACTGCATGACATTTTTAGCTCATGTTTAACTTATTGTCCACAATGCCCTTTCCCTGCCTACGCAGTGGGTGGGGAAAGGTTGCTACCTCCTCCCACGAAGGGAGGTGATTGGTTCCCTGGATGGAACCTTCTGGGGAATGGGCGAAGGCTGCCTATGGTATTGGGGCAGCCTCTTGCTTCATTCCCATTTGAGGTGTTGACCCACCACTCCCGCCCAGTTGACAGTATAGTGATTGCCTTAGGGGGCCAGGTAGGAATTTTTTCCCCTTCTATGTTCTAGGATTTTTTCCCCCGCCTACCCTATACTGTTATTAGGGGCTAGCTGGGATGGCGGTTCTATAAATAGGACAGCATAAATAGTTTAGGGTAATCCATAGACCCATATTCACTCATGCACTCCTCAAAGTTGGTTGGGCGAGTGCACAAATATACTTACCTGGGCGGCTGTTTAAGGGTAAGGGGAATACCATTGGTCCAGAAATTTTGAGAGTCCAGTTAAGTATTTTCAGAGAGGTTTTCTTGTGTTTCCTTGAGAGCTTGCCCAGTTTTGTGTGATAGGGGACTCAGGGAGTTTCCCAGTGTAGCCGAGGGGTCATTCACTCTTGGATGCTACCTCGGCTAGGCCACGCCTTGTTCCCTTGACACCTGAGTTTAGTGAAGTTAAACTTAAATAGGTAATTTTTAAAAAAAAGGTTGCCCAAATTTGATCCAATTACTGTTGTCTGTCCAGTTATTTCGGGGGTTGGAAAGTACTGTCACATGTACTGCTGTCGAGCCAGACTGTTGAGCCATACAAAAGAACAACATTAAAATGGAAGTAAATGACCAACAATGGTTTCCTGAAAATTAAAACTCACTATTCGACATGAAAGAAAGCAGTTAAATAACCAGTACTCTTAAAAGAAAAGGCTGCACCACACACACACCTAAAAGTCCCTTCTGAAAAGGTTGTCAGAAAAAAAACATACAAAGATAACATTCCTTATCTTCCCATCACCCTTCTCACTTTTTTGCATACAACCACACACACACACACACACGTAAACCTGTGCCTTAAAGCAGTCATTAGTGTTGTGGTTTAGTAAACAATGTTACATTGAACAAAGGAGGAAGACAACATAATCTCGAAACTTCATCCTATTAAAGAATAATGTTAATTGGTGAGTGTATATAGAAGAAGGTTATATGGCCCATTGACTTTATATAGATTGAAATGCTAAGCAGGGCCAAGTAGAAACATCAGTAGGGAATAGAGGGTAAGTACTCATCAGTTTTATGTGCTCTTTCCTATTTTCCTATTTATTGCTTACCCCTTACAGTGTTTCGCAGTAAGCCCATCCAAGTCAAGCCAGTTGCTTTTGGAATATAATGTGGCTTGGCAAATGAGATTGCTCTATTATATATATTCATTCATTGGTGCAAAATAAAATGATGCCTTGGCCCAGCTACCACATCAGAATGAAGCAGTGGACATTTCAAGTAGTAGAACAGATTGTCCCACTCCATCCCGCCATTGTGTGATCACTGTTTTGAATCCTCCCCTATGTCATATAATGAACTTAAAGATCCTGATATAGTAAAGTTATATCATTGAATACTAATATTAGGATGGTCCATGCCATTGTATTTTCAATTTCTTTCTAGGATTGTGAAAGCTGAACAATGACAAAAGCTGATAGGAAGATCAGCTTGTTGAAAATGTGGCATTGGGGTTGAGTTCTCTTGATACCGTGGGGGCTAAAAAAGAGAAAAATGGATGGGTGTGGGGGAGGCTTCCAGGCTTTTAACTTTACGTTTTCAGTAGTAGGCAATCAATAATTGAAACATAGGTATTTGGTTTTGCAATGCATTTGTGTAGGCTCGGTGTTGAATTTCTTCCTGGGTCAAGCCTAAATTTATTTATTTATTTACAGTATTTCTACCCACTCTTTTCAACCCTCCCGGGGGGGGAGGGGGGGACAACTCAGGGCAGCATAGATAATAGAAATAGACTATTTCAATTCTCTTTATTAGTCTATCTAGTTTCTAGGCCAGTGTTTTTCAACCTTTTCTGAGCCGCAGCACATTTTTTACATTTACAAAATCCTGGGGCACACCACCAACCAAAATGACACAAAATGACACTCTAACACAGTAATACATATAGTTAATATGTTTTTAAATATATTTATACACTCAGTGTGAAACCTGGGCCTGTTTCGATGAACACAACATATATATGACTTCATAAGAACATAAGAACATAAGAAGAGCCATGCTGAATCGGGCCTCAGCCCATCTAGTCCAGCATTCTGTGTCACACAGTGGCCCACTAGTTGTACACGGGGATCTCTAGCAGAAAGGAGGGCAAAACCCTCACCTGCTCCCGACCCCCCACAACCAGTGCCCGGGGAAATCCTGTCTGCCTCCATCAACACAGAGGTGGCACTTGGATGTCCATTTCAGTAACTACTGATTCCCTTGGTATCCATGAATCTGTCTAATCTCTCACATATTTATACATGGCTATCATGTCTTCTCTCAGCCTTCTCTTCTTCAGGCTAAACATGCCCAGCTCTTCAAGCTGCTCCTCATAGAGCTTGTTCTCCAGATCTTTATGAAATTTCACCCTGAGTGAAACTTGCTTCCAGTTAACTATGGATGTCATGAAGCCCTGGGGGGGGGCAACTCTCGAAAAATCCAGTGAAATAGTAAAAAAACACACATTTCCAAGCAGAGAGGCTCAATTTGTTTCTTGGAAACCTGTGAGGGGTTGCTAGGAGGGGGGAGAGTGCCAATTTCCCACGACACACCTGATGATCACTGGTTGGCACACTGGTTGGGAAACACTCTTCTAGACAACGTGTGATATCTATCTACAGCCTCATAGGCAAGCAATTTCCAGGTTTGGGCAAGATTTCCATTTCCTAAATGAAGTATTTTGTTTCTCTAGTAGAAACCACAACACCACTTGACAACTGGGCTGGTGACTGCTCCCCCCACCTTGCATTGTGTGAATGCCCCCTCCCCCCACCTTGCATTGTGTGGTTCCTTTTCTGCTATGATGTATGCATCCTGGCTACAAGGCTATTGAGACAAGACTCTTAGCACTTTGAGTAGTATTAACAATAAGGAAAATTGTGAGGAGCTTTCTTTCCTTTCTTGCTTTTTCAATGCAAAAAAATTCCCTCTGTTTGGTGAAGTATAGTGTAGTGATGGTTTATTTAATTCTCTTGTACAAGAAATGGAACAAGAGCCTTATTATGTCAATGTAATTCTGAAATCTCACTAGGAGGAGAATGACAGTAACATAGAAACCATTTGGGTAGAGAGAAATTCTAACATGAGAATAGTACTTTCTATTATCTTCTCTCTATCCAGAATCAGCTGAAATTCAGAACTCAATTTAAATATTATTTGCTTTCAGTATTCACCAAACACTGTTCTTCTTTTTCTTTAACCCATACACACACTTCTGAATCAGAATACCAATCTCCAGGGACATCACATATGTAATGAACTCCCCACCCCAACAATTGTATCATAGGTTGAATTCGTAGCATATTCAGTACAAGTGTTGTTTAAGTGATGTTTTCTTTCTTTTTCTTTCTTCAGTTGATGATAGGTTGGGAGCATCATTATTCTCCTTTTAATTGAAGGCTCCCTCTTGTCCTAAATTTAGGGGTGGGGGGTGAAACATCAATTAAAGCATGATTGCCTAACATTTAATGTATGCTGACCTGAGCTTTGAACTGTGAGACAAACTAGTAGGTGGGCTGTGAGAAGCCTGGTCCCACTTGTTAGAAACAAAACTAATTAGCAGAATATTTATTTCAGAGGAGGAAAGGCTGAAGAGCGTATGCATGCCTTCAGATTTGAACATTTGACTCGTACTTGACAAGTGATGTTATAAAAGTATAGTTTTTAAAATATTATCTCTGCAATGTAGACTAGTTGAAGCAAGATATGATTTTACTGTTCTCTAAGTGAGTTTCTTCATTCCCTTTTGAATGGAATAGTGTTTCTTTCCCTTCCTGGTGACATCAGATCAGCCCCCTCCCTCCTGACATTTGGTAAGAAAGTCAAGACTTGGCTGTTCGAGCAGGCAGTCGCAGACGAACTTTAATTAATTGAGACCAATGGAATATTATGACGATGCAACGGAAACCGATTTTAAGAATGAGATGCTGAGATTTGTATTTTATAGTTTTTAACTGTTAATTTGTATGGTTTTTATATGGCTGTGTTATATGTGTTTATGTTTAAATGGGTCTCTTCCTTCCTCCGAGATTGGGGACAGAGGACGGTGGGGGGCATCTCTGGGAGACTCCCACTGAAATATGGGGTTCCCCAGGGAGCGATTCTCTCCCCTCTATTATTTAACATCTACATGCGCCCTCTGGCCCAATTGGTACGCAGCTTTGGTCTGGAGTGTCATCAGTACACTGGGTGTCACCAGTACGCTGATGACACCCAGCTGGTACTGAGGATGGAAGGCCGGCCGGACTCCGTACCCGATTCTTTCCATCAATGCCTTGAGGCCGTGACTGGATGGCTACAGTCCAGCCGGTTGAAGGTGAATCCTTCGAAGATGGAGATCTTGTGGCTGGGTCGTCTGGGTGGGGGGGAATGCCGGCTGCCTCCACTGGATGGCGAGGCATTATGCCCATCATCATTAGTAAAAAGTTTGGGGGTCCAGTTGGACCCATTGCTGACCATGGAGACTCAGGTCTCCATGGTCAGCAAAACCGTATTCTTTCGCCAGGCTAGGAGGCTGGCACCCTACCTATCCGTGAACGACTTGGCCATGGTGATCCAGGCGACGGTCATCTCGAGACTGGATTACTGTAACACCCTTTACATTGGCCTTCCTTTGAGA
The DNA here is from genome assembly GCA_030556195.1 of Anolis apletophallus. NCBI lineage: Eukaryota > Metazoa > Chordata > Lepidosauria > Squamata > Anolidae > Anolis > Anolis apletophallus. The sequence continues at coordinate 5,586,893 of JARBWK010000002.1, read as the reverse complement.
GTGACTCGGAAGCTCAAGCTAGTGCAGAATGTGGTGGCGCGTCTTCTTGCCAGGGCACTGGCTGCCAATCGAGTACCGAGTTTCCTTCAAAGTGTTGATGTTAACCTTTAAGGTCTTGTATGGTCTTGGGCCAGTGTACTTGAGGGACCGCCTCTCCCCATATCTACCCCAGAGATCCCTGCGCTCCGGTGAACAAAATCTTCTTAATGTCTCCTCCATTCGGCCATATCGCTTGTCCTCAATGAGACAAAGGGCGTTTGCGGTGGTAACACCTACTCTGCGGAATGCGCTGCCAGAGAAAGTCAGGGGAATTAGAGAAGTGTCTTCATTCCATCGAGCTTTCAAGACGGTCCTCTTCCGCCTAGCGTTCGCATCTGAGTAAAATGGTCGTATCTGTTGTGTAGTTTTAGAGTCATTGTTGTATTAGTAGTAATTTTAGATTAATCCTGTAGTTTTATTCTTTGTACCGTGTTTCCCCGAAAGTATGACACCCCCGATTGTAAGACGTATCGGGGGTGTCAGGGGGGTCGGCTAATGTAAGCCGTACCCCGAATGTAAGCCGTACCTCGTCGCCACGCCCACGCCGCCGCCGCCGCCGCAACTGGCCCATCGGCCGCGGCACACCTCCGCGGCACACTTCCTTTCTGCATGGCCTCCAAGGGAGGGGGAAGAGAGCCAGAAGCATGGCAAAGCGTGCGCTGCGTCAGAGTGACGCGTCGTCGCTGCCCCGCCCGGCTCTCTTCCCCCTCCTTTCCTTTCTCCAAGAAAGGAGGGAGAAGGAGCCGGGGCGGGGCAGAGCGACGACGCGTCACTCTGACGCGTCGTCGCTTGCCCCGCCCGGCTCTCTTCCCCCTCCTTTCCTTTCCCCAAGAAAGGGAGGGAGAGGGGGCCGGGGCGGGGCAGAGCGACGACGCATCACTCTGGCGCGTCGTCGCTTTGCCCCGCCCCGGCTCTCTTCCCCTCCTTTCCTTTCTCCAAGAAAGGGAGAGAGAAGGGAGCCGGGGCGGGGCAGAGCGACGGCCGTCACTCTGACGCGTCGTCACTTTGCCCGCCCGGCTCGCTCCCCCTCCTTTCCTTTCTCCAAGAAAGGGAGGGAGAAGGGAGCCGGGGGTGGGGCAGAGCGACGACGCGTCACTCTGGCCTTGGCGGCGCTTTGCCATGCTTCTGGCTTTCTTCCCCTCCCCTTCCTTTGTCCAGAAAGCTGCGCCGCGGAGGTGTGCCGCGGCGACGTGGCCAGGCGGCGGCGGCGGCGTGGGCGTGGCGATGGGGTGCGTCTTAGTTTATATAAGGCGTACCCGAAAGTAAGACGTAGGGGGACTTTTTGGGGGAAAAGAAAGTAAGACGCTGTCTTACTTTCGGGGAAACATGGTAGTTTTATTCTCTGCTTGTATTTTACACTGCTGTAAACCGCTTCGAGCTTCTAGAAGGAGCGATCTAGAAGCCGGAATAATAAATAAATAAATAAATAAATAAATAAATAAATATGTGTTTTGTATGTGGTCACTTGCTGCTGCTTGTTCACCTCCTCGAGTTGCCTTCGGGCTGAGAGAGGCAGTATAGAAGCATAGTAAATAAATAAGTAAATAAATAAATCTACCTACCCCTTTCAAAGGGCCCTTCCAGACAGGCCCAAAAATGCAAGGCCTGTTGCGCTTTTACCTGAGACATCCAAACAACACCTCAAGTAAAAGTGAATTAATTTGAGACAAAGCAAGAAACCATGCTTTGTCCTGAATTAATTAGATATCCCATTAAATCCAGACCTCCCCTTCCACCGACCTCCAAAAAGTAGTATTAAAATTTAAAAAATATATTGGGCCAACATTAAGGTGGTTCTGGAGTCCTCCAGGTATGTACAAATGATGTGCCAGGAGATTAGGGGGGGGGGGAGGACCAATTTAACTCCACACTCCCCATCTCCTGCCACATCATTCCTACACACCTGGAGGGCTCCAGGACCACCATAATGGCAGCCTGGTAACCTTTTTAAAGTTTTAGGGCTTATTTTGGAGTTTTTGGGGTGACTGGGTGCCATCAAAGTAGTTACTATAGCCACCCTACTGGGAAAGCCTGGGCTTTCTTTGGGCGGGGTGATGACTTAAATGCTTCCATGCATGTTTAACTGCAGAGTGGAAGTGCACAATGTTTATAGTGGGGAAGTTTCCACAATTTAGTTCCTGCTAAACTTTAAACAATAGAAAAGGTTTGCATTACCCAACATAGGATATGCCTTGCTTATAATTTATCAACTATGGAGCTACACCAAACATCAGGGTGATTATATTGTCTGCTGCTTTCATTGGTCTTTTCAGTGGGGCATATTGAAAACGTATTTTCACTTAAACAAATTGTCACAAATTTTAATAACACTGTAGATGTGTGTGTGTGTGTACGTGTCTATATTTCTCTCCCATACCTCCACATGTCTCTCAGCATGACACCTAGAGTTTGATAATATTGATATTGATACTATTGATACTATGGTGATATTAAGAGTGTGCATTTTGGGGGGTTTTGCTTTTAGACACATGACTCAGCTTCAGTCACTAGGTGGCAGTCTAAGCAGTTCAAACTTCTCTATAAACTAGCATTTGTCTCTAAAAATGACAAGTTTTACTTATCTAATACAACTGTTAATCAAAGCAATGGAGCCTCTTCAAATAGGAATCCAATGTGCTAAAAAAGCAGCTAGAAAACAGCAGCAAGACTAAGACCAGGAAACAGCAGAGAGAATGGCAAATGCCTCATGCAGAACAAGTGAGAATCCAGAGCCACAACTTACCAACAGGAGCCAAACACAACAGCAGTTTCTCTTTGATAGAAGAGGCACCAGAGTAACAAACAGTTCGAAAGAAAATAGAACAGTAATAACCCCATCTAGAGCCTCTGACTACAGAACAGAAATATATACATGATACAGGAACCAACAGAACAGCAATAGATGCAGCCAGGAATGACCTGTAGAGGGGGTAAAAATTGAGACTCTCTATTCTTATGGTTCTGATCCATTAATTACAATTACAATTAATTCAGAGCACTTTTACACTGGCCACAGACACTGGAGCTGACCTCAAGTGTGGTACTCTAAATCAGCACCAGGGGATTCAGCACAGCCAGCCTCTGAGCCAGGCCCGGATTACCCATAAGGCCAACAAGGCCAGGGCCTATGGGCGCAGGCCTAGGGGGCGGCAAATCACGGACCAAAAGAAAAAAAACCCTTTCTCTTCCTTCCTTCCTTCTTTCTCTCCCTCCCTTTGATTCCTTCCCCCACATCCTGGGGGCGGGGCCGCTTGCAGGCATGCGCGAGCGGCACAGCATCCTCCACCATGTTCCTGGGTGCTGCAGCGGCCGCCTTCCTTCCTTTTCATTCCCCGAGGAGGAGGAAGGAAGGGAAACCCCCGGGCGGCTGCTGCAGCACCCAGGAACATGACGGAGGACGCCGTGCCCGTAAGCGGCCCCGCTCCCCGCAACTGGCCCCGCCCCTCACAAGTGGCCCCGCCCCCACAAGTGCCCCTGCCCCTACAAGCAGCCCCGCCCCCATGAGTGCCCCACCCCTCGTGGCCCCGCCCCACGCCTGCAAGCGCCCCGCCCCCGCAAGTGGCACCCCCCACAAGCGGCCCCGCCCTGCCCTGCCCCTGGGGGCGGGCCTTCCAGAGTGTGGCCTAGGGTGCCACAAACAGTTAATCCGGGCCTGTTCTGAGCCAGCTTGGCAATTTCTTGGCACCCACCAACTTTGTTTAAATCAGGACATGTAGATGGAAAGGAATACATTGCAACAGAGGCACAGTTCAGTTGTCACTATATATTACTATAGATTTTTAAGAGAACATGCTATAACATTCTATAACATGGTTTTATTGCTTCTGTTGTGGTTTTATATTGTTTTTAATGTTTTAATTTGTATTTTGATATTATGTGTACTGACTTGTTGTAAACCGCCTTGAGTCGCTGACAGGCTGACAAAAGCAATATACAAATACAGCAAATAAATAAATAATATGCCTGAGTACATATACCTATGAGTCCCACAGTCATAAGTATTGGATGGATATGAATATTTATTAAGCAATTTATATCTGGACTGATTTCACAGGATCTTAGGGGAACATGCAGTAAAATATAATTTTAAAATAACTTTTAAAAATATCTTCATTTACTGTAAATGGACTGTAATTTAAATTAGACAATTTCAACAAGATTGTTGAAAACTGGGTGAAGCTATAGAAGAAAATTTAACACCTTGTGTATGGACAACACATTGGATAGAGACGCAGGCTAGAATCCTTTTTGTAGCATATACATGTTTTAAATTCAGATGTAAAACTTTCCCTAAACTTTCCCCCTGGAGTTGACAAAACTGTGGATGGGAAGATGGGAAGAAGATGGGAAGGAAGGAAGGAAGGAAGGAAGGAAGGAAGGAAGGAAGGAAGGAAGGAAGGAAGGACTGCCTTTTATCCCTCTGTAGATTCTGGAGAGCATGAGGAAGTGGGTCAAGGGTGCTGTTCTTCTTTACCAGTAAAACACAGCAGGAACAAGAACCAAGCCCCTCTGTTGTTCTTTCAAAGTAATCTGTTAAAAACTTCATTCTGTGTGCACTGTGGTGTAGTAGTTCGACTGTTGGACAGTGGTCTGGAGAACAGAGTTCAAAGACCCTTTTGGCCATGAAAACAGGCCACATTCTCTTAGACTCAGAAAACCTGACAGTCTTCCAGTCCTGGCTTTGAGTCCCTCATGGAATAGACTCTGATCGGCTGCAGTGCATTATCTGCCTGGCTTATTTTGGACTTTCTGTTGGGTTTGTTTTAACGTGCTGCTTCAGGCTGAACACACATGCTACAGTATTTATTATTTCGGGATTTTACCCCACTCTTCTCAACCCCCAAGGGGGGACTCAGAGCGGCTTACAGTATGGCACAATTCGATGCCCACATAATAACAATATAAACCCCAAAACACTTCAACAATTAAAATACATTAAAAATACATTAAAATACAACTACATTAGCACCATAAACATTCACTCTGGATTAAAACAATGTTCAGTCCATAAAAACATTGGCCATAATCCCCCACTTTCATTAAAAACCAATCTAAAATGCTGCCTTGTGCTGGTGTACGAATGCCTGGTCCCACAGCCAGGATTTTACTTTTTTCCTGAAGGCCAGGAGGGATGTGGTGGATCGTACATCAATAGGAAGCGCATTCCACAGGCGGGGAACCACCACCGAGAAGGCCCTATCCCTCGTCCCCACCAGCCTCATCTGAGACGTAGGCGGGAGCGAGAGCAGGGCCTCCCCTGAAGATCTTAGATTACGAGGTGGGACATAGCGGCTGATGCGTTCAGACAAGTAAGCTGGGCCAGAACCATATAGAGCTTTAAAGGTCAAAACCAGCACTTTGAATTGAGCCCGAATGGACAGGCAGCCAGTGGAGCTGACACAACAGGGGGTGGTATGCTCCCTGTATGTAGCTCCCGTTAGCAATCTGGCTGCCGCCCGCTGGACTAATTGCAATTTCCGAACTGTCTTCAAAGGCAGCCCCATGTAGAGTGTGTTGCAGTAATCTATTCGGGATGTGACCAGAGCGTGGACAACCGTAGCCAGATCAGACTTCCCAAGGTACGGGCGCAGCTGGCGCACGAGTCTTAACTGTGCAAAAGCCCCCCCGGCCACCGCTGAGACCTGGGGTTCCAGGCTCAGCGATCAATCCAGGATCATTCCCAAGCTGCGAACCTGCGTCTTCAGGGGGAGTGTGACCCCGTCCAACACAGGCTGTAACCCTATGCCCTGTTCAGCCTTGCAACTGACCAGGAGAACCTCTGTCTTGTCTGGATTTAGTTTCAATTTGCTAGCCCTCATCCAGTCCGACACAGCGGCCAGGCACCGGTTCAAGGTCTGGACAGCCTCCTTGGTGACAGGTGGGAAGGAGTGACAGATCTGGACATCATCTGCGTACAGATAACACCTTACTCCGAAACTACGAATGATCTCTCCCAGCGGTTTCATGTAGATGTTGAATAACATCGGGGACAGAACTGAACCCTGAGAGACTCCACAGGACAATGGCTGTGGAGCCGAACAGGTGTCACCCAATGACACCTTCTGGGTACGACCTTCCAGGAAGGATTGGAGCCACTGCAGAGCAGTACCGCCAAGTCCCATGTCTGCAAGGCGACCCAGAAGGATACCGTGGTCAGTATGCTTCGGGGTTGTGCATTTTGTGGACACACTGCCCTCAAACCAGCTTCAAGATGCATTATATGGTCTGTGCAGATGTACTCCTAGATGTACTCCACAGCCACCTACGGACCCACTGCCAAGACACTGCACTTGGAGGACCATCATCCGTGGGTTACAAGGGATCGCCTAAGTAAGTAAGTAAGTAAAGTACTCTGATTACTAAGCCACCCTCAGTTTGAAGAAAAGGAGTGATGTGGACTGTATTCATGGTAGCTCTCTTTATGTTTTGGAGCCCCAGTTTTCCCTCTAGTTTAGATCATAGTCTTTATAAATGGAGGAAGGAATGAAGTGGGGATATATATATGTATATATGTAAAATATCTCCTTACAGTCCCTGTCACTTGTCTACATGCTTTGTTTATGCTTGAGCAGGGTTTTGGGTAAATCCAACCAAGATCACTACCACTATTCCTCCTCTTTAACCATTGACATTATTTTTCCTTTCCCGGTTCCATTGGCTGTTCCAATGTGCCTTCCCGGAATAAAGTAAAGTAAGTAACGCCCTGCTGTGTTCAGCCTCTGCAAATGTCTTTAGAAGCACTTTAATTAATGGTTTTAAATTGTCTGTTACTTCTTATGTTTGGGTTTTATTGATTGTATTGTTTATACAATACAATCAATGGCGTCTTCCGATACTGCTACGGCCCCTGAGGCTCGGCCAAGGGACTGCCCACTTGCAGCTGACCAGCTGAGGCCTTTGCCAATGAAGAAGCGGAGAAGGTTCCGCACCAGGACTTTTTGAAACATTAGTTCCAGGAGCTGGGAGCACTCACCGGTGAGTTCCCAGCCTTGGAAACAGGACAATGCTACAGGCAAGAAACTTACTTCTAAGTCACTGGGCCCAGAGGGTAGAGTCGCCTCCCCTCCCCCTGGTTTAGAGACTTTCTGTGACTTTCTGGGAGCACCACAGCTCCCTTCTTTTGACTGTGTGCCAGATATTATTGCCAGACGCCCCCCTTGGGCAGCACGCCAGCCTGCGCGGGACCTGAGCTTTACCCCAGACCCGCGTTTTGCTACCAATTCTTTTAAATGTCATATTCCCTCTGTACTCTCCCTTCCTCTGTCTATGTAATTATCTTTCTACTCGATTGTGTTGTTTTTCTGTTATGTGTCAAACTCTGTAAACCGCTCTGAGCCTTCGGGGAGTGGCGGTATAAAAGTTTGAAACATAAATAAATATTTGCTGTTGTGTTGTTATTGTGTGATATTGGGCTTGGCCTCATGTAAGCCGTCTCGAGTCCCCGTGGGGAGGCGGTGGTGGGGTATAAATAAAGCTAATAAATAAATAAATATTTACCAAGTGGAATACACATTAAAACACACAACAAAGTGAATAAAATTCAAAACCTTACAGCATTCTGAGACTTCCACATGAAGAGAGGAAGCTGCTGGGTGTTCAAGCATTTTTCTTTGTCCCTCTCAATTTTTATCCTTTTGCCAGTATTCCAAGTTTTTCCCCACTGCCAACCATCTCCTGGGCAAGTTATTATTTATTCAAGTACTAACTGTTGGTTTTTTTTCAATTTAAAAAACACATCATAATAGGAAAATATTATTGTTGTATCAATGTGATAAGAGTAACACGAGGCAGATAACTGCAGGATTTAGAGATAAAGACATTTACCTACCTTGCCTGTCTCTGCATTGGGAAGTGTGTGACAGCAAAATTTTAAGCAGTAAAGTAAAAGTCAGAGACATAACTAAACAACTTTAAAAAAAACAAAAAAAACCCTCTCTAGTAAACTCTGTTATAAACAAGGCATTGGATTTTAGTTTGAACCGCCAGTAAGCAGAACTGAACATCAAACCGTAACACTTTTCCCCCAAAGTTTGCGGCATTAAAGGAGTGAGATGAAACACAATTAGCAAACAAAAAGCGGCAACATCGTAGAGGATGGTCACTTTTTGTATGTCATGTGGCTTTAAAAACAAGTCAGATAAATGATGATGCCATTAAAACTGAACTAATTAAAGAAAGCTTCTTTTAAGAACTCATTAACTGCAACCTCATTTGCATAATGATGCATATTAATTAAGTTTTAATGAATCTGAATTTGCACCAAGCCTATTCATGTTGGCTTTGAAACAAATTGAACAAATTAGTTAAAAGCTTTTTGGAATCTACTTTTCACACAAAAACAGAATATGAATGCCATCATCTCCACAAAAAAGAAATATTTTTCTTTTAATTTAATTCAAAGGTATGCAGGCCCCATCTCTTAATTATTTTTAAATGCAATCATTTCCATCTTTTTTCTTCTTCACACACGCAAACGCACATGCACACACTCACTCCCATGCAGGAAATGTTGTAAATGGATGTTGTGAGATAAAACCATTATAGCCAATTTCTTGAAAATAAGGTGGAAACATTTGATTTTGGGGTACATTTAGTTTATTTAATGTACAGGTTTCAATTTTGTCAGAAACCTTTAGGCATCTGGGCTCTCTGCTGAGCAGTCTTTGAATCTTTGTTTTTATTGTTCTACCAGCTCTTTAAGCTATGTGTGTTTTTAAAAATAAAATTGCTCGTCGGATATTACTCATTTCCTGAAGTCAGATTTCACAACATCAGAGAAATTATTTAGTAGGAGAAAGGGTGAGTGGTGAAGCATTCCTTTTGAGCATTTAAAGCCTGTGTTGTCTTGCGTTGCTGTTCAGTGGATGTTAATGTTCCTCACACACACACACACACACACACACAGAACAGAATCCAATTTTAACAAGTTTGCTTTCAGCTTATAATAAAAAAACATGAATTACAGCAGAAAACACTATTGATTTCCTTATACTTCATTGTGTCTTCATCAAGAATGGAGAGATTTATGTAATTACTGTTCCATCTTTTGTTGTTCAGAAAGACTTTTTTTATATATATAAAAAAGAAGTCAGCAGACACAAAGGCTGAAACGCTTTCATTGTTGGGATTAAAAGATCATCTCTCCCCTTTCCCATGTTAAACTGTTTTTCTATGATCAACGTCTTTGAGGAAGTTGAAAACGGCATGCCGAAAATGCTCACTTCTGTGATTTATAATTGTGCATGTGTGTGCCCACAGACACACGATCCTTTCTTGTCCACACTTTCAAATTTTGAAAATGTGTTCATTCTAGTCTTTCACAGTTCACCAAATAGGGACCAGTGTCATTTTCTTCCAGCATAATACTATGGCTAGAATCCTGTAGCAGCACTTCCCTTTGTTTACCCTTAGAATCCTGTAGCTAGTTAGTTACCATATGCAAGGATAACTTCCAGTTATATCATAGAATCATAGAGATGGAAGAGACCATCAGGGTCATCCACTTCAACCCTCTGTCATGCAGAAACACCCAATCTAAACACTCTCAGCAGATGACCATCCAGCCTCTGTTGAAAAAGAGAAAGAGTATATGGAACATCTCTTAGGACTTCACCAGATGGAGTGGGGAAAATGGGGAAAATGGAGGGAATCTTCTTACCCCATTTTTTCCTATCTTTCTCCATCTTCTGGGATGGCCAGCATCGGGAATGTGGCACAGCTGGCTGGGAGTCAGCTGCATAAGATCTCTACTGACCAGAAGGTCATGAGTTCGAGGCCTGCCCAGTTGTGGTGAGCTCTCGACCAATTGTGTAGCTCGTTGTCTGTCTATATATGTTGTGTGTCTATGACATTTAATGTTTGCATGTATATGTGCATTGTGATCCGCCCTGAATCCCCTGCAGGGTGAGAAGGGCGGAATATAAATAAATAAATAAACCCATGTGCTTACCACACTTTTCTCTGCCTTTTCCTCACTTTCTCCCACTTTCTGCTGCTTTCAGCCAAGTAACGCTCAACTCCTGAAGACAGCTGCTAGGCTCCTTTTCCATGCACTGATGATATTGGATATTTCCTCTACTGTATTACTTTCTTGTTGTGTTCCTTTGAGTTATGTCTGACTTATGACCCTAAGGTGAACCTACCACAGGGTTTTTTTTGTGCTAGTGTGTGTGACTCACCAAGGTTATCCAGTGGGTTTCCAAGGCTAAGTGGGGAATTATCCCCCCAATGCTCAAATTATTACACCATACAGTGGCTCTCACAATTAAACTGACCTAGTCACAAACAGCTGACTACTAGGCTACCTCAGCTAACTATAGTAACTAGAAGATAATGATAGATATAAACTTCATTTTGGCATCCCACTGTGATGACAAAACAGATTTCCAAGGTGAGTTGCTTGGCTGGATGACCTACGGAGCTTCAGATGTTGCTGGGCTTTATAGATATACATGATTTTATGTCATCATCTTCCATTATATTAGGCAGGGCTGCTCAGAATTGTATTCCAATCACACCTGGAAGGCTTCATGTGTTATGCGGCAGTTGTTCCCAACCTGTGGTCCACCACTGGTCCGCAATAACAAAAATATGGTCCATGGTCTCACTGTAACTACTCCATTGCAACAAGAGTGAGAGGTCTTGCAAAATCCTTATATAGTGCTGACTCCGAAGCTTATTAAATACGGTTTTCTGTGGGTGAGCAGATGGTGACTACTGGATGGCATATTTTTAATATCAGAAACTATAACTGATGCGGTCTATTTAATGCAAATTTCTGAATCAGCATCCCAAATAACCAAATTGGATCTAAAACTGATTTGTAACTCTTTTGTTGCAGAATGGTTCCTGGTCAAGTAGTCTCTTGTTAAAAAAAGTTGGGAACCACTGTTATACAGGTTGAGTATTCATTTTCTGAAATGCCTATGATGAGAAAAGTTTTGAAGTTCGATTTTGGGGTGGGGGTTGGAACACCTATATTTGCATATACAAGCAGGGAAGCTGGGCAGTGATGCTTTCCTTTGTGGGATGGGTAAGGGGGCAATGTGGGATGACACTGCCTGGTAGCCATGTTTAAATATATGAAAGGATGTGATATTGAAGAGTGAGCAGGCATGTTGCACTAAAGACTAGAACATGGACTAGAGACTAGAACTGCTGCACTAGAGACTAGAACATGGAGCACTGGATTCAAATTTCAGGAAAAGAGATTCCACCTCAACATTATGAAGAACTTTCTGAAGGTAAGAGCTGATTGACAGTGGAAAATACTGTTTCAGACTGTGGTGGAATTCCTTCTCTGGAGGTATTCAAACAATGATTGGATGACCATCAGTCTTTTCATTGTGTACTCTAGCATGTTGGGAGTTTAGACTGGATGGCCTTTGTCCCTTCCAATTCTATGATTTTAAGTCCTAACCACAGTTGTTCACAGATTAAAATTTAAATATACACACACGCGAGTACACACATCTACTGTACATGCACTAGATTTTCCTGTTTGGAAATTATGGCAGAATTTTAGTCAAAGCTGCTATTTTCAGATCAAATTGAAATGGGGGATTATTCCTCCTCATCTCCTTAGAGTAAGGAATGTTTAACGTAAACTACTTGCTTCTAGTCAGCAGGTGGAATCTATAAAAATTGCAGTAAACCATCAGTTAACCCTTGCAAATTTTAGCAAGCTGGTGCTTTGTTAGCTGAACTTGAGTTTTGAAACAACTCTTTCCCGTTAGAACATAAGAACATAAGAAGAGCCATGCTGAATCGGGCCTCAGCCCATCTAGTCCAGCATTCTGTATCACACAGTGGCCCACCAGTTGTACACGGGGATCTCGAGCAGAAGGGAGGTCAAAACCCTGACCTGCTCCCGACCCCCCACAACCAGTACCCAGGGAAATCCTGCCTACCTCAACCAACTCCGAGGTGGCACTTGAATGTCCTTTTCAGTAACTACCGATACACTTGGTATCCATGACTGGAGGTGACTCTACCCTCGTATCCCACCTGGAAATGACTCTGAGACTCAAGAAACTAAATGCAAGGCCAAGAGATCTGTCAATTGTAATTCTACCATTCCAGCCATTTTGATGATTTAAAACATGTATTGGATTCCATCTTTGGTCAAACCCATCAAAGATTTAATAGAGCTGGAAATAAATACATTTATCTTCTTCTGCTTTATCAATGTTTTTTCCCTCTTCCAAGCATTTATTAATGAAAATTTTATTTTGGCTTCAGAAATGCGTCATGCTTCTTGTAATTGGGCACAGGAATTTCCCCCCATATTTTCCATATTGTTTTTAATATTGTGTGCACCACTACAAGATTTAATTTGGGCTCATATCCAACGATTCAGAAAGCAGCCAGATTTGGCTTGGTTCCGTTTGGAGATTTCCCAATATGACTTGAATCCAACTGCAAATCTTTTTTTTAAAGAAATGCAAATCTTTGAACTTTCCATTGCCTGTAAATCCAGATCAACAAATGTCTCTATATTTTTTCCTGTCTGTCAGAGGAGAATGAGCTTTGCAGACATAGTAGTCCCTTTTGAAGACACTATTTCTGCCAAATATCAGACAAATAAGTGCAGATCACAAAACACAGATAAAAAATATATTACATTGATATGACGTAATCAGTAGTCAAATGTCTTTTGCTCATTTGTCTTCAAAGTCCCAGTAAATGAAACAGGTGGAATATATAGTGGCATACACAGAAGGACCTGAACATACAACCTTTTATTTAATCATTTACAGTATTTATATTCTGCCCTTCTCACCCCACAGGGCAGATTACAATGTACACATATTTATTATTATTATTTATTTTAACTATTTATAACCTGCCCTTCTCTCCCCCCCCCCCCCCAAGGGAGACTCAGGGCGGCTAACAACAGGCAGTGATACATATACAATCATCAAAACAACCAACTGCACCATAAAAAATACATTAAACAGATTAAAAACCAATTATAAATACACATAGTTAAATCCACAAAGTCCGAGTTCCATAGTCTCAAATCTGTCCAAAGCCAGTCACATTCCGTTTTCAACACTGTCATTGTTTTAATGTCCGTCTGCTCCCAATATCTAACCAAACAACTGGTCCCATAGCCACATCTTCAACTTTTTCCTAAAGGAAAGGAGGGAAGAGGTTGACCCAATTTCGCTGGAGAGTGAGTTCCACAGGCGAGGGGCCGCCACCAAGAAGGCCCTCTATCCCTTGTCCCCACTAAACGTGTTTGTGACGAAGGTGGGACCAAGAGCAGGGCCTCCCCGGAGGATCGTAAATTTCGAGGTGGGACATAAGGGGAGATACATTCGGACAAGCAAACATTCAATGCCATAAACACACAACACATACAGACAGACAATCAGAGGCTATTTTACTTTTTTTCTGGCCACCAGAGGAGCTGTCGCTTCACCATTCATCTGTGACACTGATGAAGTACTTTCCGCATTCCCTGTATGCTTTTTGCTGGATATTTTTTATGGCCTCGTAAATTTGTTAAGTTAGCCTCCCCACACATAGGTGGTACTTAAATTTCCTACTTGACAGATGCAACTGTCTTTCAGGTTGCAAAGGTCGACAACAAGCTAAACAAAATTGGTTGGAAGCTCACTCCGACCCGGGCTGGCTTCGAACTCATGACCTTTCGGTCAGTAGTGATCTTAATGCAGCTGACACCCAGCCAGCTGCGCCATAGTCCCGGTGCTTATTTTCCAAATAAGCATTCATAACTAACTTCTTCCAGGTCTCACAGTCATCACTAAATAATCCCAACATTCTTACTCCTGAAAGAAAAAGAGAAACAGTGCGTGGTTCCTTAGAGCATTCTAATCTAAGACCCACGTTTCTAATGATAGAATCATAGAGTTGGAAGAAAATATAAGGAAATATGTCAGTTTTGTTTTCTCCCCCATTTGAATTTTTTCAGTCCTCAAATTATTTCTGTCCTCTATAACACTGTCTTGAATAACTCACCCACCTGTACAGCTGTATTAAAGAGTCCTAGTTGAAGCTGAGAAGCCTCCCAAAGCAATGGGATAACAAAAAGATTGTCGGGAGATAGTTGTGACCCATGAATCACTTTCTCCCAATCCCTATAGTCCAATTTTCCATCAACTTTGAATAAGGTAATTCAGTCCTACCCAGTCTAGTTTTGGGAAGACTCCACCTCTGAACAGCATTCCATGGTTGATGTTCTGGTTCTCTTGCCCCAGAGAGATGCATTTGGGCACATCTACACTGTAGAATGAATGCAGTTCGATACCACTATGGTTCAGTTCTATGGAATTCTGGGAGTGTTTTGGTAGAACGCCAGCACTCTTTGACAAGAAACCAAAAGTCATTGTAACACAACACCCACAATTCCATAGCATAAAGCTATTTACTGTGTAGATGTCTCCCTTTTCAATGACGACGACGACGACGATATTTATTTCTGCTTCTCCTCATAGCTCAAAGTGGGTTACAACATTGCTAAAACACATAATCTAAACACATAATCATTTAAAAACTCTTCTGTCTCTAGGGCCTGTAAAAATGGCTTCTGCAAGATGGACGAGAAAGCTTTGTGCCCTGAAGACAGAGGAAAGCCTTCCCTTACACAGAAACCCGAAAGTCTTTGAGAAATGAGTTCCAGACTTGAAATAGTGAACTCAAACAAGGTTTATTGAATAAGAACCAGTGAAAAACAACTGGTGGCCCAAAACCACTTAGTTGGTTGCTAAGAAAGTGTTCTTTAAGAAAAGGGATCTATCACTTGCTTCTATGTTTGCAGAGCGATAATGCTTGCTTCGATCAGGATTCCTTTGTGGCCTTCAGTGGTACTTTGGCTCGCGAAGTCTGCTGGTACCCCAAAGATTTCAGTCTCTGTGTGAAGGGAGACCTTCCTATTTACCGTAATCTTTGGCTGAAAGCTTCAGGATGGCTTTGTAGGTGGACAAATGTGCTTTGTCTCAGCATGAATGGATTTCCCTCCACGTCCCTGTGGCTTCTTTCTTGGAATGGCCAAAGAGAGGAAATCCTGCCACTCAGATGACCTCAGAAAGGGGAGGAGTTAGGGTGGTGGCATCACTTTGGCACCAAACACAGTCCCTCCCACCAAGACCACATGGTTGAGGACAAAGGAATACAAGTAAAGTTAACTGAGTCCATGATGCAGTACCAAATAAGCCCCGTAGGGGCGTAATAAAAACAATCCATAGAATACATATATTAAAACGTATTTACACAAAATACATATTAAAAATCACTGGATGAAAGATGGGATACAAAAACATCTAGATAAATACATGAATGCATAAATGAAGGAGAAAACAAAGCTGGTGAACCGGTTCATCCATATAGTGGACTTGGAATCTGACTTGGAATTCACCCCTGTATTCAACCTTGTGTCTGGTACTGCACTAATGCCGACATGATCCCCATCTCTAAGAGGTACACAGTGAATAATAGCAAGTGCTCATGATTGAACATTTTCATAACTCCAATGGAAAAACATTGATATTAAAAATATAACCTGGATGTAGGAATAGTGAAAACGATGAGTTCATCCATTCCTACGGTGGATTTGTGTACACACATTCTATTTGTTGTTTAAATTAAAAACTTTAGCATTAGTCACAATTTGCTTTACCCTCTTTAAAGAAATATGCAAGACTTCAAAGCAACCAAAATATTATTTATTTATTTATTTATGGTTAGTTAGTTTTGATAGCCAGTCCCCGATCAGTCGGTTGAGGTGGCGGAGTATGTGGGATAATTAGTCAATTTTGAAATAATTCCATAGTAGAAGACATTTCCACCATTCAACCCCTTTTAACCCACTTTCTCCCCTTTTTCTTGTACTTTGTAAAAGTATAATAATGCAACTTGAAAACACAAAGAAGCTATTAAATATTTTAAGCACCATCTGATTTCCAAATAGGAATCAATTTTTATGAGATCGCAACCTGGAATAAAAGAGGGGGTGGGGAAAGGCTGTAACTCATAGAGCCATAATTCTTTTGAATTCTCGAATCCTGTATTAACCAGCGAACATTAACACTGTTATAATAACCTATAATTAAACAAATAATAAAGGTAGTTGGGACCTTCCATTATGGTCTCTATTTAAGTCGACAGATATCATTTCAGATAATAGTTCTATATTTGCCAGATAGACACTCACCCTAACCCGTAGGCTGCCTTTTCTAACTTGTCATGCATCCCACTGCTTTATATGTAACACTTAATACTAATGCTTTTTAAGGCTTTTAATCTCCCCCCTTCCCTTTCTTGCCAATGAAAAGGTGAATATATATCTTTTTTTTGTTTTTTGACAATGGCCTGCCTTTAAAACTGACTTTTAATGTCCATTTTTAAAAGGCCGATTTTAGGAAGTGATCACATTTTAAATGCACAACTATGGAGTACAGAAACAGACTCCATTGGGGAGGGGGGGGGATTTTGACATAAAGTGTCTTCCTTGGGGGAGGTCAGGAGTCATTGATATTAAACTAGACAAGCTGGTAGTGGAGTGTTAATGGGAATGGAAAGCAGATGTTTGGTAATTAGGGGAGATGTGAATGACAAGACTTGAGAGGTATGGTACATGAGATAGCTGGCACAAAGCAGCTGTTGTTACCGATTTCGCTGTCAGAAATGTACACAAGTCAGGCCATCCCCTGTGAGTTTGCCATAGCTGTGACAATTAGAAAAAATGTATTTGATTAAAATAAGTAATATATCATACAAAGTAATTTTTTCAGAACATCGAGAAACGGTCTAGGTTAGATCCCATGGAAAATTAACAAAAGATCGGAACCAGATGTAACAATGCGGCCTTTAAAAAATTATCCATCATGAATATTGTCTTCAGTGCATTATGAATTGGTAAACACTGATAGGCACTGGCTAGGTAGATGGTGTTTCAATTTTAGAGGCCAATTGAGTGCAGATTTAAGAACGCTTATGTTTGCTCGTCCCTGTTTACTTTTACTGTTTCCTTTCCTGTATATTTGAGATTTTCTTCCTAGGAACAATCTCAAAGATGATCCAAGCCAACCAGAAATTGTGGTCTCAACAATGATGTCTCAACAATACAATCCCAATCAGATTTGCCTATAACAGGAGTGCTCACACTTTTTCAGCATGCGAGCTACTTATAAAACAACCAAGTCAAAATGATCTACCTCCCCACTACAAAAATGTGAAACATATAACACAATATCTGCTTTGAACTGGGTTTTCTGAGTCCACACTGCCATATAATCTGATTCAAAGCAGATAACATGGGATTTTTTTTCAATTGTGTGGAAAGGACCTCAGATAACCCAGGGCCCTCCCACACATCCTATTTTACAGTTGACACACGCAAACTGATTTCTTACTAATGGATGAATTACTGACAAATTTGGCCACAAGACACCTACAAGGAGTAACCATCACTAAAAAAAATTGATTTTGTCATTTGCGAGTTGTAGTTGCTGGGATTTATAGTTCACCTACAATCAAATAGCATTCTGAGCCCCAACAACAACAGAATTGGGGCAAACTTCCCACACAGAACCTCCACAACCAACAGCAAATGTTCAAGGCAGAGAGGAAGGAAAGGAAGGAAGGAATGAGGGAGGAAACAGGAAGGAAAGAAGGCAAGGCAAGAAGGAGGGGAGAAAGGAAGGAAAGGAAGAAAGGAGATGAGGAAGGAAGGAAGGAATGGCTCCCATATGGGCCATAGTGACGCCGGTCACGCCACTGCCACGCTGACTGGCCGGCAGCACCTGGCTGGCGTTGGGAGCCTGCGAGGCAGGATTGAGCCTTCCTCCCGCCTTGCCTGCGATCTACCAGGACGCCCTACACGATCTACCAGTAGATCACGATCTACCAAATGAGTGAGCACCCCTGGCCTAGAAGATCACAATATGGACAGTAAATACTGAGATTGAAATTTTTCATAAAAATGACACACTACCCCTGGAAAATGTCATTCTCTCCCAGTGTGACCATATTTTTTTAGGAACAGAGCAGAAGCCAAGCTATGTAAATAAAACATTATTCCTCCAAATCACACTCTATTTGAAGAAAGTTCTTTGGTCTTGAAAGCTGGGTTTGTTTGACATTTTATTCACATCATCCACAACAATGGGGACAAACAATGGCTGTATGTGGACTGGAAGTGGCATAAGCAGGGTTTGGACTGTAGTTTTGACCAGGTGCCCCATTCCACAGTTTACCACGTTTGAATGTGTCGGCTTAAAGGTTGGTGACCGGGACAGGATAGGGATTCTGTTGGTGTACCGACCACCCTGCTGCACTACAGTCTCCCTACCTGAGCTGGCAGGAGTGGTCTCGAGCCTGGCGTTGGAGTCCCAATGGCTTATTGTGCTGGGGGACTTCAATGTTCATGCTGAGTCCACTCTGCCTGGAGCGGCTCAGGACTTCATGGCTACCATGGGAACCTTGGGCCTGTTCAAATTGGTATCAGGTCCCACCCATAGCGCCGGACACACGTTGTGTTGCCGAGGCCGACAACCTTTAAGCCGCAGGCCGTTCTGCGGGTGAACGAGCCCCAACTTTTGCACGCACGCCTGTTCTCGGGTGGAAACCCGCACGTCCTCTCCCTTAGCCCCGCAGGATCCTGTCCAAAGGTTCTTGCCACTTTCTGACCCTTTCCCCAATTTTCCTGAATTTATATTTTTTTTCCTTCTCCTCCCACCTCCCGGGCGCCTTAAGACTGCGAGGAGAGCTGTATCGCAAGGGAAAGATGCGATAGCTCAAGCGGCAGAGCCAAGGCCGTTTGGGACGGGGGTCACGGGTTCGGGACCCCCAAGGGAGGAAAGGGAACTTATTTCTATTTTTTCTTTTTACCTTTATTCCTGTCTTTCCCCCTTTTTTTCCATTTCTGGGACATCTCTGAGCTCAGAAGGAAAAGTTTTGAGAAATGAATTGGCCTTTGGAGCAGGGGGCCTCATCTGTTTGTGTTGGGGTGACAGCTGGGAAGCAGAAATCATAAATATGGATTCACCTCTGTATCTGTGTATCTATACAATGTTGCCCTCATGTCTCCCTTGTCTCCTTGTAACGCTTCCCTTCCCCATCCCATCTTTGTTAATTAAGAAAGGATTGCTTTGGAAATGTTTACTGTATTTGCCGAGAGGAAATGCTGCTGGGCCCTGTTCCACACCTTTATGGACCACCATATTCATATTGCATGCGTTTCCTGGTGAAGATCTTGTTATGGTAAAGTCAAGCCCTTTGTCTTGACCCCACGCTTCACCGGTCCTGAGGCGGTTTAACGGTCGGATTTCTAGTCTAACTAAACTAGCCTTTGGACAATATTGGACAATAAATGTTTGTTCTTCACAGCGGGTGACACATCTGGCCTCGGAAACCAAGGTGTGCCCCAGAATAAGTGCCTTTGTCACCAAAGGGTCTGAGTGAATCACCTTCATCAGGCTTCTTCCTTTTCTCCCTCATTCACATGTATGGATGAGACACATCAACCCAATGATTTTATCATTCCCAGGTGTTGCCCCAGGTCGTTACCTGGCCCGGACTCTTTTGTTTTCATTCATATGCCATCCTGACAGTAATCTCCGCCTAAGCTCTCCTTCCCGGACATTCCTTGTATGGCCACGGACCTCCGATTGGCCGAGCTGGCAAATGGGAGTAAGCATTGATAGGCCCTCTGGAGCTGGTCGACGTACCCGCCCATCAGCTGGTCTCAGCGTTCCAACCAATCACCGACGGAGCCGGCCCGGAAGAGGGCGGGCGGGAAATTCAATTGTTTTGACAGTTCTGTAACCTTTAAAAACCAATGTTTTAAATGTATATGCATGCGTTCTTTGCGGGAATCAGGGAATTGCGGTTCGCATCCTCTCAGCTGAGCAGAATAAACAATTTCGTGGCATCTACCTTGCAGTATTGGTGAGCATAATTGGATCTAAGGGAGGCGGGTAGGCTTCGGGGACCTAGACGCTCCGGGCTCGCCAGGTTAACTGAACCCTCACGGTCTCTGTTCCGCAGTCGGTCTGCGGGACTTGCCCGGTTGTTCGACAACAGTTGGATCTGGTTTTCTGTCAGGAGTGGGGTGAAGGTGGTGGAGTGGATGAGTTGACCATCGCTCTGTTGCCATGGACCGACCAATACCTGATCAGGTTTATTGCACCTTCCTACCTCTGCAGGGGTGGTGGACCCATTAGAATGGTCCACCCCAGGAGACTTATGGATTCGGATGGCTTCCGGATGGCTCTTGGGGATTTTCCTGCCTCCTCTGTAAGCGACCCTGTCGAGGCTCTGGTCTCTCTCTGGGATGGGGAGATGACTAGGGCCATAGAGTTTCTGAAACCCAAAATTTTATTGCTGCCACGCAAAAATTATCATAATTACTTATGAAGATACCGGGGTGGGGGTGGGATTTTCCTCCTCACCTCTTCCATCTACTTAGGTGTCATTTTCTCACACCAGGAAGACACAAGGAGAGGCTTCAGGGACCCTTTTTAGTAAGTTTTAGGGAATAAACCAGGGGTTTCGGGGTGGCTCCATGCCATCCCAATTTGACTCAGTGGCATGTAGCCAACTCCCCCCCCCCCCAGGTTTGGGTTGGGGAGTGGGACTAGAACCTGCACCAAAGCAGGTAACTTTAACCTACTTTACACTGATTTATACATGAAAACATACAATAGATGAATTTTTGTTTTTATCCAGCAGTGCTGTTTATGTATTCTTATGATTGTGTTGTAAATTAATTATCTCAGAAAACATCGACATTTTCTCAGGAAAGGAACCAGCATTTCCTAAAGCCGTGAATCTCCCCCGATACTTTCTCAAGTTTCCCACAACATTGGTTTGCATACCTGTCTACTCTATAATCATGGCATAACATATTGCTTATGAAAACACTTTGGGGTACCTTTGTATATGATCAGGATGTAATAAAGTGAACATCTCTTTAAATTCTAAATAAACACCATTGCCTCAAGATTCCCTTTGATGATTTCCCTCCGTGATAATATGTTTTTCCTCTTTTTCTTTCTTTTCTTTTTTCTTTCTTTAAATAATGGGCCAAAAATGTATCAGACAGATCAGGCGATCTCATGATGTACGCCTTGTATTGCTGTTAACTGAGGACTTGTACTGCCATAGGGGACATCTGAATTAGATCTCTATGTATACTTGCAATTATCTTTAATTATACCTGAGTTTGTGTCTTAATTAATTTATTCATTATTTATGAATGAATTCTCTCTCCTCTCCCCCTTCACCCCATCCCTTTGAACATTAATAATCTTAAGCTTTTATAAATGTGATTAAAGGGTTTGGCTGCAATTCTGCACCTACTGTGACTCATGCGTAGGTGCTGCTCAAGTCAATAAAATTTGCCAGTGCATAACTGTTGGCAGGATTATACCCTTTGTGGCTTCAGTGATTAAGAGCAATATTTGTAAAAAAATTTCCCTTGAGAAACATCTCAGGCTTCTCTTCCCGGGCTTAGTATTGTCTGTCTTTTGAGTCAGGCATATTTACTGCCTTCTTTAAGATGAAATATAACATTTGACCAAGTTTCTGGAAGGCACATCATATGGTAATAGTTCTGTATTTAGAACTACACTACATTTATCTTCTTGACATCTACTAGACATGCCATTCAGCCACTGCAACTCCCATGAACGTCCCCATAGTCAGATGGAGAATACTACATCATCCGCTGATATCTACAAGGGTCTTCCAGAAATCTTCATTGATGCTGTACTCAATACAGTAGTGTATGCGTTGATCTTATGTATAAGTTGAGGGCAAGTTTTAAGGGCACAATTATGGGTTTTTATATGACCTGCAAATAAGTTGAAGATCTTTTGAGAAGAGGGGAAAGCATCAGGGTCTCCTCAGGGAGCCAGCCACCCCGGACTGCTGCTACCACCGTTTTTCTGCCAAGGCATCCAAAAAGGCTAGAAGAGGTGTCACAGTAGAGGGTAGCAGACCAAACTCTCACCTTTCACCACTCGACTCAGAGAACGGGATTGTTCTTTTCTTCTGTCTTTGAAAAAAGATTTATATGCAATACTTAAAAGCTGACTAGGTTACGTTGACCCAGTTTTTGGGTCGAGTTTTTTTCTACCATATTGGGATTATATGGCAATCTTTCTGCATCCGAATACAAGGACACAGCCACACACTTCTCTTATTCTTTCTGTCACACATGGTTTTCAACAACCCATTTTAAAACCCATTCACCATCATAAATTTTTTTGTTTATTTACAATGCAATTACCCTCCTCAAGCCTGGAGAAGCTGTGGTAGCACTGAAGCCGGGGGCGGAGCTTGGTGCGGCATGGCCCCCCCAGCAGGGGAACCCAAGGCAGCTTACAATGGCACATATGCAGTGCCTCAAAACAACAAATTCACCTAAAAATAGTTCAAAATTGCAAAATACTAGACATGATTAAAATACATTCAAAGTTAAAATCATGTCATCCAGAATTCAAGGTCTAAGGCCATTCCAAGGTCAAATTGGACATAATTCTATATTTGGAATACTGCATAGCCCAATTTTTGAAAGCCTGCTCCCAGAGCCAGGTGTTGACTCTCTTTTTGAAGGCTAGTAGTGAGGGGGCTGATCTGATGTCTCTAGGGTTCCACAATCAAGGAGCCATGGTATGACATAGATAAAAATTTTAAACTGTTTCCTCAAGAGTATGCTCAGAGGGGGGTGCCTATGTGTGTGTGTGTGGGGGGATGATTTATGAGGGACCGGAAACAGAAATCTATTGTGTCCCTGAAAAGAAGACACACTTGAATCATATATTATTTTCAGTGCACTGTATTTTTGTCAATGCCCCTTTTAATAATGATTTGTATTTTTCCCTGCCTGCTAAAATTGTCATGTCAGCTCAGCTTTCATTGCATCCAGATGTAGACACACCTCTTGCATTGTGGATTCTTGCTGGGTCCAAAACAATACATTAAAATAACGTTCTTTTTTTTAACCCACCTCTTTTTGAAAAGAGTTCTCAAAAGTAAAATACAAAGAACAGATTCGGAACGAGCTCCTTTTGACTTATAAATACAGCATTGTTGCTTGGGAATTCCATTGGCATTAAACTCAGATCTTTTCAAATGCATGCAAATTCTTGCAGAATATATATGAAAAAGTCACCATAACAGCAAAAGCACTTCTTCACTCCCTTGATAAATGGGGCTTCTAGACCACACTTTATTGACTCTCTGATTTTTAATAATTTGAATCCGGCAGGATTTAATTCTGCATAATTCTGGCTGAAATCAGCTTTTGATTGAGTTGTAATAGCTCTGTTATTGTAAATATCTCTGCATGCTAATGTTGTGGCAGAATTCAATAATATTTAGATGAATCTTTCGCCTCTAGCAAGGTGGAGCTTGGATTTAAAATGCTCAAAAGCTTATGTCGCAGAAGACTTTTTTTAAAAAAAAAATAGCGACAGCATAAAATGTAATAAATGACCATCCTGAATTTGAATGTAAATTGAGACGGGTGAGAAGGAAACAATCTCTACAGTACTTGTATATATGAACGGTACTCCAATCTGTTTGCTCTGAACCAAGTAGAAACCTACACAGACACAAACAGAAGTGATAATTCCAATATGATTTTGAGATGATGGTTAAAAAAAATAGGGTGATAACTAAATTCAGACTACTACTCACTAGGGCAGTGCACATATTCGTTTTCTAAAACAGAATTCGTTGGATTCATTGCTTTTGTTTACCATTTCAGCCATAACAGCACAGGCGGAAAGAGGGTTTTTTCCCCCGGCCTTGACAAATAACATGGCTTCAAGTGGTTTCACTTTGGATTTCCAAAGGCAACCTTGTGGCACACAGAGGAGTTCCTGCTCTCTGACCCAATTGCAAGAAGGAACCGACTCACATGTGTTCTTTCCAAGATAGGTCAATTCAAGCACTTCTTCATTTTCCAATCTTGTCCTGGCTGTATTCTGGCTTGTTCCAGTGTTACCGAGAGCAAATTTAGGGGGGGTCTTGCCTTAAGGTCAGAGACCCTACATTCCCCTAAAGCGATGATCCTTGATGGAAAAACCTTTGCGAGCGGACCCCTAAATTTGCTCTCGGTAACACCAGTGCTCTGCTGCTCTCTCTGCTTTGCTGCTATTTGCTTGGCTTGCATTCATTTTCATTGCCCTAGCTACTAGGCATGGTTTTGAATCCAAAAATGGCAATTCTAAAATCAAATGGGGGGTTTGATTAGTAAAAGAAAGACTTACAAAAAATTTCCCAAAAATTTCTAAAATGTAACTTAAGTACTAACGAAATTCGTTAGTAATTCGTATGCCAGAGCATGCGCATTCAGATGTTTTGGCCTACAACTCCCAGAAATCCTAACAGCTGGTAAATTGGCTGGGATTTCTGGGAGTTGTAGGCCAAAACTTGAATAAACCACACTGAATTCTAGATGGGACTCTCCAAATAGGAAGGAGGGAGGGAAGGAGGAAGGGAGGGAGGGGGGTATTCTCTTCTAGGAAGCAGCAAAAGAAAAGGAGGAGGAGCCCCCCCTCGCTCCTCGCTGCCTCTCTCTCACCCCGATCCTGAGGGAGCGAGGGCCCAAGTTTGCCCAGGCTGAGAGGAAAAGGAAGAGGCCTGAGGCTGTGAGGAATGGTGGGAGTTGAAGTCCAAAACACGTACCTGGAGGGCTGAAGCTGGCCCCTGCGATGGGGCATGGCAGAGCAATGGGGAAGAGAAGCATCTGAGAGAGTGCAGGGAGAGAGAGGAGGAGAAGCGCGCGCGCGTGTGTGTGTGAAGCTGGCCCCTGCGATGGGGCATGGCAGCAGAGCAACGGGGAAGAGAAGGAGGGGGGAAAGCATGGAGGACTACACTTTCCAGAATGCATTGCCTACCTAGCAGCAGCGTCACTTCCAGTTCCCCATAGAAATGCGGGAAAAAGAAGAAGCTGAATGAAGGCGGGAAGGAAATGAGGGGGGAGAAGACAGGGAGAAGTGAGTACGTAGTACAATAATTAATTAATTAATAATTAAGAATTTATTACGATCATAACGCAAATTGTTGGCCTCAAGGACCGTAAAAGGAAGTCTACTTCCGGGTTCGCGGCAGCGAGCCGTAAAAGCTCAAAAGTCCCATTACATACGAATCTCTTACGAATCCTTTTAATTTCCGTTTCATTTTTCTCATGCCTACTAGCTACATTGGATTGTTTTTTGCCATTTTTTCAGTCATCCCCCCCCCCCCATTTTGCTAGGGAGTTCAGACTGGGTGCACTGTTGGGGGTGTTTTAAAAGGGCTTTTGGTGGTTTTTTAAGGCTTAATTTTGCATTTGGGTGTGGTAAAGGGAAGGGAAACGTGTTAGCCTGACTCCCTTGAGTCCATACAGCACAATTTTTTTCAGTCTCTTTTCCATTTCTTTTCAGCCCTATCTATCTATCATCTATCTATCTATTATTATTATTAATTATTATTTAGCACATTTGTATACCGCTCCCTCTCAGCCCAAAAGCGACTCGGGGCAGTTCACAAGGCAATAAATTGAGCGTCAATAGCATGATACAAACAGCATTTAAAACAATTAAAAACATTAGCAAATAAATAAAAACCATAACAATAATAGAGGCAGCATTATGTCTCATAGATAAAACATAATCCAATCTCGTAATCCAATTGTTCCAGTCCTATATCAGTTACACTGCCTTTTCAAATGCCTGCTCAAACAGCCCAGTTTTGGCCTTTTTTCAGAAGGCCAAGAGCGAGGGGGCTGATCTAATGTCCCCAGGAAGGGCGTTCCACAGCTGAGGGGGCACCGCTGAGAAGGCCCTGTCTCTCGTCGCCGCCAAACGCATTTGTGCCTCCCCAGACAATCTTAACATCCTAGGTGGTTCATAAGGGGAGATGCGTTCGGACAGGTAGGTTGGGCCAGAACCTTTTAGGGCTTTATAGGCTAAAGCCAGCACTTTGAATTGTGCTCAGTAGCAGATTGGCAGCCAGTGGAGCCGGCGCAGCAGAGGAGTAGTATGTCCCCTGTTAGTAATCTGGCTGCTGTCCGTTGGACCAATTGAAGATCGATCGATCGATCGATCGATCGATCGATCGATCGATCGATCGATCTATCTATCTATCTATCTATCTATCTTCTATCTATCTATCTATCTATCTATCTATCTATCTATCTTGCTCTTTGTACTCTGCCTTGCACCTTCCTTCTCCCACAAAAAAAATATTAAAAATACAAAAAAGCTTCATCTCTTTAACTCTTTCATTACTTTTCCTCCCCTGAGTTCCCTGTTTGGGCTTGTGTGCCCTTGCTGTCCCAGTTCACCTTGTGTGTGTGTGTGTGTGTGTGTGTGTGTGTGTGCATGTGTGAGTGTACCTTCGAGTGGCTTCTACCTGCCCCATGCACCAGTCTAGCAGTAGCAGCCTTCTTCACCCCAAATACCTATTAAAAATAAGCAAAACCTTGGAAATTATTTGTAATGTTTATGTCTTTATTTATTTATCTATCAAGAGCAAACTAATGTATTTGAGAAAACACAAAGTTTAAAAACTTGGCATTCTATTAAATGTCCTTTGACCAGTAACTGGCCACTTGGGGTGCCTCTGGTATTGTTATAAGAAGGTCCTTCATTGTGCATGTGGTAGGGCTCTGGCTGCATTGTAATAGATGGTCGGTGGTTTCCTTTTCTCCACACTCGCATGTTGTGGACTCCACTTTGTGGCCCCATTTCTTAAGGTTGGCTTTGCATCTCGTGGTGCCAGGGCGCAGTCTGTTCAGTGCCTTCCAAGTTGACCAGTTTTCTGTGTGCCCCGGAGGGAGTCTCTCATTTGGTATCAGCCCTGGATTGACATGCTGGGCTTTAGCTTGCCACTTTTGGACTCTCGTTTGTTGAGGTGTTCCCACGAGTATCTCTGTAGGTCTTAGAAAACTATTTCTTGATTTAAGGCATTGGGGTGCTGGCTGATATCTGAGCAGGCAATGGGCCAGAGATATTACTGCCTTGGTTCTTTCATTATTGGCTGCTACTTTCTGGCAGATGTCAGTTGGTGCAATACTGGCTAGACAGCATAATTTCTCCAGGGGTGTAGGGTGCAGACAGCCTGTGATAATGCAGGAAGCCTCATTAAGAGCTACATCCACTGTTTTAGCATGGGGTGATGTGTTCCACACTGGGCATGTGTACTCAGCAGCACAGTAGCAAAGTGCAAGGGCAGATGTCTTCACTGTATCTAGTTGTGATCCCCATGTTGTGCCAGTCAGCTTTCGTGTGATATTGTTTCTAGTGTCCACTTTTTGCTTGGTATTCAGGCAGTGCTTCTTG
>JARBWK010000002.1:4943270-4959452 GCA_030556195.1 Anolis apletophallus | reverse complement strand
AGCATTTTGTTTCCCACCTTATGACAAATCCTTAAGTTAAACAGTGCAACTTCTTCAGAAGCCTAAGAAAATTTAAGGAAACATTAGGTGCAATGCATAGTTTTTTCTTGTGCTTGCGATTTTATAGTTCACAGTTACATTAGCAGAGTTTTGAAAGCATAACTTTTGGACAATCTTAGATGACACAAAACTATTCCGTAGTGCTTCCTGTGCAGAACTTGATTCACTGGGATTGTGGAAACAGCAAACACACGAACAGATAATACAATTGGTAGCATATTGTCAGTATTCAGCAGAAGGTTGATATTCCACAATCTCAGCTACATGGATGCTGGCTCACACTATACAGAGATGATCTACCATCAAGGTTTAACTTTAATTTAAGCATTTGGGGATGAGCAGGAAATATCAATGGGAAACTTGTCTAATTACCTAAATTTGCTATAATACTGCTATGGAATGTGTAGACTTTGCTTTTGACCTGAATTATTCTTCTGGGAGCCTCTAAGGAGCACAACTCAGTTTAAAAGCAAGGAATTCTTCATGTGTTTAGGTTTAAAAGTGTGGAGCAATTGATATCAAGGCAACAGAATGAATGCAATGCTCATCAGTGAGTTTGGGGGTGCTGACACTAATGTATATTGCCGCTTGTGTAGTCAGTCAGTTGAGTCTGTAGAGCACACAATACTCACAATAAGAATCAAAGAAGTGAGCAGAGTATCAAAGAAATATACATCCATGGAAACGTACCCTCCTCTGATATAAGTTACAAAAAGGAAAAAAAGGAAAAAAAGACCTACCGTGTTTCCCCGATAGTATGACACCCCTGATAGTAAGACGTATCGGGGGTGTCAGGGGGGTCGGCTAATATAAGCCGTACTCGAAAGTAAGCCGTACCCGAAGATGCCGCCGCTCGCCCCCGCCTCTGCTCCTTCTCCTTTCTCCCTTCCTTCCTCGCTCACCGAATGGACGAAGGAAGGGAGGGGAAAAGAGCAAGAGGCGGGGCGGGCGGCGCCGCATCAGAGGCCTGGCTGTGATGCGGTGCCCTTAGCGCCGCCACTCTTTTCTTTCCCCCTTCCTTCCTTCGCTCACTCGAGTGGACGAAGGAAGGAGGGGAAAGGAGAAGGAGCAAGTGGCGGGCGAAGCGGCGCGTCGCGTCAGAGGCCTGGCTGTGACGCGGCGCCTTAGCGCCACCTCTTGCTCCCTTCTTTCCCCTTCCTTCGCTTCACTCGAGTGGACGAAGGAAGGGAGGGGAAAGAAGGAGCAAGAGGCGTGGTGCGGGGCACGCCTTACTTTTATATAAGACGTACCCCGAAAGTAGGACGTAGTGGGGCTTTTGGGGGTAAAAAGAAAGTAAGACGCTGTCTTACTTTCGGGGAAACACGATAGAACACTACTTGGGAGAGAAATATTAAGTGATTGTCAAATAAATGTATAATTTTGCCTGATGAAGACTAAAAAAGTTGAAACCAGTCGTGTGCTCTACAGACTCTTCAGTTCAACTGACTGACTGCACAAGCGGCAAATTTATGTTTAGTTTGTTACTCATTCTGTTGTATGGAGCATCAACATTATACTTGTAAATTTGTACTTGTTTACCTAATATAAGTTTATATTTTATACCTGTTTATTCATCATTGACCTATACATACTGTTGTATTTGTGGGTATATATTACTTTGGTGGATAATCAGGAACCCATTTAATTTATAAACGTTAGATTGTAAACCTGAAAGACTTTTGTGTCATGTCTTCATTATATTCTAAGCCTGAGAGCAGGAAACTAGATTTCTGGGTTGCTCGTTTTCTTATAAAGTGCCATGTGCAATGATGGTGCTGTACAAATAAATTATGATACTGCTAAAACTACTACTAATAAAAATTAGAATTATCCAATCCTCAGAAACATTTCTTCTAGAGTCATTATTGATTGATTAATCTCTCTCTCTCTCTCTCTCTCTCTCTCTCTCTCTCTCTCTCTCTCTCTCTCTCGACATAAATTCACGAACGAAGATTCAGGAAGGACTCATCCCACGCTTTTTACAAGTGCATTGATGACTAAAAGGGCCAATCTGAGATAGGCAAGTTCGGTTGCAGAAAGCAAAGCAGAAAGTTTCCTTGGGTGATGTTGTTTCCAAGCTGCGTTGTCATTTCTCTTCGAGACCCATTCGGCATGTCATTTTGAAAGAGGCCGCAGGCATGGATAGTGCATCTCCATGCCTCCCAATGTGAGGCCAGGGTGGACCATTGTTGGTGATCAATGTGGCCGAGCCTGAGATGTTGTTTCAGGGAGTCCTTATAACTCTTTTTGGGCTTGCCTCTCTTACGCTGACCCGTGGTGTGTTCACCATAGAGTAGTATCTTTGGGAGGCGGTGGTCCTCCATCCTATGGACATGCCCTGCCCAGCGCAGCTGAATTCTCAATAGCATGGCCTCTACGCTGGTGATCCCTGCTTGGTCAAGGACAGCAACATTCGTCACATAGTCAGTCCAGTGTATATTTAGGATTGTGCGAAGACAGCGCTGATGAAAGCGTTCGAGGAGTCCTAGGTGTTGACGATAGGTGACCCATGTTTCAGACCCATAGAGGAGAATAGACAGTGCGATAGCTCTGTACACACTGATTTTGGTGCATTGCCTCAGGTGCTTGTTGCTCCAGACTCTTTTGTGAAGCCTTCCAAATGCACTATATGCCTTTGATAATCTGTGATCTATCAAAGATTAATAGATTAATAGAAAAACAGTACAGTGCAATCCCCTTATCTACAGACTATACCCATGGTTTCACTTACCAATACTCCCAAAAATATTTTCCCCAAAAGTGTTTGTGGGCCTCTCTAATTCCTTCAGTGCTAGTCTTTACAGGCATACATCTGTATACCTTTATAAAGCAGAATGTTTGTATGTATGTATGTGTGCGGAGGGCGGAAGGGCTGGAGGGCAGGAGGGCGGGAGGGCGGGAGGACAGATATGTGGCAGCCACTTTCACAGGCCACAGCAACCAGCGCGGGTGATGGACCTGCACCAAACTTGGTACACATAACCCCCCTAACCCCCTTTACATCCTGGTGCAGTTCGGGGGACATGACCCACGGATTATGGGATTTGTAGTACTTTCAAACACTTTGGTTCCCACAGACCACTGAGGCCACCAAAAGGACCAATACAGACCACACTTAGCACACACAGCCCCCATGACCCACTCTACGTCCTGGTGCAGTTTGGAGGAGGGTGGGCCATGGATGATGGGACTTGAAGTACCTCTACTCACTTCCCAAGTTCGCTGCAACCCTCATCCAATCACTGATCGAGACCAAACTTGGCATACATAACCCCTATGACTGCCTTCACGTCCTGGTGAGGTTTGGGGGAGGACTGACAATGGATGATGGGATTTGTAGTACTTTCACACCCCTCTGTTCCCACAGAGCACTGTGGCCCCCAACAAACACTGATAAAGACCACACTTGGCACACAGAGCCCCAGTGACCCACTCTACATACTACTGAAGTTTGGAGGGGGCCAGAACATGGATGATGGGACTTGCAGTACCTTCCCTCACTTTCCAAGACTGTTACAAACCTAATCCTATGACTGATCAACACGAAACCTGCCACACAGAGCCCTCATGACCCACTCTACATCCTGGTGCAGATCAGAGGAGGGTGGACCATGGATGATGGGACTTGAAGTACCTCTACTCACTTCCCAAGTCCGCTGCAACCCTCATCCAATTACTGATCGAGACCAAACTTGGCATACATAACCCCTATGACTGCCTTCACGTCCTGGTGAGGTTTGGGGGAGGACTGACAATGGATGATGGGATTTGTAGTACTTTCACACCCCTCTGTTCCCACAGACAACTGCGGCCCCCAACAAATACCGAGAAAGGCCACACTTGGCACACAGAGCCCCAGTGACCCACTCTACATCCTACTGAAGTTTGGAGGGGGCCAGAACATGGATGTTGGGACTTGCAGTACCTTCCCTCATTTTCCAAGCCTGCTACAAACCTAATCCAATAACTGATCAACACCAAACCTGGCACACAGAGCCCTCATGACCCACTCTACATCCTGGTGCTGTTTTGTGTGAGACTGACCACGGATGATGGGACTTGAAGTACCTTCACTCACTTCCTAAAAACAATGCAACCCTCATCCATTCACTAATACAGACCAAACTTAGCACACAGAGCCCCCATGACCCAATCTACATCCTACTACACTTTGGGGGAGGGTGGACCAGAGATGATGGGATTTTCACTACCTTCAGTAATTTCATGATACCACTGCAACTCCCAATAATGATGGATCAAGACGAAACTTGCCACACAGAGCCCACATGACCCACTCTACATCCTGCTGCACTTCTCAAATGACCCGGGCACTGCCGGGTCCCCAAGCTAGTTATAAATATTTTAGAATTAAAGGGGCTTGTAGGCAAAGGCAGCATGCATATATTTGGTGTTGGGTGATGAATCCACACTGAAGATTATAGGAGCTATCCAAGGTTATGAATGTAATTCCTCAAAGTTGCAGTAACTTGAATGACTCCTATAAAATTGTCGCAACCCAGTTCCCTTTCGTGCCTGGGGGGCAGGGGGCAGCACCGGGGGTCCCACTTGCATTAGGGCCAGCTGCAGTTAATGAGGACATGGAGGAAGGGGCTGATGAGTTAGCTGGGCCTTCCTCTCCCACAGAGAGCCTGGCCTGGGATGATGAATGGCCTGACGGCTATGCTAGCTGGGAAGTTCAGGCTTACCCTGAGAGTGATGACTCTGACAATTATGAGAAACCAGGTGGTTACGGGTCGCAGGAGAGAATCAAGGAAACAGTGGAGGATGAGCCCATGGAAGCTGAAAGGGAGTTCAGCTCTCATGAAGATAGCGACGCAGCTGCTGGGAGGCAAGGACGGAGCTTTGATAGGAGACGGAACATTGAGTCCAGCAGGAGGGATTGGCACCGCAGCCTAGAGCGCCAGAGAGACGCGAGGTCCCGTAGCACAGATTGGCGCAGAAGCCTAGAGCGTCGGGGGCCCCGCCAAGGGGATTAAGTATAGGATCCGTGGGAATGGATCCTCAGTAGCTCGGCCACTTCTATTCTAAGAGGAGTGAAGCGAGCGGAGTTCCAGGGAGCCAAGTTGCCGGCTCGAGCCTTGCCAAGTAGTTTCTTGGAGTTGTCTATGAACTTTGCCTTGTTCTTTGCCACGGACCAAGTCCTTGATCCGCATAGTTTTGCGGTGCCTTGCCACGTCTGCCTTTGGATTTTACCTACGGACTCTTTACCTATTTTGGATTGAACTTTTTGATACTTTTTATGGACAATTTACCTTTTCACCTGTTTCTTATTATTCAATAAATAGTTAGCTGATTACCGTCTCTCTGTGTGTGATTAAGGGGCTGGGCCGAGACCCTGCATCGTGACACTACTACATATTCATGGATTAATTGACCTCACATGGAAGGCAAGCTTTGAGGCCATAATTATGGATTTTGATACTGTTGAAATTGATAGAGTGTATCATAGTGGTGAAATGTGAATTTGTGTATGTACTGTATATATCTGGTGCTGTGTTAGAGCAAAGATGCCATGTACACTGCTGGAGCAGAAAGGGTTAAATAGGAGGTTATAAAGATTGGGAAGTGACGAAGGACGTCTGTACCAGCGTGCCTCGGCGTTTTGTATAAAAACCATGTAATCTGCTTCATAACAACTTCAGCTTATCACCAAGCCTACAGAAAGAGAAAAGTATCAGTGCCATCTCTGGGGGCCTGCCATCTCTGGGCACTGCTCCCCCCCCCCCCAACTAAGGGATTAAAAAAGACCAGAAGGGGAACCACAGTGACGAGAGTAGAGGGAGTCAGTAATTCTTTCAGGTTCTTCCAGAATTTACTAAACTCTTACCTTTTGCTACTCTACTCAAAGAAGATGATGATTCCTTTTTTAAAATAAGAGTTAAGGTACAATATTCACACTGATATGTGGATAAGTTGAGCCACGTTGGGGGATTGATTTTTTAAACTATATATACAAGTATTTAGGGAACCTGTCCATCTAATTATCTAATCTATCATCTATTACATTCATAAATATGACTACAGCCAAGCATATAGCCAGGGGGGGCTAAGGGGGCTTCAGCCCCCCCCCCCAAATTCTCAGGGTGGTCCGCGAAAAGGCCTTACTGGTACATTATTTAAACTGTTATGTTTATTCATATCATGATCTGATCACCATGCTCATTATATCCCACATTAATGGAGTTATTGGGATAACAATACAAAAGGTTTGCTAGGTAGACCCTCTTCCTCCCAGTCTCAGCCCCCCCGAACCAAACTCACCCCCCGAATCAAAATCCTGGCTACGGCCCTGACTACAGCTATTGTTCTATTGTCACAAATTAATCTTAAAATTAATTCAAAATATGATCAAGTGTTACAGCATTATGCAATCTAACACAGAAAAGAAAAGTCAGTAACAGAATTAATCTTAGGGTTTACAGCACTTTGATACCACTTGGTAGCATGGCTCATTCACAAGGAATCCTGGAACTTGTGGTTTGTTGCTGCAGGTTTAAATTTTATTATATGGAAATCTAACATTGTAGTCCAGGGGAGCACATCGGAGGCCTCTAATAATTCCTTGCAAAATAAAAAATCCTAGGATTTGTAAGAATGTAGCCAGGACTGTTAAAATGATGTGCTAACTGCTATAATTCAGCCACGTGTGTTCACCTCACAGATATGTATGAAGGGAGTTTACTTTGCTAGGGTAATTGGATCACGTTGTGAGCAGTTTCGATCATGTTGGGGGCAGTTCCCTCGCCGTCATTGTTTTTTCTTTCTTTCTATGGACAAGGGTATCTTAACTCACTGAGACAAACAATTGAGAAAATGGTCAGACCCAGCAACTTTTTTGCATGAGAATCTATTCATACAGAAATGTTGTGTCTTGAGCAAAACACACCCCCCCCCCCCAACCACATTGGACTAAATCCTCTTGTTAATCCTGATAGATTTATCTGTTCAGTAAGATTTTCCTATGTGTTGAATGGGCCTACTCTAGCTAGGATTAATTAAGATGCCAGCCATTGAACACAAAACCAAAACACTATGGTTTAAAATACATTCAGTTGCAGTGAGGTGGGGTGCTTTTTGTTTTTCATAAAAATAAAATATATTTTTATAGTTTCCCCAAATAGAGAGAGAGAGAGAGAGAGAGAGAGAGAGAGAGAGAGAACTGAGGCCCGGAACCCCAGGTCTCGGCGGTGGCCAGGGGAGCTTTTGCACAGTTAAGACTCGTGCGCCAGCTGCACCCATACCTTGGGAAGTCTGATCTGGCTACGGTCGTCCATGCTCTGGTCACATCCTGAATAGATTACTGAAACACACTCTACGTGGGGCTGCCTTTGAAGACAGTTCGGAAACTGCAATTAGTCCAGCAGGCAGCAGCCAGACTACTAATGGGAGCTACATACAGGGAGCATACTACCAGCTCCACTGGCTGCCTGTCCAATTCCGAGCTCAATTCAAAGTGCTGGTTTTGACCTTTAAAGCTCTATATGGTTCTGGCCCAGCTTACTTGTCCAAACGCATCAGCCGCTATGTCCCACCTCATAATTTAAGATCATCCGGGGAGGCCCTGCTCTCTCTCTCGCCTACTTCTCAAATGCGGTTGGTGGGGACGAGAGATAGGGCCTTCTCGGTGGTGGCTCCCTGTCTGTGGAATGCGCTCCCAATTGATATACGATCAACCCCATCCCTCCTGGCATTCAGGAAAAAAGTGAAATCTTGGTTATGGGATCAGGCATTTGCACATTAGCACGATACAGCACTTTTGATTGGATTGAAATGGCAAACTGGTGGACATGACCCAATGCTTCTGTTATGGACAGAATACTGTTTTAAACTTATGTGAATGTATATGATGTATTTAATGCTAATTGTATTTTAATGTATTTTAAAGCTAACTGTATTTTAATGTATTTAATTTTGACTGTTTTTGTTTTCTATTATATGTATACTGTGTTTTTGGCATCGAATTGTTGCCGTTGTTAGGCCGCTCTGAGTCCCCCCTCGGAGGTTGAGAAGAAGCGGGGTAGAAATGGTGGAAATAAATAAATAAATAAATAAACTGCAAAACGTGTAAGAACTCTTGTCACCAAAATCAGCAAGAGAAACCCCATGGATGTATTTGTTCCTCCATGCATCAGTGAAGGTTTACATCCCAAGACTGGGAGTGAATAAAAGGAGCTTTCTTTTCTGATGATGAGCCCAGTAAAAGAGTTGGTCTGGGGTGATAAAAACAACCAACGCACCCACACGTGCAATGATTTTCAGTCTTAAACTTACAGTCCAAAAAGAATGGAGGAGCTGAAGGTTAAGTTACAAAATAGATATAGTTACAGAGAGAAAAACAGCCTGACAATACACAGGCCAGGATTAAGCTCCGGTTTGCTCAGATTAGCAGGAAGGAGGGGAAAAGGGGAAAAGGTTCAGGTGCCTTTTACAATAGCAAAAGCCTATTAACGGCACCGGAGAGGCAGGGGGACTTTACCAGATAACTAAATCCATTGATCTCTAATCCTTTGGGCCCTACTGACTCTGGAAGAGTTGCTTGCGTGGCTTCGGTCCAGAACCTCACACTGCCAAGAAACACTTAGCTCTTCAACAGCCAACAAAGAGCACCACTCTGCATGTGGGAACGGCATAAAAAGAAACAGCGTCTCGCACTTAGCCTGTGGACCGACCAGCAGCATGGAGAAGCGGGTTGGTGCTAAAATGCACTGGGAGACAGTGTCATCCCAGGCTTCAAAATGGGACAGTAAACGGGGCGAGGGAGACTTGTCTGTGCTAATTCAAAGAGATTGGGTGGCATGCCAGGCATCCTTTGCTGTAAGTTTCTCTCAAGAACTCCTGCTCGAACTCTTCCTGGGGGAAAACATTACTATTCATGTGCATTTCGTGCAGGTTGAAGACATTCAAAAGTGAGCCCCATCAAAGGTAGATGCATTTTACCTTCTGTTTAGATGTAAACGCAACAGCAATGCATATGGATTAGCAATTATGCTGTGCCTCGGTGGCAAAAAGAGTTTAAGGAACTATTAGGAAGATAGTGAGGTATCTATAGCTACCCCATTAGTTCATGTTCACGATCATGTTTTAAGGCAGCTCAGTCTTTCTGCTTGTCTTTGCAAATATAATGTGGTTTGGAACGAATAACAGATTTAGGAATATATTACACAAATGCTATCCACATGAATTCATGTGTATGGATTATTGCTGTGTATGTTTTTATGCCTCCTGGTATGTGTCCATTCGTTTGCTTTCTTAAAGTTCTCCTCATTTGTACATTCAAAATGCAAAACACTTAGTGCTCTTAAACTAGAAATGTGAAAATCTCTCAGTCTTGATTTTGTTGAGTTTCTTAACAACCTGTCTACATGTTCTTCATATGTTTGCTTCATATCACATTCTAAAACTTTGGATGTGATGATACAAGGGTGGCACAACGTGTAACCACCCCATACTTTTTTATCCCCCACACACACATAGTAGACCAGCCTCATAGGGCAACTAGCTGCTGCCACTAGTGTGGGAGAAAGAGGGGAAAGGGTGACAGGGCAGTGGGGCTCCCTCTCCATCCACCTCTAGTTTGCACAGATCTCTCTCTCGGCATTACTTCGCGAATGAAGATTCTTAGGAAGGACTCATCCCACGCTTTTTACAAGTGCGTTGATGACTAAAAAGGCCAATCTGAGTGTGACAATTGGTGAAACTTCACCCCGTTTACTTTTTTTAACGTGGCAGGGCAGGCTATCCTTTATCCCACCGCTGCCACCAAATGTGAAGAAGTCTGGACACACACAGACTACTCCTTGACTTTTTAAAACTGTGTGGCAGGACAGCCACCAATTATCAATGTTTTGCTTTCTATTTTAATTATTATCTTGCTGCCACCATTTGTCAAGGCTTGACCAGTAGATGTGAGGGTCTTTCTGAACAAACGACTTCCACAGATGTTTTTGTTGAAAGTGTTTAACAGTTTATTTTACACAAATGGGCTAAAAGCTTAGGTGGTTTCTAAACTCCGAAGAGGTACAAACTTGCAATGTTAAACAATGTAACACTGGGGTTTCCCCCCTGGTACAGTTACACACAAGTAACTACTTAATACTGGGTTACTCTCAACCCTGGGACTAAACTCTGTCCCACACACTTGGGTTTCCCTCAAACCCACACAAAGAACTGAACTGCACACTGCAGTTCCTACAGACAGCTTGCTGCTTCAGCAACTCTAAATCCTAACTAACCCTGCTCACAGCAGCTGGCCAACTGACATTCTTCAACTGTCAGATTCAAACTCAACATTCTAAAGCTAGCCTTGGTTGGCTCCGCCCACTGTTACTATGACAACACATTCCCCCAGGAGGGAAATGCCTTTACTATCATAGTTAACACTTTAGGGTCTGTCTAACATTCAACCCCATTTCAAATACAAATGTCCCTTCTAAACCATATAAAACATGTGATCAACATACAGCACATGTATTTACACATAAATAACCACCTCATCACACTGAGATAGGCAAGTTCGGTAGCAGAAAGCACAGCAGAAAGTCTTCTTGGGTGATGTTGTTTTCAAGTTGCGGTTCTTTCTGTGTTGTTCCGATTTCGATACCACTTTAACGGCAGTCTCTGAGGATGTGACACGAGCACCTGCTTGTCCGGTTTTAATGGATTCGTTTCAATTGGTTCAGCTCGAGGATGTGGACAGGATCCTTGGAGAGGCGAGGCCCACCACATGCATCCTAGACCCCTGCCCATCCTGGCTGATCAAGGAAGCCAGAGGGGTTTGGCAGAGTGGGTGAAGGTGGTGGTTAATGCCCTCCCTTCGGAAGGCATCATTCCAGCCAGCTTAAAGCAAGCTGTTATAAAACCGCTGTTGAAGAAACCATCACTGGACCCCACTCAATTAGTGAACTATCGCCAGTTTCCAATCTCCCCTATTTGGGCAAAGTCATGGAACGGTGGTGGCTTCGCAACTCCAGGGGTTCCTGGTAGACACTGATTATCTTGATCCGGCACAGTCTGGCTTTAGGCCGGGACATGGGACTGAAACAGCCTTGGTCGCCTTGGTAGATGATCTACGCCGGAACTTGACAGGGGAGTGTGTCCCTGTTGGTTCTGCTGGACCTCTCAGCGGCTTTCGATACCGTTGACCACGGTATCCTTCTGGGTCGCCTTGCAGATATGGGGCTTGGGGGTACCACTTTGCAGTGGCTCCAATCCTTCCTGGAAGGTCGTACCCAGAAGGTGTCATTGGGTGACACCTGTTCGGCTCCACAGCCGTTGTCCTGTGGAGTCCCTCAGGGTTCAGTACTGTCCCCGATGTTGTTTAACATCTACATGAAACCGCTGGGAGAGATCATTCGGAGTTTCGGAGTCAGGTGTTATCTGTACGCAGATGATGTCCAGATCTGTCACTCCTTTCCACCTGTCACCAAGGAGGCTGTCCAGACTTTGAACCGGTGCTTGGCCACTGTGTCGGACTGGATGAGGGCTAGCAAATTGAAACTAAATCCAGACAAGACAGAGGTCCTCCTGGTCAGTCGTAAGGCCGAACAGGGCATAGGGTCACTGCCTGTGCTGGACGGGGTTACACTCCCCCTGAAGACGCAGGTTCGCAGCTTGGGAGTGATCCTGGACTCATCGCTGAGCCTGGAACCCCAGGTCTCAGCGGTGGCCAGGGGAGCTTTTGCACAGTTGAGACTCGTGCGCCAGCTGCGCCCGTACCTTGGGAAGTCTGATCTGGCTACGGCCGTCCATGCTCTGGTCACATCCCGAATAGATTACTGCAACGCACTTCACGTGGGGCTGCCTTTGAAGACAGTTCGAAATTGCAATTAGTTCAGCGGGCGGCAGCCAGATTATTAACGGGAGCTACATACAGGAGCATACCACCCCCTGTTGTGTCAGCTCCACTGGCTGCCTGTCCACCCGGGCTCAATTCAATGTGCTGGTTTTGACCTTTAAAGCTCTATACGGTTCTGGCCCAGCTTACTTGTCCGAACGCATCAGCCGCTACGTCCCACCCCGTAACCTAAGATCATCCGGGGAGGCCCTGCTCTCGCTCCCGCCGACTTCTCAAATGCGGTTGGTGGGGACGAGGGACAGGGCCTTCTCGGTGGTGGCCCCCCGCCTGTGGAATGCGCTCCCTATGGAGGTACGGTCCACCTCATCCCTCCTGGCATTCAGGAAAAAGGTAAAATCCTGGCTCTGGGACCAGGCGTTTCCACACCAGCACTAAGCAGCTTGTTAGATGGGATTTTAATGGAAGGGAGGAAGAGGGTCAATGTTTTTAGGGATCGAATATTGTTTTATTTGGAATGACTGTAGATGTTGCTGATGAATTGTATTTTAATGTGTTTTAATGTATTTTAATTGTTGTGGGGTTTTGGGGTTTTATGCTGTATGATGTGGCATCGAATTGTGCCTACTGTAAGCCGCTCTGAGTCCCCCCTTGGGGGTTGAGAAGAGCGGGGTAAAATCCTGAAATAAATAAATAAATAAATAAATTGTCATTTCTCTTCGAGACTCATTCGGCGTGTCTTCTCAAAAGAAGCCGCAGCATTGTGGATAGTGCGTCTCCATGCCTCCTGATGTGAGGCCAGGGTGAACCATTGTTGGTGATCAATCTGGCCGAGCCTGAGATGTTGTTTCAAGGAGTCCTTCTATCTCTCTTTAGGGGCACCTCTCTTGTGCTGACCCATGTTGAGTTCACCATAGAGTAATATATTTGGGAGGTGGTTGTTCTCCATTCATCTGCCAGGGCCTAGCAAGCTTGGACGGTGGCAGCGAGGTCCTCAGGTCATAAGTTTGATTAGAGTTTCCTTCTCTTAGATGGTTGATCTTACAGGGTTAGATGAGCACCATCTGCCCGGGTTTGAAATTAGAGTTTTCCTTCTCTAGTTTGCACAGATAATGTCAATGAAAATGCTGTCATTTCTCTGCGTGCCTTCTATGCAAATTGTAAGAAAGCAGGAATCAGTCCCTACTGTACAGTTCCTTTTCTTACCTTTTCCCCATAACACAACCCACAGGGCTTGGCAACAGGGAGATGAGAGGTTGATTGCAATTGATAGTATTTCTCTCCTTTTAGTAAAATTCCTTCATATTTCAACGCCTTCACTCCCACTTCTGCATTAATTCCTACAATTTACAGGCTGGGCATCCCTTATTTTGGAATTCCAAAATTTGAAATATTCCAAAATTGTGTACATGAGTGGCTGAGATAGTGAGCCTCTTGTTTTCTGCCTGTTTGGGATGTCAGTTTCTCTTTCCATCTGTTTCTACTGGGGATGGATATAGCACAGTGGATCTGGGAAGAGTGTCTTAACTTGTTTTATGATATGACCACATTTTCCTCAATCCAGGAGTATCCTCATTTTTTTTAGAGCAGAAATAGAGTCAGGGTAATCTAGCACTGTTAATCCCAGCTAGTTAAGGAAGTAAAGCAAAAAAAATCAAGTATAATTATGGTCTGACAAATAGTTAAAGACACGACGGCATGTGAAGATGCATTAAACTATTGTTACCCTATATTTACAATTCAGTAGGTAAGGTTTTATCTGTGTCGTCATTCAAAGAAAAGACTGTGCTGCAGTACAAAATTGGTATGAGAGAGAGAGAGTTTCCCTACACACGTTCATCTAATCCTACCTGGCCCTGATCAAATAGTAACTATTCCCCCACTCCCGCAGATGATACTAGGGCTCATCATAACTCATGGCAATTGACGCATTCATGACATTTAAAGAAACAAAAACAAATTTGAATCCTGGAACAGTGTACCGATAATGGCCTCCCAGCTTTTCCTTCTCATTTTCTTTTCTCTCTTCCCCAGTTCAGGATTTGGCCTGCTGAGCAGACATTGATTTTGCATGGTAGAATAACTCATCAGAGTTTTGGCAGAAGCCCAGAGACGAAGCGGCTGATTAGACTGTGGACGCACCTGAGTGCACAAGCGAAGACAGCCCCCTGGATACCTTGCTCATGTTTTCACAGGTGGGTTTCAGCTAAATTAGTAATGGGAGCTCACCTCTGGTTCCTTTTCCCTTCTGGCTCAACCAAAGCATGCCTGTGAGCATGAATACACACTCACAGACCCAATAGTCCAAAGGTGTTGGGATTCTAGAGGACCAATGAAGAGAGGCTGCAATGACTGCACACATTTAGTCAGTTACAGTCTGTGAAAAGACTCTTGCCGTGAAAATGTCAAACATTCTATGTGTATTTCCAATTCCTGTCAGTTCTCACCCCCCAACAGATGGGGAATTTGTATTTCATTACCTATGCCTCCTCTTTTCCCCAAAAACAACACTCTAGGAAGCATACAAAATACATTTGTTCACGTCCATGTTGATTTTAAGATTATATCACTCTCTGTATGCATGCGCATTATATACTTCCTCCTCTGTGTGTCCTCTCACTGCCTTCATCTTCTGATGCTGTTATTTCCCCAGATGGGTCAACATGAAGGATGTGTATGGTGTCTTGGGTTTTTCCTCACATTTGGATGGATAGGTCACTGTTTATTTCCACACATACTGGTGATGCTGAAGGAACACACCATAAAACAAACAAAATAACTTTTCAAAGTTACTGAGGCAAGGTCCATACACAAAGCACATACAGTTTAGTCATGTGAATACTTTGCTGTGTTCCCAGTTTGTGAACATGAGTAATAGTAGTGGCATAGGCACTACCCATGTTCAAAAGTCTATCTACAATTTCCAGGTTCTGCATTCCAGCAGAAACATTTCTGATTGTCCCCTCTCAGGGTGAGTTTACACCAGCCAATTAAGGTGGGCCAGTGTGGAGGATGGACCAGGCTAGGCCCGTTTAGCATTGCATGATGTCCAGCTAGGCCAGGTTGTTTGCTATAGTATTAGACAATCAACTTGTCATCACCAACACTCCCTTCCAGCCACAAAACTCCATGCAAGTTTCTGGCCATCACCTGCTATGTCTTTGATGTCATAATTTGGTGCCCACACAAGCTGCAGGGATGGGGGAACAGAACCCCCGCTATTACATTCAGCTCCATATAGGCAGGGTTGCTGAGAAAGTTTTTAGCCTCCTAGCTAAGGTCGCCATTATTATCAAGCCTGTTGGCAAAGCCTGGCTGGTATACATGAAGCGGGTCTACATAAAGCCTGTCTCATAGCTTTCTGCAGTTGTGTTTCTTGTGAGAGCGCCACGCTCCCACAAGAATAGAATATGTGTGAATTCTGTTGAATGCAACTGATATTCAGTGATTTCTTCCTGCTTATCATCTCTCACTACATCTCCAAACTGGTTGGGAAAGTGTCTGATTGTATATTTAGTTTCTATTTATCCCAAAGCAAACACGCCTGATTCTATTCATGTGGCAATCCCTGGGTAAACATTTTTTTGCTCATATAGATGAAATTGCTCCTCATTTGGGTCAGTTCCTCTACCCCTGTGCTAAATGTTGGAAATGATTTATCTGAGTCCCCAGTCTGGAGTAAGAATGTAAAGGGGGGCATTGCATTTGATACATTTGGTTTAACTACTATTTCTGTTTGGAGCAGATTAGTTAGTTACTCTGAGTTCTGCCGATGTTTGCAGAGGGCATATCTAATTATAAAGATTTGCAAAAATGGTATGGAAAGAATGGCTGACATGGCTCTATTTTTAAATACTTTTCCAGAACAATTAGAACTGTTGGTCACATAGTGGTAGCTATCCATTCAATGTTTCAAAATCAGTAGCTACTGAAACGGACTCCTTGCCACCTCTGTTCTGATGGAGGCAGGCACTTCTTTGCCCCGGGTCACTTTCTGATGTGCCCTTCGGGAGCAGGTGAGGGTTTTGCCTTCCTTTCTGCTAGAGATCCCTGTGTACAACTAGTGGGCCACTGTGTGACACAGAATGCTGGACTAGATGGGCTGAGGCCCGATTCAGCATGGCTCTTCTTATGTTCTTATGTAATCCATTCAATGTTTCAAAAGAGAGAGAGAAAACACCGCTTGCCTCTGTTCTGAATTTGGGGTGAACTTCTCTGCTTGGGTCACTTTCTGATGTGCCCCCTTCACAGGTATGCATGCATGTGGTTATGAATGGATTTCAACCATGACTTTTCCCCTATCACCACCA
>JARBWK010000002.1:4922046-4943170 GCA_030556195.1 Anolis apletophallus | reverse complement strand
CCTTTTGTTAGCTGTCAGTTTTTCTGACTTCAAGTGAAACTCAAAGTGCCTAAGAAAGCCTAGTGAACAATTACAGCCTAGAGTCAGGAGAAGGCATTCATGTGTGAATATTCACAGGCAATTTACTG
Organism: Anolis apletophallus; assembly: GCA_030556195.1. Lineage (NCBI taxonomy): Eukaryota > Metazoa > Chordata > Lepidosauria > Squamata > Anolidae > Anolis > Anolis apletophallus. The sequence continues at coordinate 4,943,042 of JARBWK010000002.1, read as the reverse complement.
AGCTCTACCAAATATGTACAAAACTCAATACAAGGGCGATCTGAATGAATGGCAGAGCCAACATGCAACTGGTTTTCTGTAGAACCAGTTTAGATAAGGAGTTAGTTACATGTGAAAACATATAGTTGACCTTAGGGATAGACAGACATCTATTATAGGACAAACGTCTCAATTAATTTAGGATGATGAACAACATTGGTTGTGCCACTTTATCACAGAACACAACTGCAATCCTGCTCTTTTTAATTCGAAGTGATTGAAAGTGCCGGAACATGCTTTCAAACAAACATGCTGGAGATTGACCTTTACTCTGGGGTTAAAAATGGCAATTATAATCATTGATGCTTCCAAATAAACAAAGGTAAACTCTTAGAGCAAATAATTACTTTTTATAAAGTATAAAAAGCCACAGATATTGAACATGCTCTATATGTGAACACTAGGCATGTTTTAGAACCCAAAAATGGCGATTCGAAAATCAAATGGGGGGGGGGATTTTTTTAAATTAGTAATAGGAAGACTTACAAAAAAATTTCCAAAAATTTCTAAAATGTAACTTAATTACTAACGAAATTCGTTAGTATTTCGTATGCCAGAGCATGCGCATTCCAGATGGTTTTGGCCTACAACTCCCAGAAATCCTAACAGCTGGTAAATTGGCTGGGATTTCTGGGAGTTGTAGGCCAAAACTTGAATAAATCACACTGAATTCTAGATGGGACTCTCCAAATAGGAAAAAGGAGCGGGTATTCTATTCTTGGAAGCAGCAAAAGAAAAGGAGGAGGAGCCCCCGGCTCCTTGCTGCCTCTCTCTCACCCCGATCCCGAGGAGCGAGGGCCCAAGTTTGCCCAGGCTGGTCATATACCTACATTCCATGCACATGCAATAATACAGCAGTAATAACAATGGGTATAAGAAGAGGTAAAATTCAAACCCGGAAGTATTCTGACTGTGCTCCCTCCTCAAACTGCAAAAGGCTCTTCTCTGAGCCGGGAAAGGCAAAACCCGGGCACAGCATTTGCTTCCTGGGTGCACACACATACATATTCTTTGGGGGATTTGCTGCAGATTCTTCTCTATGAGCCCGGGATTCTGCAGCAAATACCCCCCCCACGAATATGTATGTGTGTGCTCCCAAGCAGCAACCGCTGGCTTTTCCCGGGCTAATTTCCCGGGCTAATAAGAGAAGAGCCCGTTTGCACCGCATGAGGAGAGACCAGTCAGAATACTTCGGTTTGAATTTTACCTCTTGTTATTGTTATTACTGCTGTATTATTGCATGTGCATGGAATGTAGGTATGACCAGTTGGATTACTTATAATATTAGGCACTTACAGTAGCATTCATTCTATTATACATTAGGTTGGTTTCTCACCCCATACTCTTTGATGCTTTAGATCCTGGCAGAGCAGGAGAGGCAGGGAAGCCTGGAAAAAATGTAAACAGAGAGGTTTACTCAGAAGTAAATCCACAAAGGAGGGCCCTTCATCCAAAGTGCCCTCCTTTGCAGATTTACTTCTGAGTAATCCTCTCTGTTTACATTTTTTCTGGGCTTCCAGCCGAAAGAAGGAGCGAGTTTAGGGCTTGCCTTGCCATAATACTTATTGGCAAGGGAGGCGGGAGGGTGGTGAGAGAGAAGGAGGGTGCCCCCTTACGACCTAATAACGACACTTAAGAAAATCCTGGCCCCAGTTCGAAAAGGAAGTCCACTTCCTGGTTGGCGTTCCAGGTGCGGAAATACTCGAAAGTAGCATTTCTTACGAATTTCTTACGAAACGAATCATTTTCATAACTTTTTTCTCATGCCTAGTGAACACCGAGCAGATAAGTAAAGGAAGATTTGCAAACATGTTGTAGTAGTAAATAAACCTGATCTGTCTGTCTGCTCCGTTCTTGCGCTGGACACTGCTGTCTCTTTAAGTGTAAATAGCTATATTAATATTCTCTCTCTCTCTTTTTTTAAAAAAAATGAAGCCTTGTTTGCAATCAATGCATATTCCCCCTTTGTGTAAGAATAACAGATGTTGATGGAAATAGCCATTGGGTTTGTAAAGAACCCATTTCATGTGTCAGAATAGTTGTGCCTCTTCTAGATGAAATGTCAAAAGCAGGCAGATATCTCAATGTGAAATGACCTTAAGAAAAACCCGACCTCGCCAAAGATGACCTTTTTCCAGCAAGAAACATTAAAATTACAACCATATTCATGCTTCAGCTTCAAAAACAATATGTATTTCTTTGTGTGTTTGTGTGTGTGTGTGCTATTTCATCTTGGCATCCTGCGTATTTTAAATAAAGATGTACTCTACATGCCCACTATATATACCGTGTTTCACTGAGCTTATTTATTTCTCTGTATGAGTAAAAGAGGGGATGCATGAATATTTATATACATATATATTATGTACATACACAGATCTATATACTCCCAGCAAATCAAGCCAAATCCTCCTAATTTCTCAAGAGCCCTAGAATTTTTTTTGTTCATTTCGCACAAGCAGGATGCATTACTTATTGTAACAGAGTATCTTTTTTTCTGAATTTTTCACAAATCCCCACAGCCTTGCTCTTTGCAAGTAAAATATATGGCTTACCAATGACTTAATCAGATTGAACTGTCCAAGGTTCTTATAAAGCAGCAACTGAGAAGAATTCATACATAATAGTATGAGGGCGTGCATTGCTCATTAATGCCCTGTAGAGTTTCAGCATTACACAGGGAGGAAAAGAACATTGTCATTGGAACCTTCCTTGTGTAGCTCAAAGAATGAATGAAAATCTAGAGGTACAGGGGAATTAGTTTTGGACTATATATCCCAGAAGCCTCAGCCAACCAGCATAGTCTTCTGAAACAGGTATTTTCCACCAGCTCTGGAAAGTACTACATTTTTAGTGCTACATTTCAGTGCTACATTTCAGCCATTCATTCAACTGTAATTGGGAAGAATTGGTAGTTTCCTGTAATATAAATGATAGAGTTGGATAGGTTCATTTGGAAGAGCCTAAAAGTCGTTAAAAAAACTTGATTTTTGACATTCAAAGTAGTTTTGAACCATGCAGGAAAGGGGAGGGGAATTGTGGTGTTCCAGCCTAGTCAGCCGAGTGGTCAGAGTCAGGCATCAGGGGTCCCAGCTGATCAGGGTCAGCTTGCAGATGATGAATGGCCAGATGGGTATGGGTCTCCAAACGAGAGTTTGCAATGGGATGATGAATGGCTAGAGGGATATAGGACTGCAGAAGAGTTTACGGAGGATTCCATGGAAGCTGATTCTGAATCAGACTATGAGAGGCCCGGCGGCCTTGGTTCCCAAGAGAGAGTTTCTACTCCCTTTCCAGATGTGCATTCCGGAGAAAGGGAGTGTAACGACTCTCCAAAACACGGTAGGGATCACGCGTAGAAGTCAGCTTGGTCCAACACGATTTTATTGAAGGTGCGGCACCCGTGAAGCTAAAGCACCGGCCCGCCACCCAAACACACCTTAAATACCCCGGTAGCCCCTCCCTTTCCCATGCAATGTCAGAGGAGGTTTCATCAGCCTTCCATGAATCAGCAATCCCAGTAGTCCATAGGGGCATGACCCCGGGGTCACGGAGTCAGCGTCATGAGTCTCAATGTCCAATGTCCAAGCCTGGAGGAGTTACCTCACTTCCCTCCTAGGCACCTGGAAGTTACCTCACTCCCAGTCTGACTCAGCAGTCTCATGAAAAGTAGGACAAAGGTCGCGTCAGGAATTAAGGCAAAGGTCGTTGCTGCCTCATGACAGGTTGGGAACCTGGTCTTCCCCAAAGCTCAGGTTACCCAATCCTGACATAACGGTCTCATCCACCTCGTCCTCCCCCTGAGGAAATAAAACATATTCAATCCCGTGGTGGAAATGGATTCACATACTTTTTCAAAAAACTACAATGGAAAGTTGGGTGAATCTTCCCCAGACTCTTAGGCAATAACAGGGTATAAGACACTTTATTCACAACCTTTTCTACCTTAAAAGGCCCAATATACTTCGGACTTAACTTTTTTGACTTATATCCCAGTTTTAAATTCTCTGTAGACAGCCACACCAAATCCCCTTCAACATACTCCTCCCCTTCCTGCCGCTTACGATCTCCGAACAGCTTATAGGACCGTTGTGCCTTCCTTAAAGCCTCCGCCACTTCCTTCCAAACCTCTCTAGCTTGCCCTTTCCACTCCACCCTTTCTCCCCCCCTTCTACCTCCAAAAGCTGAGGCAATGGAGCGATCTCCTGCCCATAAACAATCTCAAGGGGGATCTCCCAGTCGAAGAATGCACGGAGCTATTGTAAGCCACTTCAGCGTATGGCAGGAGATCAGACCAATTATTCTGTTCTTGATTACTAAACACCCTCAGATAGGTCCCTAAAGATTTATGCATTCTCTCCACAGCGCCATTACAAGAGGGATGATAAGCAGATGTCAAACGTCTTTGTGCTCCTAAGACCTCTAAAAACCTTCCCCAAAACTGAGCGGTAAACTGGACTCCTCTGTCACTCAACACCTGCTCCGGACAACCATGCAACCTATACACATGCTGCACATACAACTCTGCCAAACGTTCTGCTGACGGCAATCCCTTTAAGGGAATGAAGTGGGCTTGCTTAGAAAACATATCCAAGACCGTCCATATATAACGATAACCTCGGCTGCAAGGCAACTCACCTACAAAATCCGTACTAACATGCGTCCACGGTTTCACCGGATCGGCCACTACTTGTATCAAACCCGCGGCTTAGCAGAGGGAACCTTGCTTCTAGCACACCTTTCACAACCTTCCACATACTGCCTTATTTCCACCTTCATGCCAGGCCACCAATACCTCTTCTTAACAGCTAACACAGTCTTAGTCATTCCCCAATGCCCAGCCGTCTTGTGATCATGCATCATCTCCAATACCTTCACTCGCAACCTCTTGGGGACATAAATCTTACCACTAACCATCCACAAGTCCTTCACCATAACACATTCCTTTTCATGCTCCTGTAACCACTGATCATCCACATAATTCCTCTGTAACTCTAAGCTCCATTCATCCACAACTTCCACTTCCTTTTTTATCGCCGCCTTCTCCTGCGATCGGGTCTGCACCGCACAACCCCACTGCTCTTTGGAAAAAACCTCTCCTTCCTTATGCAACCCATTCTCCCCCTACACTAGGATATCGAGACAAAGCATCAGCCACAACGTTCTCTTTACCTTTAATGTGCTGTAACCTAAAATTAAACCTATTGAAAAACTGGGACCACCTCACCAACTTCGGGGACAACTTCTGTGGGTTCCTTAAATACTTCAAATTCTGATGATCAGTCATAACCACAAATGGAAATGCAGCCCCTTCCAGAAACTGCCTCCAAGTTATTAATGCATTGCGCACTGCAAATGCCTCCTTCTCCCACACCAGCCACTTCCGTTCATGTTCCCCAAACTTTTTCGAAAAATAAGCACAAGGTCTCAATTTCCCTTGACCATCCTCTTGCAACAAAGCCCCCCCATATGCCCAAGCAGAAGCATCACACTGAACTACAAAAGGTTCATTCACATCCGGATGCAACAACAATGGCCCCTCAGTAAAGGCTTTCTTCAACCTCATAAAAGCTTCCTGACAACCCTGGTCCCAATTCAACACTGCACCGGGGGACTTAACCTTCCTAGACTCTCCTTTGCCCTTGGTCTTCAATAGCTCGGTGAGTGGGAGGGCTATAGCAGCAAATCCAGGGATAAAAGTCCGATAGAAATTCGCTAGCCCTAAAAAAAGCCTGCAACTGCCTCCGGGTACGCGGAGCCTCCCAGCTCAACACGTCATCCACCTTCGCCGGATCCATTGCCACACCACTCTCACCAATCCTATATCCTAGGAAATCAATCTGATTCTTACCAAACTCACACTTACTCAGCTTCACAAACAAACTAGCTTGCCTCAACCGCTCTAACACCTCTCGCACCAACCTAACATGCTCCTCTTTCGTACTTGTCGCTACTACAATGTCATCTAAGTATACAAAGACCCCTTTATACAAAAGGGGGTGCAACACCTCATTAATTAATTGCATGAACAGACCTGGAGATCCTGCCAAACCGAAGGGCATCACGACCCACTCGAATAACCCGAGGGGGCACGAAAACGCGGTTTTCCACTGGTCACTCTCTTTAACACGAATCATATGGAACGCGTCGATCAAATCTAATTTTGTAAAAAAACTTACAACCTCCTAACAATCCTAACAGATCCTTGATCAGCGGCAGAGGATAGCAGTTTGTAGTGCTGACTGCATTCAACCCTCTATAGTCAATGCACAATCTCAACTTACCATCTTTCTTCTCTCTAAATAACACTGGTGCGGCTAAAGGGGACTCTGATCGCCTAATAAACCCCTTCTTCAGATAATCATCTATCTGTTCTCTCAATGCAATTTTCTCTTTAACAGTCATAGCATAGATTTTTGGTTTAGGTAAAACTGCCCCCTCTTTTATCTCTATGCTACATTGTACATTTCTTAAAGGAGGAAGCTTTTGGGCTAACTTTGGGTTAAATACGTCAACATAATCCCAATACTCCTGAGGCACCCCTTTCACTTCATCATTAACCCTTTTCTTCACATTAGGGGCACACTGCACCGTCCCCGCCTTCCAATCAATTTTGGGGTTCACCTTTTCCAACCAAGGCATACCTAAAACTACTTCATGCCCTTTTATGGGAGCCATGACAAAGTCAATGTTCCCCTCCCATGGTCCTACACGCCCCTTTAACCCTTTCATCCCCGCAGAGAAAGGTCCACCCTCAATAGTCGTCCCATCTAATTGCTTAAAGGTAACTGGAGTCTCTAACGGTTCAGTCTCACCCCCTAACTCCTCCACTAACTGAGGTGACATGATATTTTCAGAACACCCGCAGTCTACTAAAGCTCTTTTCTTCACCACAAGATTACCCTTAATCAATCCCAAAGTACATTGTATGTTATTCCTCACCCCAACTTTCACACTTTCAACATTGTCCACCACAGCAGCCTTAGCTGCTGCCACTTTCACTGCCGGCTTCTGTTGGTATTGGTAAGCAAAATGCCCGGGTTGATTACAAGCATAACACCGAACTCGATTCAGCATCGGCTTCCTGCTCACACTGGAACGGTTGTCGCCAACAGACTTAGCCTCCATCCCTCTAGGCCGGCTCTCTTTCCATGCACGACCACCGCCTCTTGACCTCATTGGTTGAGCCTGCCGCCTCCGCACCTGGGCCAGGATTCCCTCTACGTTGCCGCCAGTTGGATCCATCCGTCAATGTCTCCTGGATCATCACGGTGAAGGCACCACTCTAAAACCTCCCGGCGCAAACCGTCCTTGAACATCTCCAACAAGGTGGCTTGGGACCATTCTGCCACCTTCCCTGCGAGTCCCATAAATTCTTGGCATATTCGGTCACCGATTTGGTACCTTGGGTCAGGCACCGCAACGCCTCCTTCGCTTTAATCCTCTCAAGGGGATCCCGAAACCTGTTCCTGATAGCACACAGGAACCTCCTCACCGATCCCAGACAGGGATCCCGACGATCGTGGCACTGTACATACCACTCAGCAGCACGACCTTTGAACACAGCACCAACAGCTCTTACTTGGCTACTTTCACTGGGATACAAATGTCCATAATCTTCCATATGGTCTTGTACTGCTGCAATAAAAGGCAACTTTGGATGCTTCCCCATCAAATTCCACTCGTAACGGCTCCTTTTTCATTCGGCCTCCAAATTCCTGGGAAGCCATTCTTTGCCCTGGCAAATTTCTAGGTCTCGCAATACCTCTCCCCATTCCAGCTGGTGGGACTCCTGTAACCGGCTTTGGACTCCTCCGGCCATCCTCTCCCATCATCCTCACTCCCGAAGGAGATCTAGGACGCGCTGAAACAGGACTTTCCCGACCTCGGTTTTGGTTCCTCACTCCCGAAGAAGATCTAGGACGCTCACCCGAGGCACCATCCATCCAGGAATGATAGGTAAAATCTCCACCTCCTGGAGCCTGCCACATTGACTCTCTCTGGTCCTTCTCATCCAACCTCTGGCACAACCGGTTCATCGACTGCACCACAGCTTCTATCTGACAGCTTAACACATCAAATTTTGACGGTGATTCTGGTTCGGGGGTCTCACTACCTCCTCCCGTTGCCAGGTCCGCCTTCCCATCCTGGGCGCGCTTCTCCAGATCCCACTGGATCCCCTCCAGACGAGCACCTTGGTACTCCACCGCCTGGTCTTCCAAGCGAGCCTCTCGGTGTTCCACCGCCTGGATAGTGCTCCTGCGCCCTTCCATCTGCCAGGCCCCTTCTCTCTCCGCCGCCCGCATCTCGTCCACCTGGGCTTGCCAGAGCTGCTCCTCCTCACGGAGCCTCCTCTCCTGGGCCTTCCATTCCCGGGATACATCTGGACTCCCCACCTGGTCTAGAGTGGTCCACTCCCACTCCTGGGTTCTTCGGATCTCTTCATTCTCATCCAAAACCCAGCTGTCCAGATACTTCTCCTCATTCCACGCCAACCTCGCCATTGCTGGGATAGCTGGTCAGGGGCTTTAGCTTCTGTAACGACTCTCCAAAACACGGTAGGGATCACGCGTAGAAGTCAGCTTGGTCCAACACGATTTTATTGAAGGTGCGGCACCCGTGAAGCTAAAGCACCGGCCCGCCACCCAAACACACCTTAAATACCCCGGTAGCCCCTCCCTTTCCCATGCAATGTCCAGAGGAGGTTTCATCAGCCTTCCATGAATCAGCAATCCCAGTAGTCCATAGGGGCATGACCCCGGGGTCACGGAGTCAGCGTCATGAGTCTCAATGTCCAATGTCCAAGCCTGGAGGAGTTACCTCACTTCCCTCCTAGGCACCTGGAAGTTACCTCACTCCCAGTCTGACTCAGCAGTCTCATGAAAAGTAGGACAAAGGTCGCGTCAGGAATTAAGGCAAAGGTCGTTGCTGCCTCATGACAGGTTGGGAACCTGGTCTTCCCCAAAGCTCAGGTTACCCAATCCTGACAGGGAGTTTCCTGCTTCTCACTCTGATAGTGATGCACCTGGGTCCGCTAACGAGCTGGAATTTGACAGGAGGGCCTGCATTAGATCTTCTAGGAGAGATTGGAGGAAGGAGGTGTGCTGGGTACCCAGGAGTTAGTTTTCCTTATTAGTTTGTGCTCAGGGGATGCTAGTCAGACCTGAAGCTACGTTCAGCTTGATCAAGTCTCACGTTCGGGGAGGATAGCACAGTGGTAAAACTGTGCTAAAATCGGAAGGTTGCTGGTTCAATCCCCGAGCTGGCCTGGATGACCAGCTATAATAACAATATATGAGCCTAGTCCACTGCCCACCCAAGCAGTTCAAACACCAATGGGGACCATTATATAAATAATGGGGAAGGGCTTTTTACAGACCTACAACGTCTGAAAGTTTCAGCTGGCCGACGAGGTGAATTGCGGAAGAGGGAAAAACCAGAAGGCTCCCGTCATGAGGATGGAACAACAGCCCCCCCTTGTGATGCAAAGACGCATAACAACAACAATGACGTAATTGGAGCAGTGACATCCTGGATGACCCTGTATGACGCACACCTGCATGTCCCGTTACCCTGTGACACAGCCAAGAAAGAACCCTTCTATAAACTGCACTGTACTGTCTATGTGTAACCTGTACTGTCTATGTGTAAAACTGTACGTCTCCGACAGGGATTGTCTGTCATATATGTATTGTAATCCGCACTGAGTCCTCTTCGGGGTGAGAAGAGCGGAATAGAAATAAACAGTATTATTATTCTAGTCTTCAAGCTCAAGCCAACAGCCGGAGCGCTTCGGACTCAAGTTCATGTTGACCGCCATTGCGGTATGCCTCAAGTATCATGTTTGACCACAGGAGCGGTTTGCCTTGTTTTGGAACTTTGCTTTCCTTGGGATTTAAGCCTTGGGATTTATTGGATTATTTTTGATTGCTTTATTCTTACTTCTTTGGACTATTCTTTACCATTTATTCTAAATAAAAGTACATTTATTGCATCCGCCTGGTGTGTGTGATCTAGGGGGGCTGTCCACGATCTGAGGTGCAACAGGAATCCAAATTTGAACTACTTACCTTTTTTTGTAAATATTCCATAATGTTTGGTTGTCTCCCAAGATTATTTTAATTTTCACAAACCCTTAAGCAACTTTGGTAAAGCCAAAAAAGTTTTAAAATCTCATGTTTTCCCTCCCCCAGGCGATGCAAGGAGGGTGAGGTGGGTGTGGCTAAGCACAGCCATTGTTGTGGTTTGTGAAGGGCAGGCCCCAATGGAAGAGATCGCAAAAGGTCCTGTTGTTAAACTACATTTCCCACATTGCCTGGCTGCTCATTAGCCAAAATGGCTGAAGGACCCAAAAATACTATAGCTGTCTGTAGTAGTCTTCGTCTAAATATAAAATAAACTGATTGAATCTACAAAGGCGTAGATTCAATCAAAAGAAGGAAGCAAAGCAATAAGCAACTTTTGCAAAGCCAAGAGAACATAAACTGCTTAAAAACCAATCCTTTGACTTTGGCCTGATTGCCATGAACAAGGCACTGGGGTAGCCAGCCACAGCCATCCTGCCTTTTACGTCAGTAAGTAATGATAAAATAAAATGATTGATTGCATTTGCAAAAAGGAATAAATGGATGGATATTTCTTGAGGGTCCCCTCCAACTAAATGGGGGAAGTAAATGGATGTCAGGAGATTTGGGCGGTGCCCTTCTGCCCAGAAGAAGGGGGTCAGCCTAGATGTCCTTTGATGGAGTCCGTACTATGATTTCTGTTCCCCAGCAGTTTAACACAGATTGTGCCACAAAAACCAAGTTTCTGGAGTAGAACAACTACTTTTTAATAATTTATTATTTGTTAATCACCCTCCATCACAGATGCTCCGGGCAATTTACATAAAAATACAATTAAAACAGAAAAACCTAATCTAAAATCTCAAACTACACTAACAACTATCAAGACAAATTTTGCTAGATCAAACAGCAAACTGAGTTCAACCAGGTGAGGTCTTTGACCTATAGGTCTCAGTAAGACCAAAATAAGGACGGGGGGCTGGGATGAAGGACAAGTCACTAGAAGACAAGCATGCTCTACCCTTAAACAGGGGGATCTCACTTCGCTCAACCAATTTTGAGGGGTGATATCCATAATCCTTACCTACCCCGGTGGCCTGAGTCCAAGTTCCTAAAGATCTTGCCCAGCTTCTGAAACTCATGTTCCAAAATGTCCTGATACGGACATTTTCAAAGTAAAGACCACCCAATTAAACATGAAATAACACTTTTTTCATGTTACAAGTGACCTGAGAAACTGCACGTCGCTTCTGGTGTGAGATAATTGGCTATCTATGTTTTGCTGTTTTTCCATCCTTGTGGGAGGCTTCTCTCATGTCCCCACATGGGGAGCTGGAGTTGACAGAGGGAGCTCATATGTGCTCTCCCTGGATTTGAACTGTTGGTCTTCAGTCCTAACCAGGGCCGGAGCCAGGATTTTGATTCGGGGGGCTGAGTTTGGTTCGGGGGGTGAGACTGGGTGAGAGAGGGTCTACCCTAGCAAACCTGTTGTATTGTTATCCCAATAACCCCATTAATGTGGGCTATAATGAGCATGGTGATCAGATCATGATATGAATAAACATAACAGTTTAAATAATGTACCAGTAAGGCCTTCTCGCGGACCACCCCGAAATTCTCGGGGAGGGGGCTGAAGCCCCTTAGCCCCCCGGCTACATGCCTGGTCCTAACGTATTGTGCCACTGGGGCTCCTCAGGAGTTAAGCTACTACTTAACTCCCAAGCACCAAACAATGGGAAGGGCGCTACTGTGTTAGGTCACTCACACAACATAAACTGCATGAGCAGTTTAATATTTTTAGCACATTGAAAGATCTAGTACCTCACCGCCCAAACAAAAATAAGATTTTTCCTTATAGCAACAATAACTGTACTCACAATGAGGAATAGCTGGCAACTTCAGCTTCCTATTCTCTTGGGTCTTCTTATTCTACCAATGTTATTAGGGGCTTGAGTAATGTATGGGAAGGAGCCACAGCTCTCTGGCAGAACAAATACTTTGCATGTAGAAGGTTCCAAATTATGGGAGATACCTCTGGCTTAAACCTTAGACAGCCATGTCTAGTAGGAATGGAAGGTGGGAAAATGGCCTGGGGCAGCTTTTACCATATTTCTCTTTGATTAATGTGGAGATCAGTTCCTTTGAGCTATGGTGACTAACTCTCATTTTCAGAGATAATAGTTCTCTCTGACTTCAGGAGCTGATGAGTAATACCAGGCGGGGTTCGATTGTCATTATTTCAGTTAGAGCAGTCACTCCAAGGGGACCAGAGCTGAAGGAAGAAAAGCTCCTGTTCCTCCTTCTTTTTCCCTAGAGCTCCTGAAATCCCCTGGTGCTATTTTTGTTTTCCACATTTTGTGTGTTACTTGAGTAACTGATTGCCAAATACATTGGGTCCAGGTTCATCCAAGTTGCCTATGTTTAAAAAAGGACTAAATATTGTTCTGTTGTTTTCTCATATGCTTTGTGCTGTATCATTGGTTTATTTGGTTTCTATCCCACTAAGTCTATTGTTTCTCCACTTTCCCTCTTCTTTCCGAATGTACTTTAACTGCTGTAAACTGAGTTCAAAGTGGAAAAGTGGTTTCTTTCAATGAATTAGAGCAGGGGTGCTTATTAGGTAGATTGAGATCTACTGGTAGATCTCCTAGGGCGTCCTGGTAGATCGCAGGCAGGGTGGGAGGAAGGCTCAGTCCCGTCCCGCAGGCTCCCAACACCGCCCAGGTACAGAAGGAGGTTGGACTGGATGGCCCTTGGAGGTCTCCTCCTATTCTAGGAACCCATTGTTGTTGTTATGATTATCAGAGGCTGGATGGCCATCTGTGAGGAATGCTTTCATTGTGTTTTCCTTATGGCAGAAGGAGGTTGGACTGGATGGCCCTTGGAGGTCTCCTTCTACTCTAGGAACCTGTTGTTGTTGTTGATACTATTATTACTATTAGTAGTAGTAGCAGCAGCAGCAGCAGCAGAGGCTGATTGAATATTATTGTCATTATTATTATGAATAAATTCAGGGGCTTATTATACTCACATTTAGTTGAATTCAGTCTTAAAATATATTATATGGTTCTCACTGAAATAAATTTCCAAATATTTTGCTTTTATGGCTCTCTGAGTAGTGGGTAGGTAGATTATTTGAACTTGGTTGTTTTATAAGTAGCTTGCATGCTGAAAAAGTGTGGGCACCCCTGAATTAGAGGGAGAAGAGGAAAAGAAGGGATGGGCACTTGCCTTTCCCTGTAGACTCAGGCTAACATTGCTCTTCTTCCTCATTAGTAACTTTTGTCACCTTCACCACACTCTGATATAGTGACCAAATGTATCCTGGTTTTCGTTCGGCAAACATTGAAGGGCATGTGATAACATACGACACTTTGTTTACCTCTTACACACTTCCATAGCCAAATGACGACCCAGGCCCGGATTACCCATAAGGCCACCCTAGGCCAAGGCCTAGGGCGGCACCTTTGGGGGCAGCAGGTCCGACCCCCAAAATTCCCCAAAAAATCAAAAATAATAATAAATAAAGTGCGCCCCCCCTGCTCGCTCCAAAGGATCTGCCCCCACCCCACCCCCGGCTTCACCCCTGCCTCCTTGCTGGCATGGTGGCTTTAGGAAGGAGGGAGGAGCCGTGGGGAGGCCCCGGGGGTGGGGCTTTAGTTCCTCCTCGCGCTGGCGGAGCCGGGGGCGGAGCTGTGGGTGGGCTTTCCTCCTCCTTGCCGGTGAGGGGGCGGCGGCGGCAGCAGATGGCCCCTTTTCGCCTAGGGTGGCAAAAGGGCCTGATCCAGGCCTGTGAAGACCTAGGGAAAATTACTTTGTTGATTACTGTTCTCAAAGTTCCCAAACATTGTTTTAGCAGCCAGGGAGGAATTCTGAAATGTAGGTTTAAAAGTAACTTTCCCAGGCCTTGTAGTCATTAACAGGAAAAAAAACCCCTGCGCTTCCTGGAACCTTTGATCTGATCCAGTGAAACCAAGGGAGCATCCATACTGCAGAATTATAGTAGTTTGACAATACTTTAACTGTTACTTCTCTATACTATGGAATCCTAGGATCTGTAGTTAGTTGTGGCACCCGAGCTCTCTAACAGAAAATGATAAATATCTCGCAAAACTACAAATCTCAGAACTCCATAGCATTGAGCCATGACAGTTAATGTGATCACAAACTGCTATAATTCTGCAGTGTGGACAGACCCAAGACCCTTCTTTATGATGAACATGGGTAATCCGATGTTTTCATGTAGACACAGACGTGGGACTTTTATACTTCTTCTCTGTATTTGATCTACTACTTTAATTAGACATCTTGGCGTCTCTTATCTTGACAGATCTTGGTTGAAAGGGTGTGACCAGGTGATTCACCACTTCCACACTGTCTTCTGGCAGAAATTCCATGAACGGAAGAACTTGGGAATCCTAATAATTTTTATGAGGTTGGGTTTAGCATGGTGTTTATCAGCTTTCTCTCCCTGCTTATCAAATCCCTTCCAATTTGTGTTGGCCTCGAGCCATCACTAACCCAAATTAAGGCAGGAAGTAATAAGACCACTGCTACCGAGTCTTTAATCTCAGGTCTGTAAACTCCTGAAAGGGACAAGTTATTGTTGTTCTTGTTGGTGTTAATTTTAAAAATGTGTTATTTAAGGCTCTCAACCCTTTTATAATGGGCTATAATTATTTGGTGCAGATGGAAGTGGCAAGCACCTTCACTCTAGAGATATTTTAAAATATCAACAAAATACTGCCTATTTCACAATAAGTGAAGGATAAGAAGGATAAAAGCTATATGGCTTTATTGCACACAACTTTGGTGATGTTTCCTATCACATAATGTTATGTACAACCCATTGCCAGCCTGCCACCTCTGCATGATAGACCTGTTCCCTTGTATTGATAGGCAAAACCTAACAATAGTCCCAGATCACACCATGGTCCTGGCACTTACCATGTCTGATGCGGTGATTTCTGAGGAAGGATTGTCTCTTCTTCTTACCTTGCAAACAATTAAAGATTTAGAGGGTTTATTATTATTGTATTTTGCAAACTTTGCTAGAATTGTTTTAGTGAAATAAGATTATTTATGATATTAGAAGCAAACCAAGGTTACAGTTGTAACTGAAATAAGTAAAACAAACATAAAAATATTGGAGTGGCAGAAGAGGGGGTGAATTACACTCTAACTAGAAGTAGGGCTGAGTACCATAAATCACCAAAGTGTTGCAGTTTCATAACACTTCAAAGTGCAGCAGGGGTCACCACACTGGTAAATTGCCACTATCCTGATCACGTGAGTTGTGTGGGCTAGTTATATCATGCAACAAAGCCCATATCAAGAGTCATACTTTGGGTTGAGCATATTGTTATCCACTAATAGAAAGATCTTTGAGCCAAGTGAAAGCTGAAAATAAAAAAGGCAAGGAAGCAATGGAGAAAACACTGAAATGCAAAGATTTGGGCTGAAGCACACCAGCAAATGATACTCTCTTCTCATTCAAATCCAGTACATAGTCCATTAAATCCACAAAGACATTTGGTAATATGATGCAGAAAGTCTCACAAGCATTTCCCCGGGTACTGGTTGTGGGGGGTCGGGAGCAGGTCAGGGTTTTGCCCTCTTCTGCTCGAGATCCCCATGTACAACTGGTGGGCCACTGTGTGATACAGAATGCTGAACTAGATGGGCTGAGGTCCGATTCAGCATGGCTCTTCTTATGTTCTTATGTTCTTATATCTCCTCATTACCAATGGGAAAACAGCCATAGCAGAAAGAATAAGGAATCATTTGTGGGCCTTTACCAACACCCAAAATTTATCACCTGAAGTGGCCACCTCTCTGAAGTGTGAAAAACCTCACTGGCAAACAATGCATTGGACTGGATGGTATTGACATTGCATTTATTGTTGCTGTTACTTTTTTCTTTCTTTCTTTTTTAAACTTCAAGACATTCTTACTTACGGCAATCCTAAGGTGAACCTATCAGGGCAACTTTGGCAGAACTTATTCAGAGAGGATTTGCCCTTTTCTCTTATTTTTTTAAAGAGTGGCACAAGTTTATACAGGTTACATCCCATATAGATTACTGCAACGCTCTCTATGTGAGGCTGCCTTTGAAGACTGCTAGGAAGCTTCAATTGATCCAACAGACAGCAGCCAGGTTGGGACAACAGGAGCGGCACTCAGGGGCGCGTAACTCCTGTTGTGCCAGCTCCACTGGCTACCAGTTTGCCTACCGGGCACAATTCAAAGTGCTGGTTTTGGCCTTTAAAGCTCTAAACTGTTCTGGTCCAACTTACCTGTCCGAACGCATCTCTCCCTATGAACCATCAAGATGCTTAAGACCATTCGGAGAGGCCCTGCTCTCGGTCCCACCTGCTTTGCAGGCACGCCTGGCGGGGACGAGAGACAGGGCCCTTCTCAGTGGTGGCCTCGGCTTGGAACTCCCTTCCTAGTGACATCAGATCAGCCCTCCCTCCTGACATTTCATAAGAAAGTCACGACTTGGCTTTTCGAGCAAGCATTGCAGATGAACTTATTGAGATCAAGGATTAGTATGACGACAAAACAGAAACCGATTTTAAGATTGTGTAGCTGAAATTTGTATTTTTGTAGTTTTTAACTGTTAATTTTATATGTTTTTTATGACTGTTTTTATCTTGTGATGTATTGTATATATACACTATTGCCGCTTGTTCACCGCCTCGAGTTGCCTTCGCTGAGAGAGGCGGGAGAAGTATGGCAAATAAATAAATAAATAAATGTATCCAGTGGGTTTTCATATAGGAGTAACTATCAGAACAAGTAGACTATTAGAACACTGGAAACCATGCCACAGTGTGCAAAATAATATAACCTTAATCAGCCCTCATCTACTATTTACATTTTGTCATCCTGTCGCTTATTTTGTCATCCTTTCACTGCCAGTCTGAGTCCCTCTATGGAGGTCAGAGGATCGGGATACAAAAGTTTTAAATAAATAATTTATTATTTTGGCTTATATTCTATATGAACCTTTTATTATGGCTCAGAAAACCATAAGAATATATACAACCTTAATCATAAGAGGTCCACTGTAGGTCTCTAGTTTGTTTGATTTGCACTGAAACAATTCCTTTCCACTGGCTCTTTTCTTTCTTCTTTCTTTCTTTCTTTCCTCCCTCGCTTCCTCTCTTCAATCTTTCTTTCTTTCTTTCTTTCCTCAGTGATACACAAACCATCTGTGCTTCTAACACAGTGTTCTTGAATAGCCTCCAGGCTCAGTCTGTGGTTTTAAAGTTTCTAACTTTCCCTTCAGCCTGCTGTTAACCATTTTCTTCATACTTTCAAAATATACCATTTTTAAAAGTTTTACAATCACCTCTTCGAGGGATGTTTTTCCTCAATTATGGTATCAGCAGTAATTAAGCAACTTTTGCAGTTTCCCTTTGCAGGTGATTCCACAGAACTCTTGACTAGATATAATCATGGTTTGGACCATTCCACATGTAAAAGGGGTCCTTTTCACAAGGTGTGCCCTGCCTGTCCCATTTGGCATCGGACCAATTCAGGGCAAGCCTCTACCATCCCACTTTTGGCTGGTTTTGAAATGTCCTGGTTTGTTTTTTTGTTCCCACTTTCCCCTAGATTCTTAGCTTTCTTCTGTTGCTAGAAATTGAGTCCAGACTGCAAAAGTAATTCAGTAGGGTGAAAAGGGGACTCTGGCCTTCCCAGGCTGAGGCAAGGACAAATTGCTGAAGCCTCTAACTTGAGTGTTGTTCTTCATTAATAACTTTTGTTGCAGAACTGCATGTGTTTATTTATTTATTTACTTTATTTATATTCCGCTCTTCTCACCCCAAAGGGGACTCAGAGCAAATTACAGTACACATACTTGCAGACAATCCCTGCAGTTCAACATATATAGACATATTTAGACATATATGAACAAACAGAGGCAAACTTCTGGCCCCACCAGGGGAGCTGATGTACTCCCCATCTCTCTCAGCGCCCAGCGTCCTTGTTGTTCTTCTCCGCAACTCTCAGCGATTTCAGGAATTCTTTATAATTCTCATAAATCAGTCAAAATTTGCCTCCCCACTTAATGTGGTACTTTATCTCCTACTTGACAAATGAACTGTCTTTCAGGCTGCAAAGGTCGAGCAGGCTACACTTAAGGTCAACCACCCGCTCGACCCGGGCAGGCCTCGAACTCATGACCTACTGGATCTTATGCAGCTGACACTTAGCCAGCTGCTCTTGCCAGTGTTTCCCAGAGGGAAACGAGGCACCCCTGCTGTGGTTCTGGTGAGGCTGAAGTGCCGGTCCCACATGCCACGTCATTAAACCTACAGACACCATCACTTTTTCCTCTTCCTCCATGGTCTCTTTCATCCCAGCATGGAAGGAAGAGGAAAAGGTAACATGTATTAAATTTGAAGAAGGAGGAAAAACTGGAAACCCATGGATCTAGTTCCCCCTTCTCTCTTCCTATGTGCAACAAGTCTCCGTTTCCCTGGGACTTCAGCAGTGGAACTCTCTGCCCTTAGTGTAGTGGAGGCTCCTTTTTGAGGCTTTTAAATAGAGGATGGCCATCTGTCGGGGTGCTTTGAATGCTATTTTCACTGCTTCTTGGCAGAATGGGGTTGGACTGGATGGCCCATGAGGTCTCTTCCAACTCTATGATTCTATGATTCTATGACTCCACTTCCTTGCTTGGGCAGAACAGAGAATCACGGCACACAGGAAGAGGAGCTTGATCTGCCAGGTGTAACTCTCCAATTCCCTGCATGCTGTGAGTTTCTGTTTTGCCTAGGAAAAAAGACCAGACAAAATGCAGCCTCAGGGCATGCACACTTCCAGAACAACCCACATATTCACCAGCTTCGGAGAGAGATGGGCTTCAACTCATACATAATCAAAATTGAAAATGTGAAATCCATGAAAACTGAGGGAAGGATATACTGTCCTACTCATGCCCACAATACTGCAATACGAAATACCCAAGTTATACTGACTCAGGCTCATTTTCACGAAACAGTAAACGGGTAAACAGCAAAGCAAGGACAGCAAAGGCAACCTGGGATCAACAGCAAGGTGGGGAAGAGGCAGGGAGGGTAACAGGAGGGAACAGAATGATTTGAAAAGTAACTTTCAAGCTCTTGTCACTTCCCCTTTCCCACCAACAGCATTCAACTATGGGAATATGCATTACAAAGTTCTGCTATAGGCATAATGCCAATGAGAAGTTTCAACCGTGCCATTCTGTCTAGTCTGATGATGCCTCATTAAGTCTCTATGAGCAAGCTGAAGGGTGGTGTTTCATGTGCCACCTTGAAAGGAAGCCTAATTTTCCAAACTGAAAAAAAGAAGCTTTATGTAACTGAACAATGTTTTTACATTTACTGATATATTATATGAGTTTTAATGGATCTTTTCACTGCATTCAAGTTGTGATTGGGGTGGATTTCCCTTTTTGACTCACTTGGTAATGCTGTTTCTAAGTTGGCACCCCTGCATCCCTGCCCATACATCACTGTCCCCTCATTCCACAAATGAAAACCACAAATACAGTGGACAATAAACATCAGCGTGGGCACAAGATGACAAAAGAATTAATGAGGAAGAAGGTACAAGCTAGAAAAGGTGGCAGTGTTTGTTTTTTTCCAAGATCTACTGGAAAGGATAAGATATTGCCTCTCCCCTGCCGGCTGTTTTAACTTCGTGCAAACAGTTTTGCAATTTAAACTAGTTTTGTAGCAATTGTACAAAAGAGGAAAGGGGGGGGGGGGAAACTGGAATATTTTAAAGGCAGATGAAAAAGGAGGAGTAGCAAAGCATTGATCTGAATTCTCCTTGCCAAATTAAGATAGTTGGAGGTTGTACAGATACAAACATTTCATCCTATCAGAAGTTCTGTTTAATGTGAAAGGAACAAAACAGGATGCATCACTTTAAACTGAAGGGTTGAAGAATCATTCTTCCTTTTTTTTTGTTGCAAAAACGTATTGGAATATAAAGGTTTGCACTAGAATCTTGCACTTCTGTGTAAAGGCAGTCCCCGAGTTAAAAACATCTGACTTAGAAATGACTCATAGTTAAGAACAGGGGTGAGACTACAGGAATTGTGAGAAATCTACCCCTAGGAAGGGAAATTCACTCTTCAAATAGTTACCATGAGGAAAAGGTGTCTCAACTGAAGCTTTCTCACAAATCTTTATTTCTACAAGACAAGTTTTCAAAATCGAATGGTCACAAGGACAGAAATGAAGTTAAATCTTCTGGAACAGGTGCACAGAGAAACCAGAACAAACACCACAGGGTGTTATCCATTCCCTGTGCGATCCAAAGCACGCTCTCTCTCTCTCTCTCTCTCTCTCTCTCTCTCTCTCTCAATCTCTCTCTCTCTCTCTCACATACACACACACACACACGAGTTACATTTTAAAATGTACCTGTTCTGACGTACATACAAATTCAGGTTATTTATTTATTTTATCTACTTTGCTTCTAGACCGCCTCTCTCAGCCCAAAGGTGACTCGAGGCGGTGTACAAATGGCAAGAACTGCCCAAGACAAACATATCAACAATTATCAACACAATTCCATCCTATACAAATTAGCACTTAACGTTAAAAACACAATAGGTTAAGAACAAACCTAAAGAACCTATGTTGCTCATAACTTGAAGACAATAATAATAATAATATTTTTTTTGTAAAAAAAAAAGCTTTATTTGTGTACTGCTCTGTCTCCCCGAGGGGACTCAGTGGTTTCTAAATAAGCAAAGCAACACAAAACATACAGAGTAGCCATTTTAAACATAGACATAATAATAATACTAATAAAACAACTCATATACAGTACATTTAAAAAACCAGTTCCAAAAACTATTCCATCAAGCAAAATAAGCTACCA